>CM031239.1:246738484-247250805 GCA_018340775.1 Taxus wallichiana var. yunnanensis | reverse complement strand
TCACTCTTTTATGATGTTCTCGCATATTTAAAATTTCTCATAATATTTAAAAAATCTTATGGGCCTCATCGATTCCATTATTTTCAAATTGGAGGGTGGATTTTAAATATTTAAACAAGAGCCATCTCAACCGAGTTGGATCCTCCTTGTATTATTGACCACATTCCACGTCAATCTCCTAAGTTAATTCATCTCACTAGCTCAATGGCCATGAGCTTCCATGGCACATAGGTTATAACCTCTTTATCACTTGTAGTGACCCCTTGACTTCTTTAGCGGCCAAATCAACTCCAACCCGTTCCTATTCATCGCATCCACAAAATTTTCTTTGTTTTATGTTTCATGCCATCTTGGCACCCCTAATTTGTGAGCCACCTCGGCTGACTTGGCTATCACCCAACCATATTGTATTTGAAATACAAGCTACAATGTTTCATGGGAAACTCCATTCAATGTGGTTTGTGCTTTCATTTCCTTGTGTGGTCGACGTAGTCATATCAGCCCTTTGAGCACACCCTCCCACACTCCATGTCATCTTGCCAAGGCCTACATCACCACACCATACTTCAATCTACCTTGTCAACCAAGTCAAGCTCTTCGCACCCACTTTGGGCTTGTAAAGGTTTCAAGAAAACCATTGACCCACATGGACCGTTGACCACCCAAATATCTATGCTATACTCTTTTTCCAACTCAAGCCCTCGACACACATAATTCCCAAGCTCATCTTAGTCTTCTAAGATGAGCATATCCACATTGGCTGAAATGGCCTCACTATGAACCTGCCTTGATGGCTCATTTGAGTTGGCTCAAGTGAGCCAACTTTGAACTCTTCCGTATTTTTGCTAAGGATCTTGATCGACTCCCCTCTATTAAAACCAATGCATTTCCTCACCGAGATCATTGAAATACCCATCCTAATTAACTTTACCATAGCTTATCACATTATGGGCTCATGATTTCCCTAGTAAGCGAGCGTTATTCTTTCATCCATCAAGGTAGGCTTGACTCAACAAAATCGCATAGGCTTATACCTTCATGAGCTCCCTATGACTTTTTTTGGCCTAACATCTATGCCAAACACTACCTCACCTTTTTATATCCATGCTCAAACCACGGCCGCCAAGAAAAATTTCGGGCTCCCGAGCTTTCCCTTTCCTTCAAGCTACCCCAAACCTTCATCATTTGCACCAACCGCGGGGACCCCGGACTATCTCAGCAAGTAGCTCACTGATATACTCAAAGAGCTCACCATTTTTCACTTCTCCTATGATTTAGAAAATCCATTTCTTAACTCACCCACCACTTGGCTAAGTGGTAGGTATTTTAACCAAACACGGGATCCTCTTGTTATGTTTTACCAAATTATTGGCATCTTAAGGGGGACTTCTTTTAGACCACTAAATAATGGAGAGTTACTAAGCTGATCCAAGAAGGCCTTTTTATTTTTTCCTTCCTTGATCACTTGTGGGCCCACTTGGGCTTCCTTTCATTTTTTAAACCAAGCTATTGAGATTTCAAAACCCATAACAAGAAAAATTCCTCTCATGATTTCAACCTCTAAAACTCTGAAAGTTTTCCCGAACGAACAACGTAAGATCCTAGACCATGAAATATCCTGCAATTCAAGTGGATGCACTCTTATGGACTAAAAATTGCTCTACTAAAGGCCTCATTGTTGTCCTTTTCACCCTGGGGGGATGAAATGGATAAAAATTTGGTGACTCACAGGGCCATCTTCCTATTAGATGGAGTATGACCAACTACCTTGAAGAATTGATTGGGCATGGAGTCCTTTGAAGAAATTTAGAACTGATATGAAACTAAATACTTGCACCCCTAAGCCTCTTGAAAACTGCCAAGACCGCCACTTTCTACTACTTTTCTCTTACATTTTCTAACTTTTTGTAATAAAATCTTAAAAATTATTTTGTGTTAGTGGAAAATTATATTAAAACTTGAATTCCACCTTTCCTTACAACTGTGATCCTTGAGGGTGAATGATGAACACATGTAATTTTTTCCAAAACATCTAATTTCTTGCCAAGTATGAGTAGCTAAAACCAATGATCTCTTAACATGGATGAAGTTTTGTAGAGTTAGGAAAACACATGTGGTTTTAGACATCATGGAACTCTATTAAAATCTGATTTTCTTTCTTGTTCTGAATGTTCCACCTCCAACACGATGCTTTGAACTTTCTTCAAGGTGGAGCTTTAAAAGAATTTGGGAAGGCTCTCTGGGACTAGTTTTTATTTCTAGCAAGGCATTGGAAACTTAGCTGCAATCGATCTTGAAGGGACAAGTAGATGAAAATTATTAAAATATTCCCTTGACTTATTTAGTTACTCTACATTTCAGTTTTCTTAAGGATTCGCAACTACTTCATATAACTATGATTTTCTTCCTATAACTACTTATGGGGACATGATGCACTCGCACTCTTTAGAGAAACCATGAATAAAATATATATACAAAGAAAAAAGCTTGATTCATATAAGCCTTAATTAATACTTACAGAGTGTGCAAAAGCATTTCTTCTCTTTGAAAAAAACATACTCCTACCCTACACTAACTAGAGAAATGAGAAACTCAAACAAAATCTGCAAGCATCTGGAGATGCAAAGTAGCTTCCATTTCTCACAATTTGCAGCCATGTAGATGATTTGATATTACAACCAGCTGAAGTTAAGAGTGAAATATTGGCTACAAATTGATTTTCCACTCCATTATACATCAAGGTATCAACTAAGCATAAGAGAAATACCTCTTCTAGTTTTTCATTTGGTTCCAAGATGTTTGTAGTTGATCCTTAGCACATTGTGGCTCATCCTCATGCTTAGAAGCAAGCATGACAATTTTTGCTTCCCCTTGGCTCCAATGAAGCCAAGTATCTAACTCGGGAAAGGTTTTATCTACTAGATTTTCCCACTACTCTGAATTCTAACTTAAATAAGGAAGTCTTCTTACTATACTTCCTGTAAAAGGTGATTGTTTGTGAGTTGATCTTATTCTTATTGTTCATCTCTGATACAACTGATGTTTCACCTTTGTGAATGGTATGAGAGATATGGCATCTTCATGCTCTTTTCCTTCCTTGGAAACATGGAACTCTTCCTTAATATGCAACTCACTATGATTGCCTACATCATCTAATGGGATAATTACAATCGGTTGCAACTTTTTGTTCACTTGGGAGTTCTTCCTCCATCATTTTTAGACCACACTTTTATTTACTAAATTCCTCTTCTAACATGATTTTTATCAATCAAACTCTTCAATTTTATGTTCTAGAGGATTGTTTTAAGCATAAGAAGGTCTTTTTGGATATCCTCCTCTCCGCCATAGACTCATCATTCAAATAGGATTTTTGAAATGAGACCAAGAAACTTTAAAGGATCTCCTATTCATATAATATCTCCAAATCTGATTTGTTCTTTTCCATGTTCTCCTCTTTAACCTGGACTTGGAGGTGGTTCTTTCTCTTCCTCCTCTGTTGATTTTGTGGCTGGAGTTTGATCAAGAACCTATGAGAAGATGGTTCAATCATGGACTCTAAATTTAGAGAAAATGGATTACTAACCTTCTTCTTATTCTTCTTGTTCTTCTACTACTACAAAAACATCTTTCACCTCTTTTTTTGGACCTCAACCTTCATTGAAGGCTTAACCATTAATGGAATTTGTGTTGATATCAAACTTGGCAGCCCACTCTTTTAATTTTCTTGCCAATTCCTCCTTGCTAAGATCTTCAATTTTCTCCTCTCTTATACTAATTTTCCTAGTTTTCTCCTCACAAAAAGGATTTGAGACTACAAGAGGAGGGGTGGGTTAGGACTCAACAAGTTTTTGCAATGTTTGATGTGGTGGAAGGGGTAGAAATTCTTGTTTCTTTGGAGGCGATGGTTGTTTTGAAGGGAAAATGCCAAAAGAATCAATATGGGGCGGGAGATTAGAGGATGGAATCGGGAACTCAAAACTAGGGGAAACATGCAAGAAACTAGATTCATGATACTGCTCGTATGATAAAGCTTGGGAATGAGAAAAGGAAGAATAAGGAGCTGGTGGCAGACTTACCCATTAACAAGGTTGTCCCACATCAAGATCATAAGCTTCAATCTTCTCAGTCCATTGTACAAGTTGGGGCATCATTTCAACCATGAAATCTAGTTTTTATTGTGGACTATAGTGTCTTGGAAAAGGGCCTTCCCATGGACAAGGTACCCTATAGCCAATTCTCAATGCTTTCATCGAGATGTTTCAGGGACTACACCATGATAGCCTTTATTCTTTGAATTTTCTCTTGCAAATTAGTGTTATCCATGTAGTTGTTGTCACTACCTCTTGTTGATAAGCTCCATATACAAAATTTTTCGATACTTCTTATAAGGGTAAGCATAGTGGTTTTGAATTTGATCATAACATGGATTTGGAGGAGTTGTGAAGTTCATTAGAGGTTGATTGCACCTTGCAAGTGTGAATTCCATGATGGGAATGAATTCATGATTGCACAACTTCATGGAATAGAGGAAAATGAAAGGTATGGAAAGAAAATGGATGGAAATGGATGAAAGAAAGGTCTAAAAATTCATAGAATGGGTTATTGTGGATCAATGGAGTTTCAAGTTGTTCCTAGAAGGGATTCCAAAAGTTGAGCTTCCACCAAGTGCACAACAATCTTGATGAAATAAAGATGTAAAACTCCTTAGTCTTGTCCCACCGGGAGTGCTAGAACTGTTAATGTTGGTAGCATGGTGGATAAGATGTTACAATGGGATACATGTGAAATGAAGATATTTCACCGCTTGTCCCACCAGGGTGTGCTAGAACTATTATCACCGAATCGAACACCCTATGACTTTGTTAAGTGTGTGTACTTGAGCTTATAGTGTGATTTGGGTAACATGGGGTTATCTCTCAAGATTATGGACTTATGTTCTTGAGATAACCCTCTGGAGAAGGTCTACTTCCTCTTCCTAATCCTACTATTGTAACTACTCCTAATGTAAGAAAAATTACCTAGTCCTAATCTAACATTCCATAGAGATAGGGAGAGAGATTGCATGAAATAAAACCTACACTAAGAGAGGTGATAGCATGAAGAGAATGGGTATTTAGAAAAATCCCAATGCCTTAAACAAAGAGAGGTGAGCATGAAGATGATGGAAAAGCATCACAGACCAATATTACACACAATGCACTATTTCATTTCCCAAGTAAACACATCTCCCAAAAACCTACAATGGACACACAAAATATGCACAATATACCACAATAATGAAGAGAGGAAAGTTAGAGACAAAAAATCATATAGAGGATGGACAAAATGTATGATAGAACATAGATCTATTTCTCCATTAAAGTATGCACAATACATCATTGGTAGATAAGAGGTAAGAAAATTCAATTACAATGCTTGGAAAGGAGGCTTGAAACCCCAAATTCAACTTAGAAGAAGAAGAGGGAGAGGGAAGAGAGAATAATTCCAAACTTGGTTACAAGTGTGCCCACCTTTACAATATATATAAAATTAGAAGAGAGAGAGGGGAATATTTTGATTTCAACCACTAAAAAATGTCATCAATACACCTACAAAATTGATGGAGTGTTTCTCGCAAGACCCATTCCTCATTGTCCTTTGGACTTTGGAAGAAGAAAACAACACCCATGTTGTCATTTATTGAAATTTCTACTACTTGGAAGATGTGTTTTAGAACCGAGCTAATTTTCTACAAATTTCACCCCCAAAACTCCATCAATATTCAAATTTTCATATAGTTGTGTGTAGATCTCACAACTATGATTCCAAAGACTATAATATTTCTCAATTTTACTAAGAAACATGAAAGATATGATAATTTGAGTGTGAATAGATATTTTGTCTTCTCGGGCTTCTTCCTACTTCATGAGACAAAGTGCATTTAGTTTTAGCATTGGAAACAAAGATTTTGATATTTTCAATCATTTATAATGTTCTACATATTTAAAATGTCTTGGAGTATTTAAATAATACTTTAGGCCCCATTGATTCCATCATTTGCAAATTGAGAGGGTGGATTTTAAATATTTAAACAAGAGATAACTCAGCTAAGTTGGCTCCTCCTTGTATTACCGACCCCATTCCACTTCGGGATCCTACGTTAATGTTGGAGATCACAAGCACCGAGGGGGTGAATCAGTGTAGATTAGCACTTTTACACTCTTGATTCAATTTTATATTCTTTACCAATCTATATGTATGAGAAACATACAATCAATCAAGTATTCATCAAACACATAAACACTAAACACAAAGATTTACCGTGGGAAACCCTTTTGGGAGAAAAACCCACCAAAATTGTTGCTTATATTACAAAAAGAAAGGACTCATAAGAATATAACACATATTACAAGATTTTTTTAGTGAGACACCAATCCCACAAGGAGCACCAACCCCTACACCTATGCTAATATTACACACAACAAAGGACTCAAGTGAATATTATGCATCACAAGAGATTCTTTTCTATAGGCACCCACCTACAAGGAAGCTACAACTCCCTGAATGTGCTAAGCTACAACTTAGACTTCTTTACATATACATTTTGATCATGTAGTTACAAAAATTGCTAATACAATGAATTATGATCACTTTCCTAGCTCGATATGTGTTCTTCCTTTGTCACTCTCTTTTGCTCATTCAAACTTCTATCTTTATGCTCTACTTATTTGATCATGTTCTTCATTATTTTCTCAATCTCACCCTTTCTCTCTTCTTCACCGTTGTAGCTCTTCTTAGCTTGATTGCATCATATTTTCTTCTCTCTACCTTTGTTTCTCTCTTGACTCTAGTGCCTTATTTTTTCTCTCATGAGCAACCATACATCAAATCACTTAGAGTTTTTCTTTTATTGCACTTTTTCTCAAAAATCTTTCTTTGATATTTGCATCATTTACTCTTCCTAATCTATCACCTATGAATCCAATTCATTAAATGTTTCCAGTTGAGTCAATATTTTATTCTTTCCTTTTTCGGCTTCATTCCTCCTTCCACGCATCTAAAAACCAATTAAATAGTTGTCTTCAAAAAATAGAATACTTACATTGTTTAGAATTTGTATTGTTAAATTAAAATGACGACTCATTTTCTTGCATTATTTTAATTCACCTTGAAATTTTGAATCTCCATCAAGGTTATAATCATATGCCTCATGGTCAACACACATTAAATATTGGTAGTTAGTACAAATAATTTTATTGGTCGAGTGTGAGTTTCTAGTTGTAGATTTTGCAGTCACAATTCTCTATTAATCAAATCTCTTTGAAATTTGAATGCAAATGTTCACTCTTTCAATTTGAACTCTAACTAATTGTCCTTGATCCACTCTAGTTCACTTTTATCATTCCGCGGCTTCGGGCGTCTTTATTTTTTTATTTCATGTCACGGCTTCCCCTTTTTTTCCTTTATATTTTCCCTTCTTTATGTGGCTTTTTAGTTATCTATGACATTTGTATGCATTATGTGGATTTTTTAACTTCTCTGACTTCCTCTTTGTTTGTTACCTTCTCTAGTTTTTCTCCTTTTCTAGTTCTTTGTAGCTTTCCTTTTGTCTATAGAAATCTTCTATACTTAGTGGATTTTCTGTTTATCAGTGGTTTTGCATCTTTTCCCTTTATATGCGGCATTCTCCAAATCTTCATATCCATAGCTTTACCTTCGACTATATTCACTCTGCGGCACTCACCTACCTTCAACGACTTCTTTTGGAGCTTTCCTTTAGTCTATGGTTCCTTCCTTGAGCTTCTTTACTTCATGGATCTCTATTTACTTGGCAGCTTGCACCTTATATCCACAGCTTGCTCAAATGTTATCTAAGTCCTTTAGGGCTTATCCTTGATCATCTCAAAGCCTCGTGGGTTGACACTACCAATCAACCTTCATCTTTTCATCTTGCTCACTTTACCAAATGACTCATTTTTCCATCAATGCAACTAGATATCAACTCATCCATCTTGACATCAATGACAACATATATAATAATGACAAATATTCAATATTTAATTCATCTTGCTAGCTCATTGGTTTCCATGAGATTCCCAGTGCGCATAGGTTTTATCCTCCGTGGCACCCAGTGGTGACCCCTTGACTTCTTCGATGGCCACATCGACTCCAACCCTCCACCCATTCATCACATCCATTGACTTTGTTGTATTTTACATGTTGTGCCATCTTAGAACCTTATGAGCCACCTCGAGCAACCCGGCCATCAATCAATCACCTTGCATTTGAAATGTGGGCTAAAATGTTTATGGGGAAAATCCATTCAACATGGCTTGCACATTCATTACCTTGTGTGGCCAATGTGGCCGTATCTATCCCTTTGAGCACAATCTTCCCGCATTCCATGTGGGCTCAAAAATTCTAACATCCCCACACCATACTTTTTCGATCATGCGTTGTCAAACAATTCAAGTACTCTACACCCACTTTGGGCTCGCAAGGTTCTTGAGAACACCATTGACCCCGCATGGGCCGTTGACTACCCAAACCTCTCGCACTATTCTTTAGGGCCAACTTGGGCCTCTCAAACACATAATTTCCAAGCTCATTTGGGTATTCTAATATGTGCATATCCACATCGGTTGAAATTTCCTTTCCGTGAACTCGTCAGATGGCTTGTCAAGTTGGCTCGGCGAGACAACTCTAAATTCTTCCCATTTTCACTAAGGCTTTTGATTTGACTCCCCTCTACTAGAACTCGATGCATTTCCTTATCGTGCTCGTTGAAATTCCTAGCCTGATTTACTTTACTAAGGCTCATCACATTGTGGGCTCAGGATTTCCCATCCAGTCGAGCCGTTATCCCTTCATCCATCAAGTTAGGCTCGACTCACGAAACTTGCTTAAGCTTATACCTTCATGAGCTCGCTATGACTCATTGTCAGGCCTCACATCTACACAAATCACCACCTTACCATTGTAGATCCTTACTCAAACCCTAGCCTGTAGGGAATTCACTGAGCTCCCTGAGATTTCCCTTTCTGCCGATTTTCATAAAACCTTCATCATTTTCACTAACCCTGTGAACCCCCATACTAGCTCGCCAATTAGCTCGCCAAGATACTCGGAAAGCTCATCCTTTTTCACAACTCATATGACTTAAAAAACCATTTCTCAACTCACCCACTAGCTCAACTAAGATGGTGGGGATTTCAACCAAATAGTGGCTCCTCTTGCTATGTTTTACCAAATTCTTGGCATCTTGGGAGAAATTTTTGCGAGACTGTGCTGACAAATGGAGAGGTAAAAATTTGACCCAAAGAAAATTTTATTTATGCCGCATTAATCACCTATTGGACCCACCTTGTCTTTCTTTCATTTTTAAAACCAAGCTATTGAGGTTTCAAAACCCAAAATAGGAAAAATCCTCTCATGATTTTTAATGTCTAAAACTCTCAAATTTCTCCCAAATGAACATCGTAAGCTCCCAAACCATGAAACAACCTACAATTCAGGTGGATGCACTCTCATAGACTTAAAGGTGCTCTACTAAATTCCTCCTTTTCCTTTTCACCCTTGGGGTGAAAATGGATAACACTAAGAAATTCCTTTCAAGCACGTGCAACACATGTAACACCTTCCTTGTTATGTCATAAATTCCTCATTCGTAACCATGGAGCATTATTATTTTAAAAGTGTCATGCACACGTATGAACCAACACCAAGAAAAGTGCCATCATCTTAGTCTCCTTTGTGTGTAGTCACACCTATTTCCACCCCACATTAAGACTATGTGTGTTCCTTTGCACATTATCTTGATAAGTAGTAATCAACTCCTACATGCAAATGCACTTATTATAACAACAAAATCAAATAAAAAACAAAACATGAAATGGGAATTTAATCTAAGAGGTAATACTACGTTGTTACAAAAATAAAGGAATCTTATTTATAATAGGGCTTCAACCTACTCCCATTGATGTAACTAGGAAACATGGTTTCACCCAACATTTGAATTTGATATGTGCCTAATTCTAGTATCTTAGTCACTACATAAGGTCCGAACCAATGATTTTTCAATTTCCGTGGGTGTCACAAAAACTTGAATTCATACAAAATCACCATCTTTCCAACTGCAAAATATTTTTTCTTGATGTACCTATCATTTCAAGCCTTTTATCTTTCCTTTTATGTCTTCTAGCTCGAACACACAATGACATGCCTCTCATCCAATTACATTAATTTGTCAATGTGCTCATCCACTTCCTACTCATCATCCAATTCAGATGTGTGCACAATACATGAAGATGGTAGCATAAATTCCATAGATAGTACAACCTCCATGCCAGACACTAATTGAAAGGGTGTGGCCTTGTTCAACCATTTATAGGTTGTTTTATATGCCCAAAGAATGGATGATACCTTGTCATCCCAATCCTTTCTTCCAACATCACATATCTTTGTTAGTATTTATCCTAAGATCTTGTTGAAATATTTAGAAATGACATTAACTTGAGGGTGATAAGGGGTGGTTTTATGGTGTGCCACCATAAAATCTTCCAATAAAATTCTAATGGTCTCATTCAAAAAATGAGTTCCTCTATCACTTGTTAGACTCAATGGGCATCCATACTTGCTGATAATATTTTCCCAAAGGAACATCAATGTCATTTCCTCTATACGATATTTTTAGGCACAACCTCTACCCACCATGTCAAGTAACCAATGCATGTGATAATACAATGTCCTCCGTCCTGTGCATGGGTGGTGTAATAGGTATTAAAAAATTAATTTCCCATTTTTAAAAGGTTTCCGCACTGGCTTCAAAGGAATTTCATCTCTATTTCTAGGATTTCCAAATCTCTAAAATTGATCACACGCTTTGATAAAAGCCTTGGTATATTCGTTTAATGTCTCCCAACATAAACCTGCCAAAAGAGTTTTGTGCATGGGCCGCTTTCCCCGCATAGTTTCCTCCCACATTGCCTCCATGTGCTTCCTCCATAATGGATCTATGCTCATACACCAAAATCACCTTCGCAATACCACGTCTCTACCCATTTTATACAAGTATCATCATATAAGTTGATAGGTGCAGCTTGAATAAAAAGTTTCTTCTTTTCCAATGTCTTCACACCTTCTAGCGCAAGTCTAATGTGTAAAAATACTAATATATCCTCCAAATCAACCTGCAATGTGGTTTAACCTAAAAAATTGTGTTTTGGCATAGTGTCTTAAATTCTCTGCACGTCCTCTATAGAATTGATCCTTGACAAGTTTTAAGGTCCCAAAATTTTCCTTCCCGGCTTTACTATTGTGAAATAAAATTCCTTAAAAAGTAGTATCCATTAGTAGATGCGCCTTACAAAATAGGTGTTTGAACAAGTAATTAAATGCCATATTATCTATATAGAAGATGAATTGTTTTGATAATAAGTAGTGTCAAAATTTGTGAAGCACGTATATCATGGACAATGCCTTGGGCTCGTCGTTGTATAATTTTTCTTCTATTGTCAACTTCCTACTACTTGCGAAAAATATGTGATGATCCACATTACCCTCTCTTGGTTGTGCATAGATTGCACCAAAATCCATACCATAAGCATCAACTTGTACATGGAATTTTTTTCCATGAAAGGAAGCACAATATTGGTGCAAAGTGGTAATCTTATCCTCTAAGGTCTAAAATCTTCTATTAAACGTCACCCCAATAAAAAATTATTTTTCTTTGGGAAATTCCTCCATGGGCAAAATAATCTTTTCATATCCCTTGATAAACTTTATATAATAGACAATATTCCCAAATAAACTATGTACTTCACTCCGATCAAGAGGTTCCTCTAATTTCAAAATGAATGCAATCTTAGCTAGATCTACCAACAATCCATCCTCGCAAATTATGTCCCTAAGTAAGGTGCCAAAGTGCGTGGCAAAGATGTACCTTTGGATGTTGAGATAAATTCTTAATTACCTACCTATTTCAAATATGAATCTCAAATTATCATAGTGCTATTTCACAAGCCCATAGATGATCCATAAAATGACCAATAATTGTTTACTTACTAGTTTGTGAAAACCCTGTCTAGGGTTGAGAAAGAAATTTAGTATAAATTTATTCTTTCATTAAAAAATTTCCAAAAATTTGTGGGAATGATGAAAAATTTGGGTAGAGATGTGGTTAAAATTTAAATAGTATTGTAATTAATTAAGGGGGTCAAAAGTGAAAAATATAGTCATAATGTGTGGATATACCTAGTTTTCAAGGTATAGAATCATAGAAAACACTATAACTTTGCCATACGAAGGATTTTAGGGTTAAAAATTCTGATAATTCATCTAAGGTATCTAAGAAATTATATTTCAATTTTTTTGATCCTTAACTCCCTCCATAACTCATGGAATCCTTTAAAATCCTCTTACTGAGATAGATTACTACAATAGACGGGTAATTAAAGCCCAAGAGAATGTAATTTGGATGGTTTTTCGAAGGAAGATACCTTAAAACTTTGTGGGAAGTTAAAACATCTAAATGGGTACTTAGAAATGTAATTATTTTGTTATTTTAGTCTCTCTATCAAAAGTTATACCAAAAAGGACCTTAGACAAGACTACAAGGAGTGTTAGGCTTAAGAGAGAGAGAGAGAGAGAGAGAGAGAGAGAGAGAGAGAGAGAGAGTGGATAAAAGGGAGATGCATTAGTAGTTGGAAAAATAAATTTATCACACACCATAGGAGGCCAAAATGGTATCTAGAAATGTATTCAACTTGTTAAGGGTGTTTGTAGATGTTTACCAACATGAACCTAGCATTGTAGAAGCATTGAGAATGCAATTTTGAGAAAAAGGTAAGAGAGTTGAAGCTAGTGTTTGTTTTATCTCCTTTTTATGGGGTATCAATCATGGAATATGGTCTCATAACATGTTGCAAATATTGTATGAGTCCATTAAGGCTATAAACCTAACATTTTCTTATTTTTGGACTAGTTAAACTCAATAAAGTGAGCTAATTTTCTTAAGTAAGGGACAATTTCGACCCTTTGTTTGTACTTTGCATGATTTATTAGTGAAATGTGAATATGCTCTACATCATGAATTCATGAAAATAAATTATTCAATAATAAAGTATAGATTGCTAGAATTAATTATGTTGGGCCACGAATTATTGGCTAAGTACCAAAAGGTGCACACACGTAGGAGCAATAAAGAGAAGGGTGTGCAGGGATAAGGACATAGGAAAAAGAGGCTTAAGAAGGATTTAGGAGATACCAAGGTGGGTGTGGGTAGACAATACATGGGATCTAAGGACTTAGCCATATTCAATGTTCTAAAGGCACTTGAGGAAAAATGTGACCCAACTAGGCATGTCGAGTGGATAAGGTGCCATCCTGGAGACTTGATGGTCAAGAAAAGGATATTCCATGCTAGGAATATTCCTAGGAAGACATCATTACAAAAAGTGGAGAGATCATATCACGATAAGCATTCACCATTGGAGGACCACATTGACACTTGGCATGTGATCTGTTCAAGAGAGAAGGCATGGCGATGGGTACTGAACCTATAGATAGAGATGCTCTAGAGAAAGAAAGGGAGAGAACTAGATGAAGACAGAAGGTGTGGGATCAGGAGGGAATGCATCAAGAGTATGATATTGTAGCCATGCTAGGGTTAAGAGCACTTAGTGTTTAGGGTTTTAAAGGATTTAATAAACATTTGCTTAGCATTAGAGTCTGTAATGAGGAATGAATTGGGAGGGCATATCTAGAATACCATTCCAGAGAAGATTTGTAAGGGATGAGTCCTAGTATTTTTTTATGTATGGTCTGTGATGACCTCTTTTGATTATATTGTGGCTGCCATGATCACTCTAATTGAATATATATAATGGGTTATTTTTTATATCATGCTTAACGGTGTAAACCCTCTTGTTAAATGGCTATCATATTTCAAATTTGTTTTAGCATGTTTAGTACTCTATCTATAATGCATTTAAGACGTGGATATGTTAGATGTTTCTTTTTACTTTTCTAAACTAAGTAAATGTATTTTCATTTTGCATATCATCCTCCATCAAAAGCAAGGCCCAATGCTCACATAGAGGACGGGATTAGGGCCCACATGTTCCTCTCGGTGAGCACCCAATGCCTACTGGATGATAGGTCGGGCGTGCATGGGATTAGAAATTTTTACTAATGGTACATGAAAAATGACTACATCCCGGTTCCATTACCGGAACCTATTTTTGAAGTTATTGTGAGAATGATGCATGATGACAGAGCACTTGACCTTGGACAAAGTGTTGAAGCATGGTTTAAAAGCACGGAGAATGAATTTTCTTAGAGATTTAGTATTAGACCTAAGTTTGATGCATGTAAATGGATAGAAGAATACATCTATCATGACCGTATGAGACCATCTTTAGTTGCTTTCTAGTATTGTTGTATAAATGGATTTCGGTGTATGCATCTAGGTTAAATTGGTACTATAGATCTTGTGTATGGACCCAATATGAATATCGAGGTGCAGGATGTTGATCTAACTTGGACACTGTTGGTTGGATATTTTTTCAAACCAAAATATGAGGTTCAACCACAATATATGAGATTAAATCCCTCCTCAAAGACAGGTGAGGCTGCCTGCTTGCTACTAATCTAAAACACAACAAAAACAATATATACAAAGATTCACACTAATCTAACCATTGGGGGTTGGGATAGAATCCCGAAATCGTATTCACACGATTCAAAGATATTGCTTTCAGTAAATGAATGGGGTTAGAAACTATTACAATGAAAGAAGCACAATGGAAAGGAAATGAGAGAAACATATTTTCTTTCGAGTAAATGCAGAGCATGAAATAATCATACGAGCTTTAGATCATAAATATAATGTCCGAGATGATCAGCCACACTAAGATGCTATGTAAATAATAGCTTAAGATCATGAACATAAGAACAATGTCTTAAGTAAGATATATCCCACAACACAAAGTTTGTAAAATAATATCAAATCCTATTCTTTGAAATGATCGAACAAAAACACAAAGTTTTTCTTCTTTCCAATAGCTCTGAATATTACAAAAATCTCGACCCTTTAGAATGCATAAGCATCCCTTATTTATAATAAAAGGAAATGAGAGAAAATAGGATAAATCCTAGAAAATAGTGTTCTTTAAAATAGAGTTCTATTTTGCTTGACTCTCACGCAGGAGACCAAGTCAAAATTTGCTTCCTATGTGACGAAACAGAAATGAAAAAGACATGTCAATTTCAAGATTGAAATGACATGAAACGTTGGGACTTAGTCTGAATCGTCATCCTTTGCTACTTCCTCTTTTTCTTCCTCCAGCTGAGACTGTTTGCTCTGAAATTCCTGGAACTTCCGAATTATGCCTTACATCTCGTTCTCATCAGCGCAAGTGATGGAATGATCATTCCAAATTTCGCAAGTTTCATGAGTATCATTTGGCATTGCCAGAAGCTTTTTCAATCCTTTGCTGAGTTTCCTTAAGGCCTCCAAAGTATGCTCAACCCTTACAAAACGATCGATGATTTCAAGACCAAATCCATGCAATCGGTTCATATGAGCAGACTCTTGAACTTGTTTGAAGAGATCATCCGCTGATAAGATACCTAAGTTCCCAACTGACACCTTTGGACAAATCTTCAGCAATTCTTCTTCTAGATCACTTTTTCCATCAATCAATTTATCCCTCAATTCTCTCAACTTGCTGCAGCTTCATTGAGAATATTTACTCGAACTCCGATGGCCTTGGTCACCTGAAAATGCTTATCCGTATGCGGGAGAACACCTTCTTCTACTAAGAGATGTGCTTGGTATTTGCTTTAACACATGGAGAGCTTCAAAAGTCAAATCAAGATGTCCAATTTCTTGAGAGAATTCATCATCCATCTTCTCTCCCTCCTTCTGAATGTCCCCTAAAGACTGATGAACTTTCACAACGTCTTGAATTACTTCCTTCCCCTGTTGGAGCAACCTTTGGATCCATTCATCAACCACCCTTCCTTTTTTAGCAATCTTTTCAATTATAGGCACCGATGAGAAATCGAATCCGACAGAGATAGAAGAAGGTGGTATGGATTCAAGGGGTTTTGAGAGTTTAAGCAAAACCTCTGTCAATTGCTCCACTTTTCTCTTAAGTTCATCTCTGTTGTCTTTTGTTTCTTTTAGCTTTTGACACAGACATTTGTGGCATCCCGTGCATCTTGTTGCGCCCTTCTACTGTCACTTTCCCTAGAGCCACACTAGTTATCTGATAATCAGAGGCTGTTATATCCTCTCTATTTTTTTCAGTCGAGGGAGTGGCAATCTCTGCGAACTTATCTCCTGAAGCATCCACCAAAACCCTTGAAACTGTTTTGGGCTTCTTGCCTAATTCAGCAAAGTAGGAGCCTTGAGTGAGCTGAAATCAAAGGCTGGTAGGGGCACAATCACCTTCCTCTTCCTCGGAGTTTGCTCGAGTAGCCATTGCGGCGTATCAGAGGGAGTTGCCATGGTTGTAGAAATTGGTATCATACACTCAAGGGGAGAAGATTCTACTAGTGGAGGAGGAATAGTTACCAACGTGGTAGTAGATCCAATAAAAAGAGGCACAGGGGGGGTGTGTTGGTGATCACTTGGGTACCAGAGAGAGGGGTGAAAGTCCGAGAAAATCTCGCCATTATTGAAGAAGTTGATGGAGAATAAGGAGGTAGGAGTGGTTTGAGGAAAGAGGCAAATCCGACTCCAAAGCCTTGGATGCAAGAGATAAGGTCTCTTCGGTTGAGCAATCAGCAAATGGTAAAACCAGAGAGGTGAATTCCTTCTCCTTCCAAAGTAATTTCTCCTATTCTCGGTGGTGTTGGTGATTCTGGCACATTCACCATTTCTACTTTGGAGAAGCAATTGAAGAGATTTCTCTTTCTTTCCTCTTTTTGACAATCTTGACCTTTATAGGCCCCCTAGAAGACTTTCTCTGTCCTTTTCTTTTTGGAGGGCCCCCCTCTTAAGAAGCCAACTTTGAAAACTTATCATCTTTAAAATTCATTCCCAAGAGGAGAGCCATGCTTTGGTGCGAACAAGGATTAGAGCTAACCTATCTCGAAATGGAGGATTTTTCACCGATCGACCAATCAATAGGTGGGAAAACATATTGATCTTCATTTATCCCATCATAGGAAAGATCCAAAACACTTTCATGTCGCTCGTACCTTCGGTAAATTAGAAAGCTCTAGTGTTTGAATCTCAAGCAATTGTCAATCTGCTTTATTATCCTTTCTGCGAATAAAGAACCTCATTACACAAATCAATCCAAATATCTTCTATGTTTTGCCTATGCAGATGTTGGGTTCCATATGCCCCGAGCGGTCCTCGGATGTCAAAA
Organism: Taxus wallichiana var. yunnanensis; assembly: GCA_018340775.1. Taxonomy (NCBI): domain Eukaryota; kingdom Viridiplantae; phylum Streptophyta; class Pinopsida; order Cupressales; family Taxaceae; genus Taxus; species Taxus wallichiana. The sequence goes on along the minus strand of CM031239.1, from coordinate 247,233,445 downwards.
CCATCCGGAGGCTTCATATGCTTCTTCAACTTGTCCTGAAGTTCGTGGACAACATTTTTGGCCTTCACTACTATTGAGCAAGTGTATCTCCCAATAGAAATTGGGAACGATACCGCAGCCTTATGTTTACTTTGTTGGAATTTATGGAAATCCAACAAATGTTTGCCTAACCAATTCCATCAATATCAGTTTATCCCCTGGATATTGGGGTAGGCAAAAAGGATCTCTCGAGTACATGACCACCCGAAGATATGTAAACTTCTTGAATTGTAAGAAGATACATCCCCATTTGGAAACTTCGGCCCAAGCCTCATCTGAGACTCTTGTCTTCCTCAATTCAGGGTTTAGCCTGCAGATGTTTTCATAGAAGAAGGCATCATTCACCCTTCTGAATTGGTCTTTGGATCCCTTCTTTGTCAATTGAGGGAAATATTGATACACCTGGTTCACCGTTCTTCTTCCCTTGGTATCCAGCCCGGGATAATTCCTCATTCCAGCTGCTGCGTATGTGACATATGAAGACATATAAAATTTCCCCGTTGACAAGACCATTGTCATTTGGGAATCAATCTCATTGCTGATGAGAGTGCCCCAGTCAATCCCTTGCTGATTCTTCTTGATGGTGATCATGAATTGATACATCCCCTGGAACACATTCGATTCGGGCAAACCAAAACCCGACTCAAGAGAGTAATGATGTCATTGATTTCTTGGATGAAATCACTCCCTGGGATAAGTCTTGGAAATCGGAGACAACCGGCTTGGCCTTGATCAGAACTTCTTGTTTACATGCTTGATGCAGTCTTCTTGATCATTGTCCCAAGATTTCGAGCTGTCTTGATGTCCAACTCTCTATACTCTTCAAGATTGGGGTGTTTAAGGAGGTCCTCAAAGTATCCTCCGTCCAATTTGATCACCACTTCACCGCCCGACTTTTGACATAACGAGAAGCCAAGTCATAACTCGGAGGCTGAGCCAAGATGAATTTTGAAACCGAGCGGACATGGGAAAACCCGCCTGCGAGAGGAAAACCACTATCAGCTATAGATTTCATCCATGGAGTTGGGAGGAACTCCTTACCCTACTCCGAAATCTTCAATATCTATATTCCCAAGCTCGTGTCCCGGATGTCGTAGTTGCAATTCAATATATGATGTAGACTCCACCTTTTTAAACTTGTATTTCATTCTTCCCGTCTTCTCTGTCCTTTCTTGAGACGGACTGTGGTCCGACATGAAGGATGTGAAGGGAGGAAGTTCTAGAGATCAGGGGATGTCGAGCACTGTGAAAAACCTGATCTACTAGATATGTCGGAAGAACGGAAGAGTCCGATACTGGCGGGAAATCCAGAAAACCCGATCTGCTGAGAGTGTCGGAAACTCTGGAAAGTCCGGCACTACTGATGATGTCGGAAACTCTGGAAAGCCCGACACTTGTGTTGATGGTGAAAACTGAAGAAATCCCGACACTTCAAACCTTCAATATACCTCGGGTCTTCGACACTGCACAACAGCCTTCAAAACCCGAGAAGGGAAAAACAGGGTTTTTTGTTGAATTTCAAACATGCAATCTCCTTTTTAACCATTCATGTACCAAGCATATAATAAAATTTTGAGGAAATAACACCAAGTGGAAATTTCGAAGAGATAGACCCTAAAACCTAAACCCTTTTTAGAATACGACTCAGAAAGAAGAAGGATAAAAATCCCTCAAAAACCAGTTAGAAAATGAGAAGAATTCATGCGCAATCAATCCATAAAAACTAGGAACAAAGAATGGAGAGAGAAATACCTTTAACCAGAGAAAGGAAAAATCAAAAACAGGCGATTCAATCGGGCACAAGCGAGCTTTTGGGTTTCAAGATTGGAAGAGCATGTATGAAAATCCACGAGTTAAAAATACGTCCAGTAAAAATGACATGGAAATCCACGTATTTATAAGAAAATTTGTAACTAAGACACTTCAGCTCTGACACGTGCCAACTCACCGAAAACTCGGCATTAATGCCATGTCAAAGCATGTTCGAGAGGTCCGAAAACCCGACACAAGGAAGCTTAGAGTAATTCAGGTTTCGGGAAACATAAGACATAGAGCATGAGATGTTTAGATGCTTCATGACTCGAAAACCTGATATAAAGGACTAAATCAGACTTTGGGTATCGGGAATAGGTGACACAAAACATGTTATGAATAAGGCATGTTCCGATGTGCCGGAGGTTTGAAAACCTGAATTGACTCTACATGAAGTGGGTTTCGGGTATCAGAAAGCAGGCGACACAAAGCATGTTTTGAATAGGTCATGTTCCGATGCACCGGAGATTTGAAAACCCGAATGGCTCTTAGAGAGGCAATATTGCAAAATCAACTTCAAAAATTTCGTAGGGGTTATCTCGATTGTTTTGTCATGAACTCAAAACGGAGATAATGGACACGTGTTTTTTTATCATTAGTGGAGAAGAGTGTTGACCAGCTTATACCCCGGAATACACTATTTCTACGTATTCTTATCTAGAGGTTGCTTTGAGTCCGAGTTCTTAAGGGAGCCTAAAGGATCATTTTTACATGTTATTCCTTTAGCCATAAATATCCTGATCATTACACTAAGATTAGAAGCATTTCTTAGGAAATTTGGATAAGGTTTTTCCGAGTGTTGGGCAAGGAAGCTAGGGTGGAGGAAGATGACAGACATTATGGCTGAAAAGGAGAGAGAGGAGAGACGACTCAAGTATAGTGAATCTCATGAAAGGGAGTTGGCTAGACAATGTGAGGTTGTAAGAGTGATGGATTTATGGAGGTAGACATTATGGGAAGGAATTGAGGTTCATGCAGAGGACATAGAGCCTAAGTAATCTATGTTACCCCATCTTGGCAAGTGCAGGAGAGATACCCCTTCGGCTTCGATGAGATTTTTTCTCTTTGAGAAAGGAGAGCCATCGACATGCATCTAAATCCACCTAATGAAAAAACCCCGGTGCTTAGTTTTCTAAATCTAGAGATAAGTATTGCTAACCCAATTGGTATTGGTAGGAGTGACTAATTTGCACGTAGGAGATATAATTTATCATTTGGTACATCTATGGTTGTAAAATAATTCCTTGTATTTGGAGGAATATTGTATGGAATGAAATTTGGGGAAATTACGGGTACACAAGATTGGGTATCACATCTATAAATAGCGGGACACACATCTGGTAGTGGTGTAATATCATAAATGATTGTTGCGTACGTTTAATAGGACATTAGTGACACTAGGTGCAACCACTTCGTGACCATAACTAGCTATAGGAGGTGGATATGGTGGTATGTGAGCTAGAGGACCTGGTGGGCCTGGTGGATCTAGAGGATCTGGTGGGTCAAGAGGGACAGGTTTTGGTGGATCTAGTGGATCTAGTGGTGGAGGCAACACCAGAGGAAATCAAGGTTCTGGATCAAAGCGGACAAGGTCCTCAACCACCTAGGAATGTGTTTTTAAAATTTCTTTACATCTAAATGACTACAAAGGTGTTGAGGATGTTGTAGAGCATGTACATAGGTGAGAGCTACTATGGCACACAAAGAGGATCACTACCCCAAAGAGAAAGGCAAGTTAATTTGCAATGACGTTGTAAGGACGTACACATAGTTAGTACCAAAATTATGAGCCCCATCAAACATTGGTGGATTACACCACACTGCGGAATGCCTTCCTGTCTGAATTTCATATCCCTGAGTTTGAACAAAATAGCATTATCACACTAAATAAGATTTAACAAGGTATGACAGAAAGTCTGCAGGAGTACGAAGCACGTTTCAAGACTCTCTTATCAAAATTTTCTTATTATATTCATCCTTCTCAACATGCTCAAGTGGTTTTGGAGGGTTAATAACACCTTCTAGGAGAGAAATTTCACACAAGACTTTCACAGACCCACGCAAGGCCTTAGAGGCTACCCTATATGCTGAAGTTGTTGGAAGCATGGACACCATTGTTATCCCTTTTCTTAAGGCTTAAATTGCTACAATGGCCAAGTAGTTGGAAAATCTATCTGTGAAATCGGTGCATGAGACTCATAGTGGTCTATGGTGCATGGATTGTGAGGTATATGGGCATACAGAGGATATTTTCCATAGGATATCAAGTACATGCCATGACAGTGGACTCTGAGATTTTCCACAGAGATCATGATGCAAGTAGGTTCCCATTTCTACAACACACAATCCGTAAAAATGAGTCTTGTTATTGCAAAAATTTCACCTCTACTACTCATGACACCAAGGATTATAGGTTGATTGACCAGATACATGATGCCATTGATATTGGTGTGAGCTAAACCACCCTTACAAATATTTCCAAGGAATATGGTCATCACTACAAAGAGTGCATAGATGGAGGTGTGCGTGGAAGAGGTTTCGAGGAAGATTTCATGGTCTTGGTAACTGCAGAGGGAGAAGTGAGTTCCCATGTGGAACTTGTTACAATTTTGGGTCTATAGAGCACTATAAGAGCATTTCTGGATCTATTATAATGATCTTGTTGTGGAAACAAGAACAACTATGAGAGGTGCCCAGATCTATTTGAACATATGAGCTAGCGACACCGGAAGGACAAAGGCATTCGAATGGTAAGCGTAAAGAAGGTCAATTCATAGTGGATGCGAAGGGTGGTGCATGAGTTGGAACTAGAGCATATACTAGTCATGAAGCAAGCTAAGGTTGCACGCGTAAGGGATATACCAAGGTAGAAACCACTAGTTACAAGATAAGAGGTGGTGTGTGGGAAGTATCCAAACCCTACTCATTTAAAATAAGTGTATTAAGAAACCATGGATGTGATTCAAATCCTACAAGGGGTGATCTAATGCCCGAAAGACCGATCAAGGAAGTTAGAGCAAAGAAAGTGTTTTGAGGCTCCATAGAAGGATATGGATGAGGTCAGGGAAGTATGCAAGATGTTAAGGAAAGAGAATATCATTCCTTTTCTAGGAGAATGGTTATGGGAAAAGGTACCACGTGCCGGAGCATAGCACAAAAGGTAGATTCTAAATGCTAACCTTCCTCCCCATAGCCTTGAATATGATAAGGAGATTACCTTGAATGTGGTTATGGATGGATGGATTCTGAGCAATATTCTAATTAACACAAGTGCAGAGGTCAATGCCATCACTCTAGATGCATGTCATCAAATGGGAAGGCCCTCATTACAAAAATCCTTGAATGTGTTGTATATGGCTAACAAGACAAAGGAAATTCCCATTGGTGTCTTGAAGGATTCTATTATCACTATCTAAGGGGAAAAGTTCACTGAGGATTTCAAAGTCTTGGTGCTAGCTGAGGTAGACAACTTCTCAGTGTTACTTGGGCACCTCTAGTGTTATAAGAACAATGTTGACCTATGGTTCAACAAAGGGTACATAAGTTTTTAAAATAAGGAAGAATGGGTTATCATCCCCTTGACCAATGGGAAGTCAACACCTGTTTCGCTCGGAATGTTTCACTTCCTGGGAATAGAGTTGCTTCTATCCTTTCATTCCTTTTAGAAACAGATGAGGTTTAGGGTTAGGAGAAATACTGTTGAATGTCGAGATGGTGTGCGTGTACCATAGAGAAAGATCAGTGATCAGGAGAACTCCTTTTTGTCTTGGAAGGACTACCTACAAATAAGAACACAAGACCACAAGATTTTTTGATTAAACAATAAATGAGGAAAGCGCCTTGGGCCTGGAAATATAAAACTTCCTTTCGAAGGTGGTCGAGTTCCTCGCTAATATGAATTAACACAAAAGACTTGCAAAATATCAATTAAATTGTTTCAAATGGGTAGGCGGAAATGCTAGTTTTCTCGGTTTTGATCTGAGAGAACCGATGTCTGTTCATCGATAACCGATATCTTGGTGGGTTCTAGGATTTTCTTGGTAGCTATGGTGTTTGTAATGGCTGGTTTTTGGATGGTATTAGGAAATGGGATGATTAGAAGCAAAAGAATGACAGCTTAGATGCAATGGCACGTTGGGTAGTGGATTTAAACGGATTTAGGAGGACCGAGATTCAAGAAGCATAAGCAATGTTATAACAAAGGACATGCAAGATGTGACTTACTGGTTTTGACCAAGATGCAAGTTGATCTCCTTGGTCAGTAAACACTTACGGTTTCTTTACTCGTCTCGCTTTCCGTCAAGTGAAGATTTGGACTGCGTTCCTCACTCGCAATGCTCTCTGTTGATTCAGAAATCCTTTGACTGATCTCCAAAATGAAATTCCGATCCGTTGTTTTGGTTTGGGGAGCCCATTTACAGGGAACCGATGGCGGTTGCGTAACCGACGGCGGTCGAGTAGGAACCAGCATCGGTAAGGAAAAAGTAGGCTATTTTTAGTAAAATAGCCCACCTTCCCTGCTTTTCTCCCGAGAGATCAGTTGCGGGCTTGGTCAAGTGGCTAGAAGGTCGGCTTTGGGTGTGAGTAAGGAGGCATTAGTTATGGATGTGAGTCTAGACCAAGTCATGGGTCTTAATTAGGTTAGTTTAGGGTTAGGGCTAGGTCATGATGAGGTGGCAGAGTGAGGTGGCGGGTAAGGTGATGTGGATTTATCAATTATAAGGTAATTAATAAATAATTGTGTAAAGTTTAGGTAATGAGGTTAGGTTGCAAAATGGGATGCGGGTCACAAGGGGTCGTAAGACACGAATTTGGTGTCTACATTAGCCCCTTATTGTCGTGTAGCTTGTTCTGTAAAGCTGCGCGGACAATAATATGAAGTGGTTTCTCATGTTAAGGATATAGGTAATCCCCCTCAAATCTATCACAGATTGAGTGAACGGGAAATCAGGGATAGGGTTGATAAAGGGTATATGTTGTAGAGAGGATGGTAAGGTGGTGGGGTAGGTCCAAGGAAGCAGACGCATGTTGAAATGCAATAGTACGACGAGGGTACATGATTTGACAAGCAAACCAGCAATGTGTAGGCAAAGGTCGATAGTTTATCCAAACAAGGGTGATATAATCCTGGTATCCAAGGCATAGGAAGTAGCTCGGTATATAATGTGAGGTACAGAACGTTTTAGGCATGTTTGGCAAAGACCAAATGGTTGGTTTGGTTGAGATAAACGTCACGGTCAGGTCAGGTAAAGTTGGTCGATGATCAAGTCAAGGACCCTAATCATGCTAAAACACGAACAGTGAGCTCGATTGAACACAAGGTACATGATGGATGGATAAAATAAAACGTTGATTGTGGGTATGGTATTGAAGTGATACGGCCTTGGGTCAGGCCAAGTGGTTGGGCGGTGGCCCTGGGTCAGGTTAGATGGGTAGGTTGAGGCCTTGGGTCGGGCCTACTGGTTAGGCGAGGCCTGGGTTGGGCCAAATGGTAGGTTGAGGCCTTAGGTCGGGCCGAATGGTAGGGTGAGGCCTTGGGTCGGGCCAAATAGGTAGGGCGAGGCCTTGGGTCAGGCCAATTGGTAGGTTGAGGCCTTAGGTCGGGCCGAATGGTAGGTTGAGGCCTTGGGTCGGGCCAATTGGTAGGTTGAGGCCTTAGGTCGGGCCAATTGGTAGGTTGAGGCCTTGGGTCGGGCCAATTGGTAGGTTGAGGCCTTAGGTCGGGCCAATTGGTAGGTTGAGGCCTTAGGTCGGGCCAATTGGTAGGTTGAGGCCTTGGGTCGGGCCAATTGGTAGGTTGAGGCCTTGGGTCGGGCCAAATTGTTAGGCGAGGCCTGGGTCGGGCCGAATGGTAGGTTGAGGCCGTAGGTCAGGGTGCCGACAAGTGAACAAAATGCGGCAAAGAAAGGTGGATAGAGGCGATATTGGTGAAAAAGAGGCAAGGAGTAAATAAGGGCAAAGAATGGGGTGAAAGTTGGGTAGCGAACCGATGTCGATTCTACATGATCGATATCGGTTAAGGGACCGATACCGGTTCCTTAGGGCAAAATGAAACCGATATCGGTTAAAGACGAAAAACCTATAAAAAGAAAAATACGGCTTGTCATTGTCACTTTTGTTATTTGCAAACCAAAGCGACTTGTCTGACGTGGAGAGTTGATTTGGAGGGTTATTGAGTGAGGTGGAGCTATTTGATTGGCGGAGAGAGTTGATAGTGGGCCCGATTGAGGAGGAGGCAAGTGATTGGCTCAGGGACCCAGTAGATCAGGATTGGAGCCATGGCACAGGCAGGAGGAGCTGGAGGGGCTGGACCAGCTGGACCGCCACCACCCATCCCACCACGACGACGTGTCGTCGTACCGGTAGGTTCTAAACTCGTGATTTTATGCATTGAAATGGTTATTAGGCTAAATGGGGGGGTTTGGGTAGGAATTTGTATTTTGTAGGAAATAATGAGTAAATGGAGGTAATTTGAAAAACGGAGAGGGTAGATAGGTAAAATAGGGTAATGCGGCTAGGTGGGTAAAATTGGAGGGTGTTTGGGTGGGTAAATGGGTAGAAATAGGAAAAAATGGGTTTTGGGGGCCGCGCGGGGTTCGGGCCCTAAAGAAAAAATGATGATCGATGTCGGTCGCTAAGCGACCGGCATCGGTCATGCAAATTTGCAGGGTTTGGTTGAGTTGGGAGGGACCGGTGGTCGGTCGCGTATCGGTATCGATGGCGTTCGTTAGATCGAGGGTTTGGTGGTGGGTTAGGATGGGTTGGGGGTTGTGGTGGGTTAGTGGTTTAGGGGTTAGGATGGGTTTGGGTGGTTTGTGGTGGGTTAGTGTGTTTAGGGTTAGGATGGGTTTGGGTGGTTTGTGGTGGGTTAGTGTGTGGGTTTGGATGGTGTTTAGGGTTTTGGTTTAGGATGGGTGGGAAGCTCATTGCGTAGGGTGGTGGGCCAGTGTGAGTGGGTTAGGTGGGTTTTGGGTTGGGTTGTGGGTTTTGGTGGTTGTTTAGGGGGGGGTAGAAAGTCGGGGTGTGGTCGGGGGGATACAAAAGGGGGTTTAGATGGTAAAGTAGATGTTATAATAAAGAGTAGGTCTAAGAATGTGGGTTGGTTTTGCAGGCACGTCAGCAGTTGACGATGCGTGATAGGATGCCTCCACTATTGAGTCGGATGAGGCCACACGTATCTGCGGTGCATTGGGCCATCATGCGCGAGGTGGGACTCGGCGGGGTCCAGAGGTACAGAGCGATAGAGAGGGATCACAGCCTGATGGTCGCCCTCATCGAGAGATGGGATCCGGCGGCCAATGTGTTCCATCTTCCGACCGGGGAGATGACCGTCACATTAGAGGATGTGTATCGCATCCTGCGGCTACCGATCGAGGGAGAGGCAGTCTTCCAGGTAGATTCAGAGACTGCCATGGACAGCATACTGCAGGTTTTTGGGGATGCAGCCGCGCTTCTTACGTATCATAGCGCGAGCATTGGATATGGTGACATGTACCGCGCACACAGACATGAGACACGGCTTGCCGTGTTGATGATGATAGGGATCACCTGCTTCGCCCTCCCGGATTCAGAGGGAGGCCGCTTCCCACGAGCATTGATGGGGGTGCTGCTGGAGATGGTGGAGGAGCACACCTGTTTCGCATGGGCACCAGTGTATCTGGTGTAATTATACAGGGAGTTATGGGGCTATCGCCGGAGGAGGCGATTTGGTATTTGTTCTACATTTTTGTTGCACTGTTGGGCATACGAGCACATCGTATGCATCAGGCCGGTAGGGCTACCCCAAAGCAGCCTGTGGCCACAAGTCGTATATACCGATATGGCTTTCGGATGTGGTTGGGGTCGTGGGGCCACCCACGAGCAGTTGTTGCAGGTCGGGATGTGGCCTATTATAGACACTTGCTAGAGGGCCTTACAGCAGTAGACATTGTATGGAGACCCTACAGAGGTCACCAGCCTGGCAGAGGAGCCCGCGTACAGCTGCGCCTGATCCAGTATACATTCTGGATAGCAGGACGGAGGCCGGGAGAGTACGAGCGGATACCCCTAGAGAGGGTACGCAGGCAGATGGGGCTACGACAGGACGAGCCACCTCCCTTCCCTCAGTACAGGAGGGATGATGTAGAGGCCCCACTGCCAGCGCCACAGCCTTTGGATCCAGACTGGGTAGCGGAGAGACCAGCAGGTGAGGGTGTGGATGATGCCGAGTGCACGGGAGCATACAGGGTGTGGTGGGCTGGGCAGAGAGCAGCGAGGATAGTACCGCCTGCGCAGCCAGACTTGGCTGCAGTTATAGGAGAGAGGGATCAGCTCAGGGGTCAGGTGCAGCTCTTACAGGGGGCAGGCCAGCTGCACGCAAGCACTGAATAGGGGCCTTACAGGGGCCAGCCCGTGCCTGAGCACGTGCATAGGTAGTATTGGTGTTAGGTGCCAGGGGACCAGCCCCAGCTCCTTCAGTGGCGCGAGATCGCTATATGGAGGTTAGAGCAGAGGCCCGATATTATCAGGATATTCTTGATAGTACCGGAGTCGAGTATCGTGCATATGCGCAAGATAGGAAGAGACCTCGCACGTACCCAGAGATCTCGGGGAGGGGCAGCCACAGCTGGTGTGTCCGTGACGGGCAGGAGGCGAGAGGCACCACAGGGACCAGCGGGGAGAGGTGCCGAGGGTGGTGGGGAGAGCTGATAGATCCCCGACATGGTTTTGTATAGGGACACGGGCACCGGTCTGCGAACCGGTTGTATTGATAGAGGCCTGCGTGCCGACACTTATTCATTGTATTGATTCATTTATTTATTATATACTCGGCTCATGAGCCGAGTACGGGTTGTACATTTGATACCGGCCTGCGAGCCGAGTATATTTTTGATATGAGAGACAGCCGCGAGCCGAGTCGAGATTTTTGGTAGGTATCATGCGGCTCGTGTGTTGGCTTTGGTATATTATGAGATCACAGAGGCCCCGATGTAGGGCACATTGTATTTTTGAAAATTTGTATATATATAGAGACGATGTTTTGATCCTCGTGCAGTGTTCAAAATGTGTTTAAATATTTTGTTAATGGTTGGTAATATGTAATGTATGATAAGTTTTAGTTGACATGTTGATAGATGGATGATGTTGATGTTTTTGTTTTTGCACGTATATATGAATGTCAAAGTTATGTGATGAATTGGTGGTTTTGTGACATTGTGATATATGTAATCGATGAGTTGGATCCAAATGATGTATAGATTGATAGTTTCTTGATATCCGTAGTCGATGGTTTGTGTATTTGTATAAAATAAATGATGTTAATGATATTGTAATGCTATGTGTGGTGGATGAACAAATGTGGTAAATTGTGTTGTTTATGCAGAAAAGAGGCGGGCGCGACAAAAATTTAGGTGAGAAATGAAGAAAATAACGTTGTTGAGAAAAGATAGGTGTGTAACCGATATCGGTTAAGGAACCGATATCGGTAGCTGGTAGACCGATATCGGTTAAGTAACCAATACCGGTTATTTAGGTATGAGCTTTTCTAAAAATAGAAAAGCTAGGGTGGCAACTTAAGTTTTAATTTTAGAGCCATGCAAGAGGTTACATGAGAGATTTGAGTGATAAGGAGAAGAGAGACAGGAATTTGTATGAGAGATTTGGGTGATAAGAAAAGAGACTGGGAAGGTGAATGCGATCGGAGATTCAGAAAGTAGAAAGGCGAATTTGAAAAGAGTGGTGATAATGGCAGGACGAGGAGAAACATCCAGCAGGCAGGGACAAGAGGGAAGACAAGGGCCACCTCAAGCTACTGCAACCCCAGAGGTAAATGTTTTGGTTGTGATTTGATTTTTGCATGTGTTATGAATAAGAGATTAAGTGGGTAGATATGAAGAAGAAAACATGATAGCAAGGGTTATAAGTGAGGTAAGTGTTACGTGGTAGGTAATCACGGGTTTCGGGTATGTCTGTGTATACAGAGAGGAATAAACGAGCAATTTATTGTCGTAGGTGGTTGTTTTAGGCAAGATGTATGTAATCGATGGACCGGTAAGCGGTTAGGGAGAACCGGTATCGGTTACTCAACCGATATCGGTTATGTATAACCGATACCGGTTACTGGAGGAATTTCCAGAATGTTTGAAAAAACCCTGACGGATTGAATGGTTGTTTGTTGTTTTGGTGTATGCAGGCAGAGGCAGGATTGAGGATGAATGATAGTGTGCCAGCGCTGTTGTCACGAATCCGAGCGGATGTAACACCAGCTGAATGGACATTGATAAATCGTTTGGGGTTAAGTGGAATCCGCTATTATTCACGAATCGCACGTAATCATGCTATGTTGCAGGCATTGATTGAGAGATGGAATCCCGAGACAAATACCTTTTATCTGCCAACAGGGGAGATGACAGTAACATTGGAAGATGTGTTTCAGATTTTGAGACTCCCTATTACAGGAGAACCAGTATATCAGGCACTACCTAGCGCGGCACGGGGAGCGATAACAGCAGTATTTGGTCCATACGCACGAGATTTGACACAGCGGGGTTTATCTTTTACATATGGGGTAATGTATGCAGCACACCCTGAGGAGACAAGGTTAGCAGTGATATTAATGATAGCGGTAGGGTATTATGCGTTACCGAGGGCGGAAGGGGGAAGATTTCCAAAGGCATTGATGTGTGTTATTTGGGAGATGATAGAAAGGAACGTGACTTTTGCATGGGCACCTGCATATTTGGCGGAGCTATACAGGGGTTTATGGGCTTGTAGGCGAAATCACAGAACGACACTGGATAGTTCATACTTATTACACTGTTGGGCCTATGAGCACATTGTTTGTGTGCGACCAATAGGCCGACCCATCCAGTCGGGAGAAACCGGAGTGCAGAGGTTGGGATTCAGACGATGGTCCGATGCAACAAGAGGCTAGATCCCGTGCCGTGACGGGTGATATTGAGTATTACAGGCAGGTATGGGAGAGAGTGACGGTTGCGGATATCTGTTGGAGGCCATATGGAAACTATATGGTAACAGAGAACATAGCTGAGGAGTTGAGGGGTGTAGAGCGATTGAGGTGGATCGCAGGGCACAGGCCGGGTGAGTATGAGAGGATTCCTATAGATCGCGTGCGGCGACAATTTGGATTTGTGCAGGATATACCCCTGGCTTATAGACCATATATGAGGATCGATGCCGAGGCAGCATTCTCACCTCCTCGGCCAACACCTCCGTAAGAAGGACTCGAAGAGAGGCAGCCCGATCGCAGGTAATGAATGCGGGAACGACAGAGGCCTATAGATTATGGTGGGTAGCAGAACTGCGAGGTGTACGTGAGCATCCTACCATAGCCTGTGATTACAAAGCAGAGAGGGATCATCTGCAGCATTTGGTTCAAGCAGCTCCAAACCCAGTGAATGAGACAAGAGGATTGTTAGTGGTTGCATGAGTCACGGGCGGGGAGACTAGAGGCTGGAGTTCTCCATGCGAGAGGGTGTATTCATATGTTACAGGAGAGATTGGCAGATCGAGTGGCGGTACCAATAGCCGTGGTACCTTTGAGGATAGAGAGGCCCGGTGAGAGGGGTCGACGATCATGATCATCACCTAGTTCGGGATGAGGCGTGAGAGTCTGAGTAAATGTTAGCAAGGTATAAGAATAAATAAGGATGCCGACCTGCGTGTCGATGATAGAGAAGATGTATTTGTTTAACATCTAAATAAAACTGAATATGTATGTTGATTTGAGTTACGATAATAATAAGATTGTTTGTGTTTTGATTTTCGGTGTTTTGAAAAAGGATAAAGAGGACTGTGATTAAATAGAAATACACAAAAATATTTATATTCACCACACAGGATAGGTTATGGTAGGGGATGGTCGAGCTAACCTTGGGAGACCCCATGTCTCCGAAGTGCTGCCTACATAGCCCATTGCACAAAGCAAGGAGGGGCCTCAGACCGATGTAGTTCTCCCTTAGGACCAGGGAGAGGTGAATTCAGGCAATTTGGGTATGGTTAGGCAATTTGTTGGTTGATAAGAATTTGATGTTGATAGGGTAATGTTGTTGGTGTTGGTAAGGTATGGGCGATGTTGATGTAGGTATAGGTAAAGTGAAAGTTAGCTTACCCAAATAGTAGGGAATCGGGTCCTGATTAAGGTCAACACACAATCCTAGATGCGAGGCAAAGCAGAAAGACTGCTCCATAGATGAAGAGAGCTAAACAAACCACACCACGTAGAATGAGCTTGGAGCCCTAGGTACCGTGCATAGACGAAAAGTCAATAGGTGAAAAGAGTTGTGTGATCACAATATATCGAGCGTACATTACGTCCCTTGAGTTGAAACAAATGGTGAGGTGAGGTGGATGATATAGCTGAGGTACGGAGAACTTATTACAAAGTGAGTGTTCTGACGAAAGAGAACCTACCCTAAATAGACAAGTCCATGACTTAAAAGTCCTTTTGAATGAGGCTTTTCTTTTATTGAATGTAGACTGATCGATGCAGGAAGTCTACAAGGGATATTGATTGTATTATTCTTGAGGTCTTCACGAAGTTGATCAATGCGAGAAGCTTCTGATAAAGGCTAACTGTGTATAGCTATCCTTCGAGGGAGCAGTCTATTTATAGTAGCAGATATGATTGTAATGCATAGCTGTCCTTCGGGGGAGCAGTCTATATATAATAGCAGCAATAGTTCGGCATATAGCTGTCCTTCGAGGGAGCAGTCTATATTTAATTTAGATGACTAGATGTTCGTTTGGCATGAAGCATCTAGTTTAGTAGGAAGTTTGACTCAAGAAAATCCCATAAGAATACGGCTTATTTTAATATTTTGAAGTCATGGACTAGACTAAAAAGGGGAAGGCATCATCAAGGGGAGGTGAGGATCAAACTATGTGAGCTTGATTGTTATTATGAAGTGTAGGAAACAGAGTGTATGTAGTGGTAAGTGAGCTCAAGGGACGAGCGGCAGGTAGATAAGAAGTGATATAACACTAATTTCAACAGTAGAATGGTCGAAGATGCAAGGCATTAAGGGGTTCAGCTCAGTTTACCATTGCTTAAGCTAAACGATAAGTACCGATCTATAGGTATGAGTGATTATATAAGGCCCAATCCAATTGGGAGCAAATTTTCCACGTTTGCTCTTTTCTAGTTTGGTTACATGTTGATTCTCTTTGAGAACAAGATCACCAACCTTAAAGGTACGCTCATGAAGTCGCTTATCATAAGCACGTTTAATGCGTTTTTGATAGATTTGAAGGTGATCAAGAGCTGTAAGACGGCGTTCGTCAAGAAGCTCCAATTGGGCTAACCGCTCTTGGCGGAAATCATCGTTGGTGAGAATATCCTGAAGAGATATTCTAAGGGAGGGTATTTGTATTTCGAGAGGCAAAACAGCCCTGCACCGTATACCAAATAAAAGGTGTGGCATTAGTAGAGGTACGAATGCTAGTACGATAAGCCCAAAGGGCAAAGGGAATGTGATCGTGCCAATTTCTTCCGGATTCATTGACAACTTTCATGAGGATTTTGGTTAGTGTTTTATTAGAGGACTCGGCTTGCCCATTGGCTTGTGGATAGTAAGGTGATGAGAAACTAAGTTTGATACCAAAGTTGTCACAAAGGTCTTGCAACAACTTGTTTTTGAAAGATTTTCCATTATCTGTTATCAGGCGATGAGGAACACCAAAACGACAGATAATGTGGTGGTTAATGAACTCGACAATTTTTTCTTTTTTGATTGAAATGAGTGGAATAGCCTCCACCCATTTTGTGTAATATTCGGTCGCTGTGATTATCCAACGGTGACGTTGTGAAGAGGTTGGGTGAATCTCACCAATAAGGTCTAAACCCCATTGTGAGAAGGGCCAAAGATCTCGAGCGATCTGGAGCGGGTGGCTAGGAGTATGTTGAAGGTTGGCATGTTGCTGACACATAACACAACGCTTAACATATTCGTAGCAGTCGTTATTGAGAGTAGGCCAATAATAACCAAGGCGAAGGATTCGTTTGGCCACACAAGGCCGCTAAAATGTCCACCACAAATACCGTCATGGACCTGTTGGATGGTATGAGTGGCCTCCGCACCAGTTAGACAGCGAAGGAGGATGCCATCAAAGCCACGTTTATAGAGGAGTCCCCCCATGACAACATAACGCGAAACACTTTTGAGAAAAGCACATTTTCCGTTACTAGTAAGGTCAGGTGGGAGGACAGAGATTGTAAGGTAGTCGTGAAATTGGTGGTACCAGGTATCTTGTGAATTAGTAGACACAGTATTTATCATACAAACTACCGGGGTTGAATAGGATGGGGCAAAAAGTTGTTGGACCACGACGAATAATTCGAGTCGGTTGGCGCATGCAAGGGAATTTGCGAGGCTAAGCAAGCCATAGTATCCACAAATTTTTAGTGGAGCGGGAATGGTTTGTATAGAATAGTGGGTAAATAAGGCTAGAAGTGAATCCACGTAGTGTTTGTATTTTTGAAGTTCCTCGTTTTTGCATTGGTAGACGCCATAACTTGATTGACTACCAATCGAGAGTCACCAAAAATGTTGATAGATTTGATACCTAAGTGTAACATAACTTGGAGACCAGTAACAAGGGCCTCGTATTCCGCTGTATTATTAGTGCAAGGGAAATCAAGTCGGAATGAAAGAGGCATAGGTTCAGCGTTGAGAGGAATGAGAACAACGCCGGCTCCTCCGCCGCGCTGGCATTTAGATCCATCGAAGAAGAGGGTCATTGGGTACGACTCCTCCGTGAGGGAAAGAGTAGCAATGAGTTCGTCGGGAAATGTGAAATTGGTAAATTGTTCCTGTAAAGGAGCTTCGTAAGTTGGTCTCGCGATGGTTTGTCCTTTGATTGATTTCTGGTGGACAAACTCAAGGTCGAGGTCGGCGAGAAGCATGAGCCATCTAGCAATGCGTTGGTTCAGATGAGGTTTGGCATACATGTAATGGATGGGGTCTGTATTGGTGATGACGAAAGTCTTGTGATTTAGAAAGTAGTGTCGGAGTTTGGTGGCCACGAATGATAGGGAAAGGCACAATTTTTCTACATGTGTGTACCTAGTCTCATAGTCCACCAAATTACGACTTATATAATAAACGGCTTGTTCGTGATTCTCGAGTCACGATGTGCAAGCATGGCTCCTACAAATGCCGTCGTCGGTGGCGGAAAGGTAAAGGTAGAAAGGGCGGTCGTCTTGGGGTGGGATAAGCACGGGTGGCTGCAAGAGATAGGATTTGAGAGCTTCAAGGCTTGGTGACATTCTTCGCTCCATTGGAATGTAATATCCTTTTTAAGGAGGTGATGTAAAGGTTGACACCGATCGAGAGTTGGGAGATGAAACATCGGATAGATTGAAGCTTACCTTGTAAACTACGCAATTGTTTGAGATTTTTGGGTGGGGCATTTCTAGGATAGCTTTGACTTTAGATGGATCGACCTCAATGCCACGCAAAGAGACGATAAAGCCAAGAAGTTTTCCCGAAAGAACACCAAAGACACATTTCTTCTTGTCAAGGCGATGTAATATTGTAACAGTGATCAAAAATAATGGTTAAAACATCGAGATGTTCATTACGATGTTTAGACTTGCCGAGAAGATCGTCGACATAGTCTTCAAGGATAGTGTGCATAATGTCATGAAAATGTAGGTCATAGCCCGCCGATAGGTAGCAAAGATTCTTAAGGCCAAATGGCATGACACGATAATGTAAGGTTCCCAAGGAGTTATGAAGGCGCTTTGTGTTGATCGGCAGGGGCAACCAAAATTTCGTTGATCCTCGAAAAGCCATCCATGAGAGAGAGCATCTCATGACCTGCAGCTAGATCAACAAGTTGGTCAATGCTAGGTAAGGGAAGTCATCCTTAGGGCAAGCGAGGTTAAGATCCCGAAACTGCGGCATATCCGAAGTCCCCCTGTCGCTTTGAAGTGATGTGTACGATGTTAGAAATCCATTGAGGATAGTCAATAGGCAAGATGAAGGAAACAGTAAAGGAGTCGTTGGAGCTCCTCTTTGACCAAGAGAGCAATGCGTGGATGCATTTTTCTCAATTTTTGTTTGACTGGTTTGGAATCGGGGTTTAGGTGATGTTATGGACGGCGATGGTAGGATCAATTCCGGGCATGTCAGCGTAAGACCATGCGAAAGCTTGGTTGTGAGCACGGAGAAAGGTAGTAAAGGCGGCTTGTTCTGATGTGTTAAGGGATTGTCCAATCTTCACAATGTGAGGATCCTTCTCCATGTGGATGTTGATTTCTATGGTAGATTCATTCAACATAGTTTGGGTTTCAGATGGTAAGGCTCGTTGAATATAAGAATCATCCACGCTAAGGTAAGTGAGGATGGAGTCGTCATCCTGGCATTCAACAACATTAATCCAAGGCGAATCCTCTTCGATCATGTCTGGATAAAGAAGGGGCAAAGAAGATGGGTCGTCATTATCGCGTTGATAAGTGAGAGGACCTATGAAGATAGCATTTATGAAGAAAAAAAAGTTAGGAGGGATGGATTCAGGGTCTATAGATTCTACGGGTGATGATGGCAAAGTGGGTGATGATGGTTTGGTAGGGGCGACGTCTTCTTCTTCTAGGATACAAATTGACAGAGGTGTCTCCTGTGTAGGTGTTTCGGGAAAACCGAGACCACTGCGATCATTGTGTTTACGGGTAGTCACGGGAATGAGTGTATGTCGGCCTTGTTCGTAAAGGCCAAAACCAAAGCCTTTCCAAGCACAACGAGTCAAGAAGGTAAGGGCGAAACGACGATTTGTCAAGTATTGAAAATTGGATTGGAAAGGAACCACAACAAGAGGAGGTTTAGGGGTAATGGAGGATGCGTCAACACCCCCATACGTTAGGTTAGTGCGGCAATGGGGTGGTCCGTAAGATATTATCTCCCCCACGCGACGGTCGTAGGTGGGATGTGCATGTAATTGTCCATACTCCTGCGGGGTAGGGAAAGAACTAACATTATATAGGCGGTACTCCCCACAGTAAGGCTGAAAAACATCTACTAAGGGGTCGGAGGTTGGAATGTTAGTGCATGGGAAGGGAAGTGGTTTTGGCTATGGTGGTTTCATCAATCAAGGCGTAGCGCATTGAGGTGGATGGTTGAGGTACATTTGAGGAGGATGGTTGGGTTGAATGTATGGGTGTCTTGATTGGTATAAGCACATCGTTCGGGCGGTATAACATATTGTAGGTTTTAAAGGGGGAGGGTCAGCTTTTACGGTGTAAGACTTCCCCTCGTACTCAAATTTTATGCATCTATGTAATGTTGAGGGAACGCATCCCATGGCTCGGATCCAAGGACAACCCAGCAATATATTATATTGGAACTCTCCCTCAAGGACATAGAAGAGTTCGGGTAAAGTATGTGGTCCTACGTGAATGTTGAGGATCACGGTGCCTAAGGTAGAAGTAATAGCGTCATTGAATGACCGCAACATGATGGGGTTGGCACACATGCAACTAGAAGGGATGTTCATCTGTTGGAAGGCTTTTGAAGAGATGATGTTTAGGCTAGCGCCCTGCCAATCATAACCCGACGTACTCGAATATCCCGCACGTAAGCGGAGATGAAAAGGGCAGGTCGTGGTCTTCTGTACTCAAAGTCGACAATTTCATCTTCGAGAAACCGATCAGCAAAGCAGCTTGTTGCATGCAGAGACGTATGGTGGGGCAAAGTGGGTTGTTTGGTGAGAGAAGCAACGTGATTGGGTGTTAGAATGGAGGTGACAGCAGTGGTTTCATTAGGTAAAACCTCTATCCTCAAGGATCTCAATGAGAGCTTGTCAATGAGATTCGAAGTCTCGAATGAGATCATACAATGTCATTTTTACGGGTGATGGTGAAGCCGTTTAATCATATTTCGGTGGGTAATGCCATTAGAGACGAGATAGGAGGGTCGCGAATGACCACTTTAGGTGGTGGTGCAACCGGGATGTTTGACGGAGAAAGAGATGCCGCAGTGTGTTTTCTTTTGCTTTCCCATTGTTTTTCCGCCTCGAGTAAAGTAATACACTAATCATATTAATCTCGTAGACCCGAGATGAGGAAGATGGTGGGATAACTCATGGTCTTCAAGAGGTGGGGTTGTAATAATGATGAGATCTTGGTGAGGCGGGACGAGATGGTATAGAGAGGGAATGGAAACTAAAGGTCTCTCCCTTCGTAAGTTGTCTTTCTTAATCTTTCTATCCGGGAGAGGTGACTGGTGAAGGATGGTTTTTAGAGCTTTGCATCCCTCCACATCATGTCCTGGTGTGCGGTGATAAGCACAGATTTTAGACTCATCGTAACCCATAGGTCGGGGCTTAGACGGGTCATAAGGTCTAAGTGGAGGTAGGGAAATGGTCGCATTCTCCACCAACATAGCAAGGATTTTGGCGTAAGATCCTTTGAGTGGGTCAAAATCGGAAGAGGATGAGGGTATTGATTGTGTGGGTTTTGGTAATGTTTGGGCATGATTGGTTCGCATGGGTGGTGGTTTAGCCGAGGGGTGTTGATACATGGTTTTTACTAAACGTGATTTCTTTGGCACAGAAGCTATGTTGGATGATGAGGCCGCAGATGATGTGGTATCAGAAAACAACCACGGGGAAATAGGAGTGACTGAAAACAAATCTTTTGATGATGGAATTTGTTTAGGGTTGATAGGTGGACAGGATACGCGGAGTGACGGTGTTGCTATACCCTGGAATTTCTGTATAGGTGCGGAAGGCGTAGGTTGTTTTGAAGAAAACGCAGGAGGTATGATATATTGATGTAAGGTAGAGGGATGGGGTCCCAATATGGAAGGTAGGTATGACGATGATGGTTTTGATTGTGATAGGGGCACGGATTGAGTTTGTCTCCTAGGTGGCGGAGCGGATTTATTTTTGGATAGATCGAGTCGCTTAGGCGGGTGCGTTAGACTGGGCATTGGTGAGGTCCCAAGCGTAGGGGAAGATCTGGTTAAGTTGATAGAAGTGGACGGGGCATTTGGTAGAGGTGAGGGGGGTGAAGGTGAGAACAGGGGCATTTTAAGCTTCTGTAAGCACTTCGGGTATATGGTGGAGACATCAGGATCAGTCATTTGCATTTGAGTAGAAAAAGGGGTACTCAAACGTTCCCATAGGGCCTGTCTATCTTCTGTGGAATGACAGTCTCCAGGTGTGATTTGTAATTTTTGTACGGAAGAAAGGTGGGTTGTAATTCCAGTCCACTGCGGGTGTGACACAGGAGGTAGATGAGGCACTGTATCAATAGATGTTAAGAGGTCAACCGGTCATTGAAAAGATTTAGGCGATGAGGGACTAATAGGTAGGAGGGCGTGTTCGAGGGGATCTGTCACGTTTAAAGAATGTGGTGATGTTAGTGTAAGAGATTTCTCGTCTAAGGATGTCAAAAGGAGTGGTGAGCCTTCCTCTTGTGTAGCAAGAGTGGTAGAAGGGGACGTTTGGGAAATAGATAAATTAGATAGCATCCGCTCACAGTCTTGTAGGGATGTGGTGTAAGAAGACTCGTCGATGAGAAGAGAAGTCCGGGCAGTTAACTCTTCTATGGGTAAAGGAATGATTTCACTTTGGCTTGATGGTGGTGAAGGAGGTTCAAACTCCTGTGTTGGTGGAGAGGCTTGATTTAAAATTTTTTCAATAGAGGCTTTTGGCTGAGAATCGAAGACTGCATGGATCTCATGAACACTCTCCTCGGCTAAGATATCTTGGTTCACGTTACTGTTGGACGAGTGATTCGGGAATGGCTTGTTGAAAATTTTTAGATTTCGGTTAGCAGGGGCGTTAGGATTATCGAGGGTTATATCCCCTGCGTCAACCATTTCCTGCACTATGTTTTTCAACATCTTGCAGTTTTCATGACTATGTCCTTTTACGCGGTGAAAGTTACAAAAGTCATTTTCTTTGTACCAGGAAGGTATTGCGCGGGTGGAGTCAAACCCAGAGTGAGGTTTAACAGGGGGCAAGGTGATAGCCCCAGCTTTGAGCAATTTCTCCAGGATGACGCCATAAGTTTCTCCCAAGGGAGTGTAATTGGTGGGCTCGGCTTTGTACTTATAAGTGGTTTTCGGCGGAGTATTGGACGGTGTTTGAGATTTGACCATTACCGCGTGGACAACTCCTTTTGATTTAGAAGAAGTGGACGCGTGAGAAGTGGTGGTGTTTGGCTTGTTGGTAGAATCAGGAGTTTGGAAATTGGGGTTTTTGTTACACAACCGTAATTTCTCTTCTTCTAAGGCTCGAATTTCTAGTTTCCGAGCCACGGTAAAGGCCTCGTCGAATGTGCCGAAAGTTTGAATTTGGAGGGTAGGGGAGATGTGCTTAGCGCAGGCCCACGTAAATAGTTCGATGAGTTCGGTTTGAGGCAAGGCATACGTAAGTTGGTTGATAAGGCCCCACCATCGTCCAATGAAATATGCGATAGATTCATCTTCAAATTGTCGGATGGCATAGAGGTCAGTGATAGATACTTTCTTGGCAATGTTAATGGAGAAATGATCTAAGAAAGATTGGGCTAGTTGGTTAAAAGAGAAGATTGAGTCCTAGGTTAAAGCACTGTACCACTCCAAGGCAGGTCCTGATAAGGACATGGGAAAGGTGCGGAGTAACAAGGCGTCATCATGGGCAATCAAATAACAAGCATGTCTAAATGATCGCAAGTGTTGTTGAGGATCCTCTTTACTGTTAAAACGAGTAAACTTTGGCAACTCCCATTGAGGAGGATATGAATGAAGGGGGACAGAAGGGTGAATGGGCTCCTGACAAACTTGCTCGTATGTCAAGGCGCTACGACTTCTGAAACAGAAGCCTCCAGGTTTTGCATTTTGTCCATCATTTGTTTGATGAAATCTGTGGTTGGATGAGATGATGGTGCCACAGAATAGGGATGTCCCATATAAGGTGTTGAGGTTACTGGATACGTGTATGGGAATGAAAAGGTAGGTGGAGCTTGAGAAGGAAAGCTCGTGTGAATAGGTGGCAGAGAGTAAGTCATGAATGGAGTGTCTTAAAGAGAGATGAGATAGGGCGGTTGGTGGTAACGATACGTGGGGTCCAGTGGTTAACCAAAGGAAAGCTAATCGGGTCGTATGAACCTCTGAAGCTGTCGGATTGGGAGACGGGGCTAGAGATGCAGGAAGTAAGGCAGTGTTATCAGGAGGAGTGGGAGCTAAATGAGCAGCTATACTAATAGGCATGCCAATAAGGAGCTGACCATCAGGCGTACGGTCAGGGGCATGAGACAAATAGTATTGTACTGGGATTAGCATCCAGAAATTTGGCAAAGTCCTTGTCTCCTACAGGAATTTGGGGGATCTCACTGGTGTCCGTAGGGTTCCCTATAGAATGTGAAGGGGGTGATTCAGGAAAAGACACAGAGCAGGCATGTGAAACCATGGCGGCCGCTTGCTTCCGAGTGATGACAACCATAGACAAGAACACACAGGAAAGTTTTAATCTATCAAGAACAAAAACAACCTCAGAATGATGAATTTGGCAAGTTGCTGGTTTGTCAGGGGCTGATGAAGACAGTAACCGATATCGGTTTAGTAACCGGTGTCGGTCATAGAGAAAACGACGTCGGTCCCTTAACCGATGCCGGTGTCAAAAGTCTAGGATAAGAAGATATAAAAGGCTGCTAATTTGATTTTTAGCAACGTTGAGTATATTTATCAACTTATTGATCACAGAAGACAAAGTATGACAGAGAAAACAGAATTTGGAAACAAGCAAGAGGCACACGCAAATCTAGAAACTAATCCTAGGGTTAATTTTAGTTATCGTGGGCTTATGCCTTTAGACGTAAGATGATGTCAGAATCCTAAACAACAAGACCTAGGGGAAATGTCAAGTTTGTTTTGGCTTATAAGGTTACCTCAATCGGGCGGAGGAATACCGCGGAAAAGGGGGGATGTTTGAGCTGTTGTGTTAATTGTGAAGTGATTCGGTATGTGTTGTGCAGTGAAACTAAGGTTAATTTCCTGTCAATACCGTGGATATCACCCCCACGTGTATGACCTGTTACTTAATCTATGTTCACTAGAATTGAAGAACAACAAGCAGGAATGCAATGCACGTGTTTTAAACCCAAATCGAAAATTATATTCGATGAAGCAAGAGAGATGACTTTCACTAATGCGAAACTAGGAAAGCAAGACAAATTCTTTACGAAATATATAACAAAAGCAACAGCAAATATGCTTCCTAAAATGAAAATAAGCAAGAGAAAGAAACCCAAAATGGGTCCCACCGGGCGTGCCAAAATGTTTCGCTCGGAATGTTTCGGCTTCTGGGAATAGAGTTGCTTCTATCCTTTCATTCCTTTTAGAAACAGATGAGGTTAGGGTTAGGAGGAATACCTGTTGAATGTCGAGATGGTGTGCGCGTACCGTAGAGAAAGATCAGGCTGACTACGGAGAACTCCTTTTTGTCTTGGAAGGACTACCTGCAAATAAGAACACAAGACCACAAGATTTTGATTAAACAATAAATGAGGAAACACCTTGGGCCCGTGGAAATATAAAACTTCCTTTCGAAGGTGGTCGTTCCCTCGCTAATATGAATTAACACAAAAGACTTGCAAAATATCAATTAAATTGTTTCGTTAAAATTTGGGTAGGGGAAATGCTGATTTTCTCGGTTTTGATGGAGGAACCGATGCCGATTCATCGATAACCGATGCCGGTTCATCGATAACCGATACCGGTGGGTTCTAGGATCTTCTTGGTAGCTATGGTGTTTGTAATGGCTGGTTTTGGATGGTATTAGGAAATGGGATGATTAGAAGAAAAAAGAATGACAGTTAGATGCAATGGCAGTTGGGTAGTGGATTCGTAAACGGATTTAGGAGGACCGAGATTCAAGAAGCATAAGCAATGTTATAACAAAGGACATGCAAAATGTGACTTACTTGGTTTTGACCAAGATGCAAGTTGATCTCCTTGGTTGTAAACACTGGTTTCTTTACTCGCCTCGCTCTGTCAAGTGAAGATCCGGACTCGTTCCTCACTCGCAATGCTCGTTGATCCAGAAATCCTTTGACTGATCTCCAAAATGAAATTCCGATCCGTTGTTTTGGTTTGGGAGCCCATTTACAGGAACCGATGGCGGTTGCGTAACCGACGACGGTGGTCGAGTAGGAACCGGCATCGGTAAGGAAAAAGTAGGCTATTTTTAGTAAAATAGCCCACCTTCCCTGCTTTTCTCCCGAGAGATCAGTTGCGGGCTTGGTCAAATGGCTAGAAGGTCGGCTTTGGGTGCGAGTAAGGAGGCATTAGTTATGGATGTGAGTCTAGACCAAGTCATGGGTCTTAATTAGGTTAGTTTAGGGTTAGGGCTAGGTCATGATGAGGTGGCAGAGTGAGGTGGCGGGTAAGGTGATGTGGATTTATCAATTACAAGGTAATTAATAAATAATTGTGTAAAGTTTAGGTAATGAGGTTAGGTTGCGAAATGGGATGCGGGTCACAAGGGGTCGTAAGACACGAATTTGGTGTCTACAACACCCTATATTGAGCCCTTGGGAGAATAATTTCTTGAAAAAATCTATGTGCGCTCTATCGGGGACCCCGAGGTGATTCATCCCATAAAGGGAGTTATTTAATTTGAAGATGCTTGGTCCATGAGTGATACAACTAGTGTGGCATATTACAATTGGGCACATGGTACTTATGAGTTAATTGGGTGATAGTTAAGAGGTTCGCTTATAAGGGTGAAAAAGCATGCTCATTCAAGCGCCTAGGAGGAAGGAAGTTACCTAGTTATTCGGAGGAGCCAACCCCAATGATTTCTTGCAAGAAATGAAGGATCGGTGGAAAAATGAGAAATTTATAGCTGAGCATGTGAGAAAGCATGGATGGAAGGCATGGAGGCCTTAACACCTTCATTATGGGTGCATAAGCTATATTCCATCTTACAAGTTTATACACACAAATGGTATATTCACTCATATATGTGCCATCGTACGTAAAATTGGCAAGATTTTATGGTTGACATCCTTCAAGCTTTTGAATATTAGAGAACTAAACCATTGGTGGATAGGGCGTTGTTGGTTTTTAAGCACCTTACAATGGTTGACAGTGCCATGGTGGAGGATAGAATACTAGATTTATTGGGTGAACTTGGTTTGTAACTTCTCTTTGATGAGGAATAATTAGAGCAGATGTATCTTGAAAGCGAGGCATGAATGGAGAAAGAGAAGGGAAAGATGGTATATGTGATAGATGGCGAAGAGGTGGAGAGTTTATATGTTAATCATACTGAAGTTATGCTTAAATTTATTGATAGTGCTGATGATAAAGCATGTGCCTACCATGAACCCCTGAAAAAACAAGGTTAACATCAGTTGAAATGGAACCTAAAGAGGCCACTATTGGGGACTATTGGTTAGAGAAGGAGGTTTCGAAGATCATTGATTTGTTGCGTGATTTTCAGGACTTATTTCCACATGGATACCATGAGCTTAAAGGAATTCACAACTCATTGGTAGAAATGAAAATCAAGTTAAATGAGGGTGCATGCCCAATTTAGAAGAGGCCTTATTGAATGAATTTGAATCTTCACGTCAAATTCAAGGAGGAGATAGACAAAATGATCACTTCAAGAATCATTGAAGTTGTGGAGGAATCAGAATGGGTAAGTTTCATGGTCATCAGCATTAAAAAGGATGGAAGGATAAGGATCTGTGTTGACTACAGGGACTTAAATGCGGTATGTGAAATTGATATTTTTCTAACCCCTTTTACCGAGGAGATCCTGGAAGGAGTGGCTGGGTGCAAACTCTATTCCTTCACAGATGGATTCTCAGGATACCATCAAGTTAGAATGCTAAAGAAGATCAAGAAAAGATAAATATTTCCACTAAATGGGGAATTTTTTCCTATACAGTCATGCCTTTTGGACTGAAGAATGTTCTTGTTGTGTTTTTGTACATTATTGTGTAGGCATTTCAAGACTTCATCCATAAGTTTCTTCAGGTATACCTTGATGACTGGATGGTGTATGGACTAGTGAAAGAACATTGTGAAAATTTACACTTGATGTTTGAAGAGGCCGATAGTTTTGTATATCCCTAAACATCAAGAAGTGTCTCTTCGCTACTCCATTTGGAACCCTGTTAGGGCACATCATATGTAAGGAGGGCTTTCTGGTGGATCTTGCCAAAGTTTTCGTTATTGTGGGATTGGGGGAGCCTACCAGGCTAGAGTGCAATGTGTGGATTCATTAGGCATCTAGGATACTACCAGAAGTTTATCAAGGGTATGCCAAAATATCCATGCCATTAGAGAAGTTACTAAAGCACAAGAGTGCCTTTCACTGGGGAGAGGCACAACAGACAACATTTGATACATTGAAGAATAGGCTTATCACTGTGCCCATATTACATTTTCCCTCTTAGGATAAGCCATTCCATGTACATGTTTATGCTTCAGGGATGGCGATTGGGGAAGTATTAGCACAACTTAGAGAAGGGATTTTTGACCACCCCTTGTGTTTTTCTAGTAGGAAGTTAACACCAACAGAACATAAATATACTAC
Organism: Taxus wallichiana var. yunnanensis; assembly: GCA_018340775.1. Lineage (NCBI taxonomy): Eukaryota > Viridiplantae > Streptophyta > Pinopsida > Cupressales > Taxaceae > Taxus > Taxus wallichiana. The sequence goes on along the minus strand of CM031239.1, from coordinate 247,206,061 downwards.
TATTAAGTGCAAAGAACTATCAATGATTGACACATTGCATAAATTTATGCAATATCTTTTTCAACACCTTTCATATTCTACACAGAGCACATGACACTAAAGCACTTGGTGAACAATCCTATTTTGCAAGGGCACATATGTCGATGGGTCTTGTTTTTTCAAGAGTTTGAGTTTATAGTTGTTGTGAAACTAGGAAAGAGTAACTCAGGGCTCAACCATTTGTCAAGGATTGACTCAAGGGAGGACCCACAAAGCTTTGAAGATACTATGCTAGATATGTAGTTATTTAGTTTGTGGCGTGCACCCTCTGACTTAGATGATATTGATGTGTTTCTCAAAATGGGTTTGGCGCTAGAAGGAATGAAGAATTTATAAAGAAGATAGTTATATATACGCATCGTGCCCTATATACTTATTAGTGGAGACTTATACAAACTAGGTCGCGATGAGGTTTTACATTGGTGTGTGTTGGAGCATGAGCACATTGCAATCATGGAGGAAGCACATGGTGGGATTGTAGGAGGGAACTATACAGGGAATACCACCACATGGAAGATTTTACTCACAGGGCATTGGTGGGAAATTATCTACTAGGATTTTATTGAATTTTGTAAGGCATGTGACCATTTCCAATGCCTTGGTAAGACAGGAAAAAGAGATAAGATGCCCTTGAGACCTATAACTAGTGCAGAACCATTTAAAAATTTGGAAATTTATTTTGTAGGACCAATTTCACTTGCCACGCAAAGGATGGTTCACATTATATAATCACTGCACTAACTAGTTAACAAGATGGGTGGATGCAATGCCTACAAGGTATTTCATATCAGTGAGCTCTCGCTAGATTGTTATGGGAGAACATAATCAATATGTATAGATGTACTTTAAGCTTGACTAGTGACAGGTACACATTTTTTGAATGAAACAGTCAGGATTTTGTTGACGGAGTTCATGGTGGCCCATCATAAGACCACCCCTTATCACCCAAAATCTAATGGAACTAATGAGGCATTTAACAAAATTCTAAGTCATAGGCTAACAAAAATTTGTGATGTGGGAAGACATGATTAGGATGACAAATTTTCAGTTATATTATAGGTGTACAAGACTACCTACAAGATATTGAACTAGGCCACACCATTATAATTGGTATTTGGTGTAAAATATATGTTACCAGTAGAATTCATGCTATCATCCCTATGTATTACATGCCCAAGAGGATTAGCTGATGAACAAGAACTACAGGAGTGCATCAAAAAATTAATGCAATTGGATGAAAGGAGATCATTTTCTAGGTCGGCTCAGAAGGCTGAAAAGGCATGACAAAAAGCATGGCATGATCACCATATTGTAAACAAACAATTCAAGGTTGGGTAGATGGTCTTGCTTTATGACTCCAAAAATTCGCAATCCTGAGAAGCTGAAATTCCATTGGTTAGGGCCATATATCATCTTGTACATCCTTGATTTAGGCACTTTCTAGTTACCAGTGTTGGATGGAACACAGTTACCAAGTCATTTCAATCAAAGTATAGCTTAAGCACTACTATAAATAAGTCTTCCTTGTGTTTATAAATAAGGCAATATTTCCATTTAGCTTAGGATTCCCCTTAATGAATTTATTTTCCTTGTGTTTCCCTTTCTCATTTCTTGTTCCTTTCTTTTTGTGTTGTTGTTTTACGCACCTTGTGCATCGGTAGCCACTTATTACTTTTAGAAGGTTGTGTATGTGCAGAGGACCATGCATCTATTTTTATGTGGGATGGATTAATGTGAATTAAAATGGATGCTAGTAGTGGAAGTTGTATTTTGATGGCTTGGATTGAAGGCATGTAGTGTGGAAGAATGCAAGTAGAAAATGTGGACATAAGGAGTTTGCAATGAGGAGAACTTTACAAAGACCATGTACAAAGGATAAGAAGCTTAGGAAAAACATGAGGTAGGAAAGGGAAAAATCATGTTAAGGATAGAAGAATATCCTTCGACACCTGTAAGCATGTGCATGAGGATCTTCGGTCAATAAGGGATTTTAAGTGCTAAAATATTGTAGAGATTTTTCACGTACGATAGGGTATATGGGTAAGAGAACTTAAGGTTGGATTTAGTGGAAAAATCCTCCTTTATTGTAAAAGTACATTGGTAGGTGGCATAGCATTTACTACAGGAGATGAGAAAAAGCTATAAGTAGAAGGTCGGGCACATTATTGTTTACCTTGCAATTATGATATCAAAGATCTCTTGTGAACTAGGGCATCCGTGAAGAATATTTGTGTGAAGGAAAAATTGTGAAAATATGAGTGTGTGACTAGTGTGATTTGCAAACTAGAGTGGAAGAAGTACACGGGCGTATGGAAGAAGGTATCAGGAGATTACGTCATCTTATGGAAGGGTTTTCTAGGTTAGAGTTCTGCAGTTAGGGCACATGAGTAAAGGGATTTTTTCATGAAGGTAAGCCAAATATTTCAAAAGAGTATGGAAGAGGAGCAAGGAAGAGTTTTTTTTTAGTAACCCAAAAGAATATGACACTAAAGAAGGTAACTATTTTACCACATAAGAGCAAGGGAAAAGGGAAATAGGTTGTTTCCACTAGTTTTAATGAGGAGTGGTATGCAGAGATGCAATACCTAGATGGTGTGTTTCTTAGAAAGGAATGGGTATCCCATGTCAGGAAGATGGTGGTATGTAATTACAACCATTGAACAAGCACCATAGAGAAAGAGATGGCATTAGAAATGGTTAGACCTATAGACAAGAGGACACCTGATGAATGCCCATCTATGACGATGAAGTCAAGGTGAAAATGGAGAAGGTCAAATTATTACAACTATATGAGTTTCCCTATTTTGGTAAACCCGAGTGGTTGTACCAATGGCTGATGTCAAAATTTACATTGTGGGGAAAAGAATGAGGATAACTCCCCAATTGATCTCAAAATTTACTAGTCTTACCTACGAGGGAGATTCATTTGATGATGACTTGGAGGACAAGGAGGCCATAAAGAAAACTGTGGAGGCCTATGACTATAAGAAGGGGTCATTTTACTTCAAAATTTCTACAATTTCGATCTGTGATGAGGATGTCCGTGTGCACTTAGGGACCAAGCTAAATAGATAGGATAGGTGGACACAGATCAACAAGTTTTGGTTAAAATTTTACCAGAAAATCTAAAAAGGAACCATCTACAACCTCTCAGCATTTATAGCAGAGAAGATTATCAGTTCCACACGCAATGGGGAGAAGATCATGTTTGGTAATGTCCTCCTTACCATCATGTTTTCAGAAATTGGAGTGCCCGATGGGCCAAAAAAATTATATGGGAGTACTGGATGAGAACCCCTCCCGGCCAAGATATTTGAGAAATATACTTGTGACACCATGATGGCCACCCACAAGGCACACCTAGAGAAGTGGCACAAGAGAATGTGTGACTTTTTTGGGGCTGAGTGGAGGATACCCAAAAAAATTTCAGTGCCAATGCAAGGAGAAGCTAAGTTTTTTGTATACCAACACTTTTACATTAGCAGGTTCACTCTTTCAAAAGGGACCAAGATCCCATGGTGTAAAATTTCATTCTCCTTCACTACACAATATTTCCAAGCCAGAGGTCAATCACTTCAAGGAGGCCAAAATACTAAGGTTTGACCTCAATGAGGTGGACCAAGACCACTGTGAGCTGTGTAGAAATCTAGTATACCCCAAGAAGCACGCTTATGTGGAGAAGTATGTCTCCCATGAGGTACATATGATAAAACTTATGACGCTGCCAATTGTTGGAAGGACCGCAACAAGGGTATACCTGCACATTAGGCCCAAGTATGAGAAAGGTTCCTACATGGAGAATGATTTCTCCATCCTAGAATACCCCACCATGAGGAAGAAGGCCATGCCAAGGAAGAGGGAGAGAGAGGAGGAACCAGAGAAGAAGGCACCTAATGTACCAACAACATAATCGGTAGGCGTGTAGGAGTCGGGTGCAAATTTGAGCACATATACTCGAAAGAAGAAGTCCCCATTAGGTGAAATAAAAGACACCTAAGGAAGATGTGCTAGAGTAATAAGAGAAACCTTCAAATGAAGAATCACCAAGGAAGGAATCACCTGTTAAAGAAGACGAGAAGGAATAATCCCCTGTACTAGAGTCACTAGTTAGGAAAAAGCAAAAGGTAGCGAAGGAGGTGGACTCAAAAGAAGCAAAGAGCCTAGAAGCCTACATAGGTGAGAAGGATGATGATGAGCATGAAGAAGCTCAGGACCATCCTATGTATGATGTACATGACTCGAAGGAGGAAGGATATGCTCATGGAAAGGGGGAAGTGAGGAGGTAAACACTAAGGATCAAAGGACCCCAAGCCTCACCAAGGAGAAAATAGAGGAGATCACGTAGAAGGGAAGTATCAGGCATAGTAAAATACTTTGTGGAGTAGGAGGTGGATCATATCACTGATGAAATACATAAAGATATAAAGAAGGAGACTGTATGGAAGAAGTATAGGATCATGGGTGGGGATCTCAATTTAGGGTTAAGATTTCCAAAAGTAGTGCGCACAAGAGGGAAGAGTGTGGTATCAGTGTAGAAGAAAGGAATGAGTTACATCAATGATCCAAGTAAGGTACTTCACACATGCTTCCAAAGTACCATGCCAACAGATCCTTACATGGTATTCATTCCAAGAAGAAGATGCATACCCTCATATAATAAAAATGCTATCTTGGGCTTTTGAGTCCCATGTTGATGAGCTAGAATTCAAGGTCAACCAAGGGGTGTTGATGAAGATACCAAAGAATAAGGGAGTGAACCCTTTGATAAACACTCAATAGTTATTCGATGAAAAATCTACAACGCACTCAACAAGGTATTAGTAGAGGTTGAGGTGAGACACTTTATGAGGAATTATAGAGTAAGGGTTTTGGAGTTGGAGTGGAGAAGAAGAACAAAGAAATCATTGAGAAGAAAAAGGATATGAAGCGGGGAGGAGCTGATCATCACACAGTTAAGGCACAAACTAAGGGAGGAAAAGGTGAAGGTACGTGAGGTCTACAAAAATATAGATATGATTACAGATGTCATTATCTTAAAGCATCCAAACCTAGCCCCACCTGAGTAGAAATGCAAGTCAACCTTGTAATTCTTGGAATACTTAACCCACATCCTTACCATGGAAAGGCGGCCACTCACACTAGAATTGTTAGAAGAAGAATTCACACACAAGGAGGAAGATAAATGGAAGATAAGGAGACACAGTCACTCAATACTATGATCTCCTTTCCACTGTGAAGACGGTTGTGTGAAGGGATGAGGCCGTATATGATAACTGCGTAGATAGAGATAGGGTAACAAGTATACTAGTTGCTACACATGAGGTGGATCTGAAATAATTCCAAGAAAAGAAAAAAGGAAACGAGTAGAGCAGGATAAAATCCTAACCGAAGTTGAGAAGAAAATTGAAGCAATCAAAACCTTGCAAGTTTCAGTTAAAAATTGGCTTAAGGAATTGTACCCCCAGGTCACTCACAGAATGGAAGCACTCAATGACCTTAGCAAGCGGTTGGAAGAGATTGTAGATATGCTGAACGCTAAGGGAAATGAATTAAGCTTTGAAGAGGTGAGTGCTCTAGTGGGTGACCTACTCTAGCAAGCACGGGGTGGAGTGGATTCCTAGGAGAAGAATGTGTAAATAATCGGGAAGGAGTTCCCACTCCTCTTAAAGCACTAGCAGATTTTTCCTTTCTTCCATTCTTCCATTCCTTCACTTATTCAAATTATCTAAGTCCCAACATTCTTTATTCTTTAGGGAAGCATGACATTTTCGGGGATGGACAATAAGCTTAATGTGGGGTGATGTTGGGCCCCAAATTATTGGCTAAGTACCAAAAGGTGCATGTGCGTAGGAGTAATAAAGAGAAGAGCATGCGGGGAGAAGCATATAGGAAAAAGAGGCTTAATAAGGGTTTAGGAGAGACCATCACACACAGGGGGAGACAGTACATAGGATCTAAGGACTTAGCCATATTTGGCCTTCTAAAGAAACTTGAGGAAAAATGTGACGACTAAGAATGCCAAGTGGATTAAGTGCCAACTTGGAGACTTGATGATCAAGAAAAGGATATTGCATGCAGGAATATTCCTAGGAAGACATGATTATAGAAAATGGAGATCTCATATTAGGATAAACATTCACCATTAGAGAACCACATTGACACTTGGCACACAATATGTTCAAGAGAGAAGGCATGGAGGTGGGTGTTGAACCTATATATAGAGATTCTCTAGTAAAGAAAGGGAGATAACCTTATGAAGATGGAAGGTGTGGGATCATGAGGTAATGCATCAAGAGTATGATATTGTAGTCATGCTAGGGTTTAGAGCACTTAGTGCTCATCATTTTAAAGGATGTAACAAGTATTTTCATAACATTAGGGTCTGCAATGAAGGATGAACTGGGAGGGCATAGCTAGAATACCATTCCAGAGAATATTTGTAAGGAATGAGTCCTAGTATTTTGTTATATATGGTCTATGATGACCCCTTTTGATTTTAATGTGGCTTGCGGGATCACTCTAGCTGAATTTATATAATGGTTTTTTTTGTTTATCATGTTTAAGGGTGTAAACCCTCCTGTTAAATGGATATCATAGTTCGGATCTAGTTTAGCATGCTTAGTATTATATCTCTATAATCCATTTAAGATGTGGATTTGGTAAATGTTTCCTTCTCCTTATCTAAAATAAGTAAATGTATTCTCATTTTGGAAATCATCCTCCATCAATGACAAGGTGTTCTCACAATGCTTGCATAAAGGAGGGTCTCGGTGCCCACACATTCCTCGGGTGAGTGCCCAATGCCCGTTTGGTGATAGAGTGCCACGTATGGGATTATAAATTTGTACTAAGGGTACATGAAAAATGACTACAAATTATTTCTCAAAAATAACTGAAAATTCAAAATTCCATCTTCATAAATACTTGAAGATAAATGCAAATGATAACTCAAAATGACCACAAAAATAACAACTATCCAATAAAATTAGAATAAGACTGTTTCATTCATGAAAACCTACTAAAATTTGATTATGAAATCTAAAAATGGGTAGATCAATCTATAAAGGAATGTGACAGCCCCAAAAATGATGACCTAGCTAGATTTGTCATGTTGTAGCACCTGATAAACCCTTGTCATTATAAAATTCTAAATTTTTAATCTCTAATGTGAATCCCAGTGAAGTCACCAATGAAAAAAATGAAGGTTTTAATCCCTAAGTTTTGTGACTATTGAGGGAATGTAGACAAAAATCATGCACTTACTACTATTTATTATACGCCAAGTATGTTGTTTTATGTATGGATCTTGAGTAAGAAAATTAGTCACTTTGGTGACACAATTCCCTTACGTTTTTTTTTTTTTTATATGAATTTTATATTTCACACATGTCACTCATACACATAGTTGGTGAGGTCACGAGGATCCATTTATGTCGGTCTTCACACATTTTCATTAGTTATCTTTGGACACCAATGCCTAGGTGTTCCTATCCAAACTAGGTGTTCCTTTCCCCTTTTGTTCTTGTTCATATTTTTTTACATTTTGGTCTTCCTTTTCAATTTTACTACTCCTATCCCGAGGTCCTAGTTAGTATGTTAGGACATTAGTGTCAAAATTCAAGCAATAGATCCCTATATAAGCATAACATACATACCATTATATGAGAGGAAATTTCTATCAAGGGCTATCTATCTACATATCAAAAGGGTTACATCTTGGGCTTATTACTCTACATACACACTATATAAGAAGGTGAAGTTCATTTTTCAATCCAAACATTTACATTTTATCTACGTACATCTTGTTATCTTGGCATAATTGGCACGAGGTAAACCTAGGAGAACTATTTCACACACAAAAACATAAAACTACATTATGTCTAAGATGTAGTGCAATATTTGATCATACGTTCACCTTGTTGATAGTCGAGGAAAGTATAACCCTTCATTTTTCAGCTTTCTTTTCGGGGTTTGATGTTGTTTGAGGGTTTTGTAAGAGATGTCTTTGTTGCAAATTTACAGTTCCTCGGTGATCCAAGTGTCACATACTAGTGATAAGTAACAAAGGATAGTGAACATCTTGTGACCCTCCGAAGCTGGTTTTATAAGGATATGAGAAGTCAAAGGTTCCCAGAGCTGGTATATAGCACCCGAAGGTGCCCTTGACCTATTCCAGCGCCCAAAGTATAGGAAGATCTTGCAATCGCATAATTTTCTAATTTTTTGGTAAGCCACTTTTCCCTCTTTGTTCATCAGCTCATCACTTCGGCATAGTTTAGAATTTATTGTGAAACTACTAAGTACTTTATCCTTCTATTTGTAACTAGGGTTTGTACTTTCTAGCTTAATTACTTAAATCAATATCTATATTTAATTTCACATTTAGCTTACAATGTTGTTACATATTTATATTAGCATTTATTCATTATTAATATTTACGTAATCATTTTGGTGAACTCGTAGATTAGAACTCCTTGCCCTATGATCCACTAATGGCTCCAGTAAATATTCTTCTCCTAAGCAAGTTATGCATCATGAGAGTGTTAATCCTATCCTTGATGATGATGTTGAGGCTGAACTGAAACTTCTTTTTCACAATCCTCAACTTGATAATGACATTCAAAGATATTTTTTGTCCAATAAATGCAAAATTCCTACTATTTTCCACTCATTATTCTTGCATCCTTGTTTCTAAAGAACAAACCATCTCTAGTTAGACTCCTTTTTTATTCGTTTGGAACTAGGAATAATCCACCTTCATCTATTTCTGTTGAAACTCTTGATGGTCTATTATCAAAATTATATGCTTGGTATTGCTTGTGATAATGTAGATAAAAATCATGATGAAAATGTACATGTGCATGATGTTATTTCTCATACTAGTCAAGATGATTGTAATGTTACATCTCATACTCCTTTCATTTCTAAAAATATTTCTAATGATTGTAAATATACATCTCATGATAGTTCTTCTCCTACTTCATTATATGTCTATGATACACTTGATGAAATCCATGCATGTGAAATGTTGTCTGATACTAATGATACTTCTGAGCATGAACATGTTAGTAACAATTCTACTTCTCTGCATATTGTTGAATGTGAATTCTCTACTCTAATTTCATCCTCCTATAAGGTTGTATCTAATAACATGCATGATGATTCTTCTCCTTCTATTGTTTCATCTCCCATCAATTCTTCTAATGTTATTCCCAATGCTTCTACCAATATTCCATGTTCTTCACCGCATATTACTTCTTCCGCACCTACATCTAGTGTGCCTATAGCATCAACATCCTCCACTTCTTCTGAAATTCCTATGATCACTCATAATGGAAATCTTCAACCACTCAATGTACCTCTCACATATTTTACCATTCCTCCACATGATATTTTATCACTCATGCATGTTGTTGGGAAATTACAATCTCAGGTCCAATCTCTCACTCTTGAAATTAAATCCTATTATGCTTCTATTGATAAAAACTCTTTACATATTAATCCTAATCCAAAAATATTCACAATTTAGCATTCCCTAAAGATTTTATCATGCCTACATTTTCATGTTTCGATGGTACTAGAAATCCATATATGTATCTCAAACATTATCATTTAGCTATGGCTTCTTACTTGAATGATCAATTATTTCTTAATCATAGTATTATTGATGATTCTCTCCAATGGTACACACATCTACATTTTGGATTTAGTAGTACCTATTGTGAAACTGAAAATTCCTTTCTTTTATGGTTCATACTTACCAATGGTCTTAGACTCACACATGATCACTTACCTAGCTTACATCAAGGAAAGACAAAACATATCATAGATTATATTCCACATTTTATTGTTTGCATGCATCAGCTAGTCTTTCATACCATTTATTTAGAAAATAAATTCATCTTTTGTCATGGCTTGATTCGGATTTTAAAAATGCTTACAATATGACACATGTAAATCATTTACACTATTATGCTATAAGGTAATTGATCTAGAAAAATATCTCATTTTATAGGTCCTCCCTGTTATTTCTAATACTATTTCATCATCTTCTACTTATTCTCCTCTTCCATATTTTAAGCTTCCTCCAAAGTCTCCATCTCCTCCACCCCACAAGAATGTTCAGTATCCTCCATTGCATAAGAATCTTTTATCTCCTCCACCACATCGCTCTCTACCTATGACGCGTCTGCATCTCCTACTCGAGATCCATTGCACTTTTCACATACTACTAAACCTCATAATGTTCTTCATGCTTTGCTTTAAAAGATCTTGATTCACTTGCCTTATAATAAAAATAATCCTCCTCACTTTGCTTGTAATTCCAACATGATCATCCCGATTACAATAATAATCACATCAATGGCCATCATGACAATGATTGATGCATCCTTCATGAAAAATTAAAACAATTAGAAGACAAGGATGTCACTTCCTTGATTCTCACTCTTGCGAGGATTTTATTTCTTTGATTCCACACAAGCACATCATTACTCGGGTTCACTTATATCCTTCTCTCACTTTTAAGGTCATCATTCATCCACCACCTCAAGTCATTTTTCAAACATGGCCTCCACCTCACTCATCCACCATTGCATCATCTTCTACTACGTCATCTCAACCACTACATAGTTCTCCTACCACACATTGGCTTACGAGCCATCAACATCTTTTCTTCCCACCTCTACATCTCCTATCATCAACACCATCTCATTGGACATTTAGTTTGGTTCATACACTCAAGTTTCTTCCACTCCACAAGCTTCCACATCTCCTTTCTGCTTAATATTTAGTAGGTGATTATTTTCACCTCACTAGCCGATGACACATGTGTGTTCTCATAGTTCTTACATGATTGTTGAGGAATTTGTTACAATAATAACCTCACTCCATATTTACACTATATGCTTGATTGATTTATCTATCTAGTGCATACTCTCAAGCCATTTCCCAACGATGCACTCATGTCCTATAGTTCATTTATGAATGCTGAAGGGTCTTATATAAATGAACCTAATCTTACAACACATGCCTTAGGGGCATCATTATTTTCCCCCTCTTCAAAATAACTTACACATGATTTAATACATCATTATATATCTTTTTTTCCATTATACGCTTAGTGAAATATCATTATACTATTTCATATCATCTCATGATTCATTCATTTTATCTATGATGTTATACATCTAGCACTATCTATCACATACTATATATATCATCCTTCATTTCACACCATTATATAATTCCATTCACCCTAATCATTTACACAATACAAAAATCCAACATCACAAGAGCAACATAGGAACAACAATCATCACATCATGCATTAATGACATACATAAACACACCACAAACAATGACAATCATCCATATATATATATAATCGACAAAAAATCATAGTTACAAAATAAAATCATTGGGGGAAGCCCATATAAATTGATAAATGTCATACATAATCATCATTATCACTATATACAACTACGGGAGCTCTAGAGCTAGATGCTTCTATGATCAATCTACATTGTTGGTCACGGCTCCTATATCTCTCCATTTGTGTATGTAATAAGTCCAACTCCAACGAATCCTTTGAGAATCACCTCTAAAACTCCACATAGTGGGTAAACACATCCTTCACTAGGGATCCTCCACCTAAAACTTCCTAGCTCGATGAGTCTCCACCCATACCTCACCACACTCTTTTAATAAAACGGTACATTTCACCATTACTATCACCATTGTCTCGAATAATTGGGAATGCTCACCTATAATAGAATCTACTCACTCTAACATCACACTTCCAATAAGCACATTAATAAGCACATTCCATGTCAATGTGCAAATTGTTGTATCAAAGATCAACAATCAATATGTTGTTAAACCCAGTTGAATTGGTTATTTTTTTCTTTGATTTCACATGGCATTGATGGTAAAGGAGGATTTAAATTTCATTCAGATAGGTGTCCATCGGTGGTTTACAAAGTGGTCTCGGGTTGGTTATTTTTTCTTTCAATATGGTTTTAGGGTGGTCTCAAAATGGTACAAGCTTGAACGGTGAGATTAATGTCTACTAAAGGTATGGAGAATATTTTTACACATGTGCAAGATATTTCGGAGATGGTGGAGTTACATGTGTATAAGGGGTTATTCATGAAGAAAATTTTGGTTCTCCAGATACCTCCTAATGTTCCCTAAGTTCTCACAAAGTCCATTTAGCCAAGTATGTGAGAAAAATTGAAGTGAAGGTAGAGTTATCTTATCTTTTGTATGAAGGTTTGTGCATACTACAACCAATCTTGATGTTTCATATAAGTTCTTGCATAAAAACATGTTTTGAAGCTTAAAATGGTTAACCACATCTATTATAAGCCTATAAAGACTCGATGTAGTCCAAGACATGATTCTATGGAGTAATTTAAAGACTTAGGTTTCTTGTCGGTCAAAGGACCACACACACAGGGACAGTTCTATAGCTAAGAATTTAAGAACTTAGAAAAAAATGGAGAAATTTGAGGAAACATACTTTTCTAGTGTATTGCTGACTTGTGGTGTGTGGATGGAAATGTTTCCCAAGAACTAATGGGTCTTGGATCCACAGTCAAAGGACCTAGTGTATTGTGGGCCAAGAGTGTGATTTAAGCACAAAGAGTGTGGGTGGAATGAGTTCCCCAAGAATAAAGGTTACCAAAAAGTGGTTTGGAATAAAATTCAAAGGAGTTGTGAGTTTGTATTATTTTGTAGATGCAATACAAATTGGAGGAAAAAGGTTTAGGTAGAACGGTTCCTTGATAGCTAGAGTTCTCTGCACTTGACCCGAGGCACAATACAAAGGAGTTGCACGAGTGGAAGAGTTGAGTGCATTGCAGATACGTAAGTCATTGGGAGAACCTCAGGGATGTGGAACTAGTTCCATAGGAAGAATAGTTCCCTATAAGCCATTATGTGCCACAACATAAAGTAAAATGAGTATAGTGTAGGTTATAAGGGGTGAAAAAGAACTAAGAGGAAATGGCCTAAATTTCTACAAGTACCTCTAGTTCTCGAAACTCTATTTTTTTATTATCAAAGGATATAAAATGTTAAAGGGAAATATTAACATTATTTTGGACTGTGCATGTAGATTTGGAACCTAATTTCCCCACGTCATCTCCAGACCTGCATGGGCATATATTTCACCTAGATTGTCCAAATTTGACAATATTCAACTTTTGGAAAGGTCATTTTGTTCTCTTTACCATGAAATATGAAAATATGGAGAGCTATTATTATCTAAAGATACATTCTAGAAGACAAAAATCTCCTTTATATGTATGAATAGTGATTCAGTTGAAAAGTCTTAAGTGAAAGGTCGGGTCATCTCAAGGAGTAAAGTATTTTTTATTTAATCCCATCTTTGATCATGTAAATTTTTTTTGAATGAGTGTGGAGATGAAGGTATGTTTTTGAGAAAATAAGAAGGGTGTTATTGTATTAAATATATGAAAAATTAAGAAAAGGTGAGAAGAAAGAAGAGTGAGTTAATTGAGTTTTCATTATCGGTTGTATGAGACAATAGTTTGAGTGTGAAAAAAATATGATAAATTATAAGTTTCAGCTTTACATGTGGGGAGTTGTAGCTTCCCTATAATTTGAAGCTTACTAAAGGTCAGTTGTTTCTTAACCAAGGGTTGGAGTTGAAGCTTCTAGAAAAGTAGTAGTTGGTCAAATAATTAATGGTTGTTTGGTCAAATATTTGAAGTTGTAGATCCATGTTGAGTTAAATATCAACCATGAAATCATGTAACATTTGTAGGACATTTATGTCCTAAGCCTAGTTCTTTATTTTAGTAGGTTTTTTCCATTACAGGTTTCCCACATTAAATCTAGTCTTTACACGTGTTCATGAATGTTTTTTTAATTTTTGTCTCATAGTTGAATATGCATGCTTATCATGGTTAAGGTAATTTAAATATTAGATGATTGACCAACTTTTAATTACTCAAAATTTTAATAAGAACTAATTCACTCCCTCTTAGTTCCTATATTTTTAATAATTGGTATTAGAGTGTGGCCTTGGTGTGGTGATTTTAACAACTCAAGGGATATTTAGACAGTTCGGTCATGCAAAGTAATTGGAAAAAAGTGGTTTTTCCACCTCCAAATCACCTTTATTTAATGGATCAAATTATGCCTTCTAGAGTTTCAGAATGAAGAATTACTTAATTTCACTTTGGTTTGACATATGGTAATCAGTTGACAAGTGGATACACTATTCTAGCTACACCTCCTACTGATGCAACAGGAAAGAGAGAAATTGAAAATAACTCTAAAGTCATGAATGTTATTCTCTGTGGGATAGGTCATGCAGTGTACCACAACTAAGGAAATGTGGGACAAATTGAATAATATATATGAAGGATACATCAGTGTAAAATTTTCCAAGTTACAGACTTATCGTGCTCAGTTTGAAAGCATGAAAATGAAGGAAGGTGAAAATGTTGCATCATACTTGCAAATAATGGATGAAGTTATAAATTTGATCAAAGGCTTATGAGAGAAAAATATAATAGATTGTGGTTGTTCAAAAAAATTTGAGATCTCTATCCTCAAAATTTTATTCCAAAGTGTCAACAGTAGAGGAAGCCAAGGATTTAACCACCTTGACAATGGATGATCTTTATGGAATCTTAATTGCATATGAGATGAGAATTAGTGACTCAAATTCAGTCAAGAAAGAGGAAGCCTTCAAGGCTAATAAGGAATCACAGGTCAAGAAGAATAAATTTGAGTTTGACATGGATATATATGATGAGAAGGTGGAAGCCATGTTTGTGAGGAAGCTAAAAAGAGGATCAGGTAAGTACAAGGGAAAGCTGTCATTTAAATGTTTCAATTATGGCCAAGTTGGTCATTTTTCTACAAAATGTCCTAACAAACACAAGGAAGATCAAGATGATGAAGAATCTTCTTAAAGGAAAAATAAGAAATTTAAGAAGTAAGGGGGAAAGAAGAAATACTTCAAAAACAAGAAGAATTTCTACACATAAGAAGGTTTAATCTATTCTCAGTATAGTGACTCCAACAGCTCGAGAGTGATGATGAAGGGACTCAAGATGAAACATTGTTCATGGTTGTGGAAGTATCTATTGCAAGAAATTCAAAAGGAAAAATTTAGACTAAATATGATAGTTTAGATGAAGAAGAGGAAGAAGTTAACCTTGAGGCTGAATTAATCAGTGCTTTAGAAGAGTTAAAACATCAAAGAAAGAAGAATCAGAAATTGAAATTTATGGTGAAAGAGTATGAAGGAAAAATTAGTCTTCTTAAAGAAAAAAACAAAGAATCTCAAGAACATGAAGATATGGTTAAGGAATTTGAATAATATTTTAAAATCAAAGAAGAAGAGCATCTAAATCTCAAATCTGAAATGAAGCTATTGTAGATCTAATTAGATCATACCTATCACACATTTAAGAAAATCACAAATGAACTAGATGACCTACTAGGAAATCAAAGTGATGTCAATGAAAAATATGGTCTAGGATTT
Source organism: Taxus wallichiana var. yunnanensis (assembly GCA_018340775.1). Lineage (NCBI taxonomy): Eukaryota > Viridiplantae > Streptophyta > Pinopsida > Cupressales > Taxaceae > Taxus > Taxus wallichiana. The sequence continues at coordinate 247,190,496 of CM031239.1, read as the reverse complement.
GAGGAAAATAATAAGGATGACAGATCAACAAGAAAGAAAATAACAAAAAAACTCAAGAACCTCCTAAAGCTAAGAGATATTATTTCATGAAGAGATATCATTCCAGCAAACAACATCATGCTATGAGTTATTCCCATTCATTTTATGGATATTATTTTTCATGCAATGAATTTGGTCAAAAATCCTCAAAATGTAAAAATTATTCTAAACATCATAGTAGACATCTTTATTTTTATCATTTGAGAAGTAAGTATGAGATGATTTGCTATAATTTTCAAAAGTATGGGCATATAGCTAAATTTTTTCATCAAATACCTCTAAAGAAAAGCAAGAAGGCTTACATGGTCAAATCAGATAATACAAATGCAAAGGAACAAATATTGATAGCACAAACTTTCTTTCATTCTCAAATCGAAGACTTGGAGTGGTATATTGACAATGGGTGCTCAAGCCACATGACAAGAAACAAGAGTAAGTTAATCTCTACGGAGTAAACTTCTTTAGGTACAATGAGGTTTGGAGACAATACCTTAGCTAATATTGTGGGAAAAGGTAAGCTAAGTCTAGACAATAGAAAACCCATCATTGAAAAATGTGTTTTATGTTGAGGTATTGACACACAATATTTTGAGTGTTATTTAAATGTGAAAACAAGGATATACTATATTGTTTCATGAAAAGTTATGTGACAAAAAGAAAGAAAAATCAAGTAAGGTGGTTAGAAAGGAAAAAATAACCAAAAATAATATGCATGTTTTCAAGGAGGTAAATAAAGAAAAATGCTTCACTAGTAAGGTGGATGAGAGTTGTCCTTGGCATAGAAGACAATTCTCAGCTACAAGGACACCTCAACAAAATAGGGTAGTATAAATAAAGAACATAATTGTATAGGAAATGGCTAGAACTATGCTTAATGAATCAAAATTTCTTGATGGATACTAGAGAGAAGCAGTTGGTACAATAGTATATATTTTAAACAGATCTCAAATCAGAGTTAATCACAAGAAGACACCATATGAGCTTTGGAAAGGAAGACATGCAAGTGTGAAGCATCTTAGAGTATTTGGAAGCAAGTGCTACATCAAGAGAGATGATGAAAATCTGGGTAAGTTTGATTCAAGGTGTGATGAAGGTATTTTCTTAGGTTTCTCAAATTTTAGTTTAGTATATAGATTCTACAATAAGAGCCAAAAAAATATATAGTTGAGAGTAATAATGTCATAATTGATGAATCCTATCTGAAGAAGGTCATAGCTCATCCCAATGAGACTCCACAAATTATTGCAAATAAGAATGATGAAGACTTTTTAGAAGTTATACCTAAAGAAGAATATGAAGAATAAGAGATACATCATACTAAGGAACCTTTAAGGAAGATTAAAAGAGATAATCCTCTAATTCAAATCATATGAGACAAAGAAGCAAGAATCCAAACAATAAGAAGGATGAAAATATATAAAAACCAAGAAAATATTTGTCTCTTGTCCAAAATAAAACCAAAATTTCATGAAGACTACCAAGGATCAAAATTGGGTGAATGCAATGAATGAAGAGCTGGACCAAATTAAAAAGAATGAAACATGGGATCTTATACCTAGGCTAAAGGAAAAAACATTATTTGAACCAAGTGGGTGTTCGGAAACAAATTGAATGAAAAAGGTGGAGTTACTAGAAACAAGGAAAGTTTGGTATGTAAAGGATATGCTCGGGTGGAAGGAGTAAATTTTCATGAGACATTTTCTCATGTGGCTAGGATGGAATCCATTAGGGTTTTCTTATCATATTAAGCACACAAAAGATTCAAAGTATATCAAATGGATGTGAAATCAACATTCCTTAATGAGCACTTGAATGAGAAAGTTTAAATTGAATAACCTAATGGTTTCTCTCTTACTGAGGACATGGATTATGTGTGCAGGATGAAGAAGTCAATTTATGGGTTCAAACAAGCACCTAGAGCCTAGTATAATAGGTTAGAAAAGTACTTGATTGAGCAAGGATTCATAAAAGTATAGCTGATAATAACCTATATATAAAAGAAGAAGGAAAAAACTTTTTTATTGTTGTTTTCTATGTAGATGAATTCTTTTTGGGAGAAATAATGAGAGTATGTCACATGGTTTTTTAGAGGTAATGAAAAAGCAATTTGAAATCTCAATGTTATGTGAACTCTCATTTTTCTCGAGGATAAAAATTCATCAAGGAAAAGAATGGATATTTATCTCATAAGAAAAGTACATCAAATAAATGCTCAAAATATTTTAGATGCAATATTTTAAGCTAGTAAGAAATCCTATGAGTGTAGGATGTAAACTCGTAAGGAAGAAAACTCAACAAAGCTAAATCAGACCCTATATAGATCCAAGATAGGAAGCCTTTTATATTCAACAACATTTAGACCTGATATCATGCCGGAAGTTGGTATTTTTGGGATATTTGAAGAATACCCAAGGTAAGTTCATCTCCAAGAAATAAAAATAATCTTCGGGTATCTCATGGGTATATTGGACTATGGTATGTGGTATCTAAAATGTAATGAACTTCAGATCAAAGTTTTCACAGATGCATATTTGGTAGGGAGAATTGATGATAGGAAAAGCACAACCAATTGATCCTTCTTTGTAGGTAAGTTCCTTATATCATGGTTGATTAAAAAGAAATATCTTGTAGCTCTTTCTACTTTTGAGGTTGAGTATGTTGCAACAACCATTTGTTGTATTACGAGTGATGTGGATGAAGCAAACTCTTGAGACTGAAAAATTGAGAGTGAAGGTCCTATTCCTCTATATTTTGATATCACAAGTGTTATAAGTGTTTCAAAGAATCTAGTGCTACATTCTAAGACAAAACACATAACCATAAAATATCATATTTTGAGGTAACAAGTCAATGAAACAAGAATAAGGCTTGAAGATGTGTCTACAAAGGAAGAAGTAGCTGATATAATGACTAAAACTCTACCAAGAGTGGATTTTGAATAGTAAAGAAGTAAATTTTGGGTAAGATCAGCCCCTAGGAGTCACTAAAGAAATTTGAATGATAGGGGGAGTAGATCAAGTGCTAAATTTTTGCCAAGAAGGCTCAGGTTGAGTCTAGATAAGGGGAGTTAGTTCTCTAACCCAAGTCACGAGTCAAAAGATCATAAAAGGTAGTTGTATCAAAGGGAGAGTATTGAAGATATTTGATGAAGAATGACTCACAACTGATTGATTTTTCTCAAGAAAAATAGAAGCATCTTTCTAGGGGAGAATCATGAGGTGATAACATTCTTTCTCATGTTTTCCTTTCATGATACTCATGTTATTGTGTGTGTGTGCACCTTTTTCATATATGTCAAAGGGGAATAGAGTTAGAAACATGATTTCATTGGCTTTCATATTTAAATATGTTGGTGCATTAACTTACAATAAAAGTTTATGATCTTGTTTCCATTAATGAAAAAGGGGAGATTGTTGAACCCTATTGCATTTTTTTGGTTTTGTTATTGATGTCACATAGCATTGATGGTAAAGGACGAGTGAAATTTCATTTATATAAGGTTTCTATCAATTGTGTGTAGTGGTCTTAGGTTAATTCTTTGTGCTTTCAATATGGTTTCATGGTGGTCTCAGAAAGCTACATGATTGAACAACGAGGTTGATGTCCGTTGAAGGTAAGGAGAAGGTTGGTACACATGTGCAAGAGCTTTTGGAGATGGTGGAGTTACAAGTGGATGATGGGTACTTCATGAATAAATTTTGGGTACTCTAGATACCTCTTGATGTTACCTAAGTGCTCAAAAGTCCCTTGAGCTAGGTATGTGTGAAAATGTGAAGTAAAGGAGGATTTCTCCTATTTACTACATCAATTTTGTGCATACTACAACCAATATAGATTTCGGTATAAGTTCTTACATAAAAACATGTTTTAAATCTTGAAATGTTTAACCCCATCTGCCACAAGCCTAGAAAGACTTGATGGAGTCTAATACATGCTATTATGGATTAAGTTGAAGAATTAGGTTTCTTGTCACTTAGAGGACCACACACCCAGGATAGCTCTATAGCTAAGAATTCAAGAACTCGAGAAAAATTAGAGAAAATTGAGAAAACACACTTTTTTAGTGTATTGCAGAATTTTGGTGTGCGAGATGGAACTAGTTCCCCAAGAACCAAACATCCTCACGTGGGTCTTGGCACCATAGGTCAAAGGGCCTAGTGTATTAGGGGCCAAGAGTGTGGGCAGAATGAGTTCCCTAGGAACAAAGGTTCCCCACAAAGTGGTTTGTACCATAATTCAAAGGAGTGGTGACTCGTAGTGTTTTGCGCATAGAAGACAAAGCCGGAGGAACTAGGTTTGAATGAAACAGATTTCTTGTAGGCTCAAGTTCTCCACAATTTTTTAGGCACAAAAAAAAGGAGTTGGGTGAGTGGAAGAGTTAAGTGATTGCAGATAGGTAAGGCATTGGGAGAACATTATGGATGTGGAACCAGTTCCATGGGAATATTAGTTCCCCACAATCCACTATGGGCCAAAACATAAATTAAAAGGAGTATAATGTGGGATGTAAGGGGTGTGGAAGAACCAAGAGGAAATATCCATAGTTCCACAAGATCTTGGGACAGTTCCACTGAAACTCTATTTTTCTAATTATCAAAGGATATAAAAGTTTTTAAAGATAAAAATAAACATTATTGTGGAGTGTGCATGCATATTTGGAACCCAATTTCCCCACGTCACATCTAAACTTGCATGCGTATATATTTCACATAGGTTGTCCAAATTTGAAAATCTTTGACTTTTTGGAAATGTTGTTTCATTCTTATTACCATGAAATATGAAAAGACAAAGAACTATCAATTTCGAAGAGACAGTCTAGAAGAAAAAGAATATCCTTTGTACATATGAATAGTTAGTCAGTTGAAAAGTCTCTGTAAGTGAAAGGTCAAGGGTCATCTCAAGGAGTCATGTATTTTTTATTTAATCTCATATTTGAGAATGTAAATAGTTATTGAAAGAGTGGAATGGTGAGGGTATGTTTTTGAGAAAATAATAAGGGTGTTAGTGTATTAAAGATATGAAAAATTAAGAAGAGAGAAGAAGAAAGAAGAGTGAGTTAATCTAGTTGTCACTATCATTTGTATGAGACAATAGTTTCAATGTGACAAAAACATGATAAAGTCTAAGTTACATCTTAGCATGTGGGGATTTGTAGCTTCCCCTGTAAGTTTAAGCGTACTAAAGGTCAATTGTTGTTGGACCAATATTTATAGTTGAAGCTCCGACAAGTAGTAGCTTGTAAAATATTGAGTGGTTTTCTCGTAAAATATTTAGAGTTGCATCTCCAAGTTAAGTTATAGTTGATCTATGAAATCATGTAACATTTGTAGGATGTTTCTGTCTTAAGCCTAGTTCTTGGTTTTAGTGGGTTTTTATCCCTTACAAGTTTCCCACATTAAATCTGGTCTCTACATTTGTTCGTGAATGATTGTTTTCTTTTCTTGAGCTCCTAGTTGAATATGCATGCTTATGAGGATTAAGGTAATTTAAAGATTGGATGATTGACTAACTCTTAATCTCAAAAAAAAATTGATCCAAACCCCCTCTCGGTGTCTAGATTTCTAACATACACATCCCCCTGCAACCATCCAAACATAGAGTTAGTAACTACACATGAAAAATATAATCAAACAACTAAGTAAAAACCACAACTATGCAATACTCATGGTCTCGTTATCGCTTCTTCTACAATATCTTCATTTTGAGAAGTTCTTACCCCTCTACTCCTCCAAGTGACATTTCTCCCATCATATCCATAATAAATGGAAACAATAGTTTCCATCGTTGCGCTTACCCACCATGCACTATAGGCCTTCTTACATCTTGTGTCATCAACCTTTATCATCTCTATCACCACATCTACCTCATCCGCACTGGGGGAACTAGTTATGCTCATATGGGTCCTAGTTTCACCCCTAGTCTCCTCGAATATCTCATCACCCGTACCAATACATATGGCTTTGAGGAACATCCTAAGTGATGTCAAACTATCATGATACACACTGTTCCCGAAATAGCTTTGTTTCCCCTATAAACCAATCCTCTAACCACATCGTATGATGGATACACCATAGCTCTACTCCGTCAGTCCCTATGACCACCCTCCATAGGCTCAATACATCCTCCATATAATGGCCCCTGGCCCCATATGATCCAACATCGATCAATACTCCTCAATGTCCATCCTTCTACTCCGAACACCTACCCATCTCAAAAATAATATATATGGTCTCTCCAACTCCACACATGACCTCAATATCATAATGTGCTCATAAGCCCATACATGTATCAATGTGGTGGCTCCCACTCCACCCCCATGCTTCTCCTACGTGAACCTATATATATATATCCATATACAAATGTGCCAAGGCATATCACATCACATCCTCCTTTATACACCAAAAAATATCATGCATCTTATACAAGATGCCTACACCACCACCCTATATTTCCACCGATGAAGCAATCATGACTGTAATAAAATTTTGCAATCACAAAACACCTCAACTCAATATCACATCCAAGCTAATAAGGGTCTTGTTCTATACCTTTGTCCCTATAAAATACCTCTTAGCTACTCTCATATGTCTCTGCATGTACTCCATGGCTAGCACATGGACTCTTTCACCAAAATTGGCAATCACAATATGTGATATACATCCACCATGGTCACAATAAACTCAATCTCGCTACATTAATTTCGACATCTTCACACACTTAGAGATTGAAATCACACTCAACTAAGGTTCAAATGAAGTTACTATTCACTTACAACCATTGCTATATATAGCACTTTTATAAATTTCTTTATTAATATTTTTACTATTTGTATACATTTTCCCAACTAATACACATCACACAATTTTGATCATATCTTGAGCTTCACTACTCCGTTTGCGATCCTATCTGCGTCGTTTTCTTCATAATTTTTCCTACTATTATATTGTATACATTCCATAGTGCTATATTCCAATTCCAAACATGTTCAAATAAATATACACAAAACATTTTGACATCTACTATACTTCGTTTCATCCATTATTACATCATTGCACATCTACATTCGGCTCAAGTGTTCATTCTCATCATCACTCTCCCTTTCACTAAAATGGGGGCATATAGTCAAGATCACCCTATGATCCCTCTCAAGATACTATGTGATTATTACACATCTCATACAACATGTAACATTTTCTATCACCATCTATCGACTCCCCCTAATGACCTAACTGGGAAACAAGAGAACAATATCTTTGTGAGTAATCCAACGTATACATCCAATCTCAAAATAATTTTCTATTATACAAATCAAGTCAATTAATCAATACGACACAACATATTTTACTACTCTTCCTAGATGACCTATCTTGGGAGTTACATCACTAATTTCCCAGATGACATAATATAGGAAGTTACTCTATACTCTATCACTTCGGATGACCTAACATGGAATCCATACACATGCGGTGATACCCTAGAGTGGGGTAAATGAGACATCATTTCCTTTCCAATATTGCTCCTATATGGGTTATTATCATTAGATCAAAATAAATCAAAATGAATAAAATTTGGTTTTTATCCATTTACATCGGCTAGAATTTTTGAGGATGTAGTCAAAGTTTGAGGGTAAAACTAGACCTCTCTTCCTCCAGCAAAAGGACGTCCAAATTCTTCAATTCTTCACACATAAAAATTTAGGTTAAGAATTGATCACCCTACACCACCAAATCTCTGTCGGTGAAAAATAAAAATATCCAATCTATTCAAAATCAAAGCATCAATCTCTCCAAGTTATCCTTACAATGGTTCACCATCTCTATTTATCATCACATGGATTGAAAAGCCGATCCATGGTTTACCATGCTATGTATTCTTATTCTACACGTATTTCTCGAACAAGGCTTCTCCGAATCCTTACAGTATATTGCTTACTTCCTTTACACTACTTGAAATTAATTCATATAGGATAAAGGGGAGGAAATGTAGACACAAACCTCAAAGTATGTTGTTTTATGTATGGATCTTGAGTAAGAAAAGTAGTCACTGGTGACATACTTCCTAGTCCATTCGTTTGCTTTGAATTTTTTCTATTTTTTTATCTTTCACACCTATCACACATACACCCAATTCTAGTCTAGTCATAGGGATCCCTATTTTTCATTCTTCACACATTTTTCATTAGTTTTCTCTGGACAATAGCACCGAGGACTGCACACTAACACCCTGACACTTTTGTCCAAATTGGGTGCTCCTATCCCATTTTTTTATTATGCATATTCTTGACATTTTTGGTAGGACGTTTTAGTTTTGTTACTCATAGCCTAAGGTCCTAGTTGTCATGTCGGGACATTAGTGTCGAAATTCAACCAAGAGATCCCTATATAAGCACATCATACATACCATTCTAATGGTGTGTAATTTCTATCAAGGGCTATCTATCTACATATCAAATCGGTTGCATCATAGGATTACTACTCTTCATACACACCGCATAAGAAGGTGAAGTTCATTTTTCCATCCACACATTTGCATTTTATCTAGCTACATCATGTTATCTTGGCATCATCGATGAGGGAAACATAGGAGCACTATTGCACACATTAGAACATAGAACTACATTAGTTATAAGATGTAGTGTAATGCTCAATCATAATTTCACCTTGTTAATAGTTGAGGACAGCCCAACCCCTCATTTTCATCTTTATTTTTTAGGGTTTGATGTGGTTTGAGGGTTTTGCAGGAGATTATTTGTGTTGCATCTTTACGGGTTCCTCGGTGATCCAAGTGTAACATACTAGCGATAACTAACAAAGGATAGTGAACATGTTGTGAGCTTCCAAAATGGTTTTTACGAGGATCTAAACAATCACAAGAACCCAAAGCCATCTGTAGCACTTGAACGCACCCTTGATCTATTCTAGGCACCCCATTCTAAGAAGATCTTGTGGTTGTATAATTTTCTAAGTTTGGTGTGTGTTATCCTATAAAATTGACAAGGGTAATTTTATAGGTAGCCATAATAGATTTTGTCCTGGTCCCTCATCGGGACCCCTCTGCATTTCGAATGTTACAAAATCCCTTTAGGAAATCTAGTTCTCCAAACTTAGCCATTTTTGGTCCTTTTTGGCTTGGTGCACCTTTTATTTGTGTTACATAGGATAAATTTGTGCCCCCTTCATTTCCTTTGGCACACAGATTGACGTGTCAGCACATCAATTGTTGTTCCTTCCTGTGATGCACCTTTCTTGCGTGCGCCAAGGCACATGTGCCTTCATGTTAACAACTAAATTGTTGAGCCATGTTTTGGTGCGCCAAAAGGTGTGCAAGTATTCCCGTGTTGACACGTGTTTATCCGTGCCAAAGGGCGCACCGTTTCCCATGTCAACACATGTTTTGGTGCACCTCTTGAAAAAGTGGTTGACGCATTTATTTCACCTTTTCCTATATATAGGCGCACCCACCCTGTCACTTTCACAATTTAAAAACATGTGATAACTTTATTCCTCTGCACCTGTCAACACGCCTATCCTCGTATCATGTTCGTGGACCCCGTTTTGTCTCTCACATTCTATATATTCCGGGTAGGTGGTTCTTACTCCTCTTATGTTTTGTTTTGATTTTTTGTGTGGTAGGAGACATGGATTTGTAAACCCCCCCTTTTTTTGTTGTTCTTGCATCTTTCTCCCCAAGCTGTTTTCCCCTCTTTCCAGATCTGCTGGCCAAGAGGGCTCTACCTAGAAAACAAATCCAAAACCTCTTTGCTTTTCCCCTTCACCACTTGAATCGATGTGGAGTTAAGCCTAAAGGATCACAAATCTATCAGAGAGATAGAAAACTTGAAAAATCATTTCCAAGCTGTGTTTTTCCCCTTGGCGCAATCGCCACCCTTGCAACAGGAAACACAGTCGCGCCTATGGCGCACCAAAATTGATTGCAACACATGAGCTCCCTGCGCTATAAGTAAACCAAGTAAATCCTAAATGGCGCAGGTGCATCCTCGCTCACCACAACAATATGTCATGCAAGCTTTCCCTGCGCCGTGCCAAAGTCCCCTTCTGCGTGCCTAAAGTTGGTGCTACACGCAATAAACCTGCACCCTTTGGTGCACCAAACTTCCATGTTACAGGTCAAATCCTGCACCATAGGCGCACCCTACACCCATGCAACACCAACATTCCTTGCGCCAAGTATAAAACTACATAACGGCGCAGGCGCATCCCCGCTTACAATAACATGATGTCATATGCAAAATCCTTGTGCCCTGCACCCTTTGGCACTGATTTGTTCCCTGTAACACTCGATTCAGTGCACCATTCTATTAACTCTATAGCCTACAGTATTCCTGCACCCTGCGCCCTGAGGCCTTAAAATTGCTAACTCCTCATTCTATTCTGTAGTACTTTAATGGAAGATCTGACAGCTAATATGGCTCTTAGGCGTTGGACTTCTCTTCTTCTTCTTGCAGATCAGCAACTGAACTCAGATCCATATATGTCTACATCAAGCAAGAAGCCAACCAAGTCAAAGGATAAGGCTAAGCTTACAGAAGAAGAAATGAAGTATAAATACCAGAGGGTCAGGATGCCCAAGTCCTAGGCAGAATGTGACCTGGACATAAGAGACTCTGAACTCAATCACATCGACATGGAGGATTTCTGGGCCAAAACCAGGAGAGTCACAGGAAGTCCTTGGATGGACAATATGGTAGGCGTGGATCGCATTTTCTTTGGGGATCCCCATCAGTGCAGTAAAAAATGAATTTATGATGGTTGTGGCCTGTTGTTACAACAAAGACACAAGATGTGTCGAAAATGAAAAGGGTGAGGTCATAATCAACCTCACCACCCGACACTTCAAAATCATGCTAGGCATCCCTCACCACCGACACTTTGTGGCTGTAAGCCAAGAGGAATACACTAAGGCATGGGATGAAAACAAAGAAAAGTGCATGCAATCGATGAATGAAGTTTCGTTAAAAACAAGAAGGTAATAACTAGATGGCCACAGGTTATTCACCGCAGTGACTTCTCTGAGGAATTGAGCGACACCATCACATTCCTTAGTAGAGTTTTTGGGATTTCTGATGCTCATAAATTTCACAAATGGATGCTCAGGTACCTTGAAACTATGAAAAAGAATGTGCCAGATCAATGCTTTGAGTGGGCAGAGATCATAAGCAGCACCATATCCAAGAACCTTCAATAACTCACCACAACGAGGAGATTCTACATGAACTCCTACGTAGTCTACACTGCAGCTTCTGAGACAGATTATCCGGCACTGAGCCGATGCGGGGTTTGGCCCCAAGTAAAAATATATGAGTACTACCCAGAGCTGAAGCTGGAGAGCAGCATCCCACAGTTTGCTAAGATCAATGATGCTTTCTTCTATGGCATCATCTACCTTTTGAGGCCAAACATGACTCACGGTCGAACAACCAAGAGCATTGTCACAGCAACAGAGAAGTGGGGGGCCTTATTTACACAATTTCCCACCTTCACCTATCTCAGGGAAGCTAACTTCCTGGGTGAGCCCACCAAATTGCCGAGATATGCGACCCCAAGCTGATCCTATTGGAGCTATCTAGATAGCTCGTAACATACCATGAGAAGTGCCTGAAGAGAAAGAAGGGTGGAACTCCTTTCCCCCTTACAGTGGGTAGATACACATGCATCTCTCACCACAAAGCCCGGGAAATGGTTGTCGAGCTAGAACTGCTCAATCTGAAGCACAACTTCCCGGTGAGGCCCACTTTTGATCCAAGGAATTGCCTTCCCAAGGAAAAACTTGATCCAATCCATATTCCACAGATCGAGGACATCTATATCGACCTGTACCATGAGGTCGAACTTAGAAGGAAGGACCACTCCCGCTTGGCCTTGGTAGAAATTATTCAATACGGCGTGGCCATCATTCCAAAGGGTTATCAAACTACCAATCAAGAAGTTGATCAGGTATATCTAGATACAGATGGGGACAACTAGCCATTTATGCGATCGACAGAACAAAAGCACCCCAGACCATTGAAGAAAGGGTCAAGGAGACATTGTGGAGGACAGAACACTGGTGCAGAATGAATGGCCTTATCTACCTCGGGGTAGATTTCACTACATCCCCATTGGGCAATGCACCTATCAGGCCAAAGCATCTACCAAAGGTCAAAGGAAAGGATAAAGAGGGCGAATCAAGCTCTGCTCAAGAAGGAGCTCCTGAAAGTCCTCCTTCTACTACACAAGAATAGGTTGTAAGCCTGGTATCCCCAGAGAAAGAAGCGGCGGAAGGTGTTTCGATGGGCACATCCACTCAGGGTGTCACCACTACTACAACCGCGAGGTCCCTTCTATCCCTTCTCCCTCTCCTCCTCCTCCTCACGTGACCCAAGTGACCATTCCTTTGGTCGTGTCCTCTCCCCCATCTTCTACTGTTCCCCCTTCCTCGTCATCCATCTTCTCTTCTCTCACGGAGCTATCCCCCACCATTTCTTCCCTCATCTCTCAGCTCCCTTCCATTCCCATGTCTACCTCCCCTGCAGTATCCCTTCCTCCCATGAGAACTTTCTCGGCCTCCCTCTCGATGCCGCCTCCAAGTGTCTTTACCCATTTCCCCTCATCCACGCAGCCTACTCCTTCTTCTACCTTAAGTCTAACGTGGATCTCCCAAAGATCGAGCCAAAGAAAAGAGGAAAGTCCCTATCACACCGATGGACTTCTCCATCATCCCGGCAAAGGGGCTAAGAAGCAAAAGCCTATAACCCGCTTCTCTCAGAGTGCATCAGGGAAAAGAGTGATGGAGATTGCATATCCCGATCCTTCAAAGGGTAAAAAAGATTTGTCTCTCGACAGATTATATAGTGACCCAAGTCACAATGGGAACGTCTTCAGAAATTCTTCAAGGAGAGGCCCTATCTACGGTGGATGCCCTTTGCAAGAAACTTCAAGAAGAAAAGGAGGAGAAAAGGTTGCTAAAGGAAAAAAACAAAAATCTTCTCCATGCCCTGCAGAAAATGGGTAGTGCACCTCCTACAACTGCCACAGAAACTACTGAGGTCCTAAGTCAGGACAAGATAAATGAGTATGTCAAAATTGACGAACAAGGTATGGAAGTTTCCGCCTGGAGGGATCAAATCCTCAAAGATAGCGAGGAGGTAATAGTCAAGTTCACCGAGTCAGACGTAACATCAATCAGAGCTTCTCTTCCTCTTGGCTTCTCTTTTTGTAAATATCTAATAGTATGTAAGTACAAATAATGACCTCATCCATGTTGCACCATGGGATGTTATCATCCACAAGTTGTCCAAAGTCAACATTGACTTTTAGATATTTTTTAGATATTTTGTAATTAGTTGTTGGTTCCTTTTGCCTTATTTCTTCTCCTTCTTCTATATATACTTGGATACTTGTTGTATTCAAGAGATGGATACTTTTTAGATAAAAAAATATAGAAGTAAGAAGAAAAGACTTTGAGCTTTTTGTAACAGAAGAAAATAGTAATACAAATATTAAGACTTTGTGCTGAATATGTGTGTTATGAGCATTTAATATTTCTTATGTCAAATTTATGCGTTTATTCTGTTGAATCTATCTCTAATTTTTGTCATTTATTCATCAGTATTGCTTTATTCATCTATGCAAGTAGGTTCGGCTCTGTTTACTACCAGCCCAAAACATAGACCCTCTGACCTTTCTGCTTTGGAATTCATTTCTTTTCTCCCTTCAAATCTTTCCTATCTCCCCACCTCATTTCTTTCCCTTCTTTTACAGTTGGAAGTACCTCTACTGGGATGAGATCCCAACCCCCGAAGGCAGAATATTGTGAGACTTACACAGATTCCTGCTAGTAGAATAGCAATAAACCAGTTTCACTTTGCTGACTCAAAGAGGGGCTATGCCCTGCACACTGTTGGCTCGTCTATCCATAGATCTGTCCACCCGAAAAATTATTTGGGCCCAACAGCTTTTGGCGACTCTCATGGGATTGAATAGATCTAATAGATCTATGATAGTGGTATGTTAGAAAATTAGTAAAAATAGAAAAATCACTACCTGTTTGCAAATTTTAACTTTTGTTCAAAATCAAAAATTTTTGCAAAAGTGATCCAAAATGATTTTTTTCAAAGTGATCCATAAATCGGGACTGATTAGAGATCTTTAGTTCACTGAGTTTTTACAAAAAACCGTATATTTCCGTAGATATGAGATTTTGACAGTTTTACAAAAATTTCAAACCCTTGCAAAAAGTCAAATCTAAGATCCGAAAATCAGCTTACTAAGTTGGCCGTAATTTTATCCCCATTAACATTTGTCATTAAACCGCAATCGGTTTTCAAAAGGGGGATAAAATTAAATATTTAGAAAAGTACATGCTGCTGATTTTTGTCAGAAAAATCAGAAAATCAGCAAGTACAACCAAAAAGAGTTTTTAAATCTGCTCCAAAATATTACAGATCTGGAAGGTACGCTGGCGGGTGAACCATTCACTCATAGCAGAAGAGCTCGTGGAGTAATCGATCCTACTTTTGATCTACTTCAAAGGCACAACTTAGTGCCTAACACCGCACACTCCCCATCACTAAGTTCAGCTGGCCGGTCATCTAGAAGTGTCTCACCTCCACGAAGGAAGCATCTCTCACAAGGAATATCCTCATCTCTTTGCAAAGTTGCTCTGCTCAAAGTGGAACTGCTTCTTCTATCTCGTGTCCTTTTTCCAGCCGTTTAAATGGCAGTACCATGGGGAAATTCTATGGGCCCACTCGCTTTACCACATCCTGTTCATGTGCTCCCTCATGGAAACTGAAAGAATTTTCCTAAATTTGATGGTAACGGAAACCAAAGCATGGATTCACACATATCCATGTTCATCATGTCATGCAGTATCCTAGATGTGACCCATGAAGATGTGTCAGTTCACCATTTTCTGGAGACCTTGTAAGGACCAGCAGCGGAATGGTTTCAGCATTTTCCGGCCGGATCTATTACCAGTTGGGCCACCTTGCGAACTGCATTCGAAGAAAGATACAAGCCTTTAGAGGATGCATTCGCATTACTATCCAAGATCACTCACTTGAAGAAGGAGGTCAATGAAACCATGCATGATTTCATTTCCCGTTTCAATTCACTAATCAACCGGGTTCCACCTACCATGCTGCCAACGCCAGAAAATCAGAAATGTTTCTTCGTGAATGCCATGAGCTCAAAAGTAAGTTTCCTGCTCTTACAAGAGCAGGTCACTACTTTGGTTCTCTCCCAAGCTGCTGCCATACGGATTGAAGATAACTTGTTAATATCTAGTGAATTAAAGTGAGAGCCATCCAAGCCGAAAGTTTCAGCTCCTTCTCCCGCCACTTCATCCGACCCGGCATTCCAAAAGATGGCAAATGACTTGCTTGCATTAAAGTAGCTAGCTCAGGCTTCTCCTAGCACTTCGTACCGGGATATCCCACGGAGGAACTTTACTTCTAACAATGTCTCACAAAGGCCCCACCTACCCGCAGCTGCTCCATGGTTGGCGCTTGAGGCCCCTCCGATCAATGCTTTAGCTGAAATCGAAGAAGAGGAGCAAAATTATGAAGAACCTTCATCGCCAGGTGAAGATGATCAAGATGTCGGTGAACCGACTGGTGACTCTACTATCGGGTATATGGAATTTGATGAGGAAGAATCTGACGAAGAAGAGGGTACCCAAGGATATGCAAGCGGGTAGTCATATGCTATTTTTACCCACTCACAAGGAAAAGAAGTAGAAGTGGCTGCCAATATGTAGAAAGAGAAGGCCGTGTCACACACGCCTCCAACCATCGCTAAATGAGGTAGTCCCCTTCCTGCCCAACCTGTTATTAAATATTTTTGAAAAGATCTTTTTCCCCTATTTCCCCTCCGAATCAGTCCTCTCATGTTCCTATCAAGACCAATAATCCTACCCTACCATCGTGAAATGAGGGACTCATTCCTTCATCAACGCAACCCTTGGCCGCATTTGACATAATTGATCACGCTAAAAAGACCAAGATCCAAATGTCTGAAGCCAAGTATCTTCAGTCAAATCCCGAGCAGCTTGTAAGGTTGACCGAATACATCCAAAGCCAAGCTGTCATAACTACTCAGGTTTCCCGAAAGGAATCCTTTTTACTCCTCCTGCATCTCGCATAAACGTTGCCTCGACATCTCATGTCAGGCAAGATAGAACCTTTCTATCTCTCCCTCCTAATCAATGGCCACAAACTAAGCAACTGCATAATTGATTCTGGGGCTTCCAATAATGTCATGCCAGCAAAATTCACCCATGCCCTGGGCCTCACCCTTACCAAGCCTTTTGGCAGATGTTATTCCTTGGAAACCAAGTAAGTTTCGTTGATCGGTCAAATCAAAGACGCACAGCTTTGCATTTGCGTTGTTCCCAAAAAAAAAAAAAAAGAGTGAAGATGACCGTCCTTGTTGCTTGATATTCGGCATCATATACAAGATTCTATTAGGAAGGAACTTTTTGTAGTGAGGTTGGTGGAGAGATTCATATGGACTGGTCTAAGGCTAGGATTCTCTTCAAAGGTGTAATGCAAACATTGGAGTCGAGTCACAAAAGAAGTACTTGGTTACTAACTCGATGACGTAAAATCCCAAATTCTCTTCGAATCATCAGGGATGGGGAACTATTTCTTGTCTACCGAGTCTGAAAAAATGGATGTCCTCATCCAAGCAGAGGATCTTAACAAGATCCGGACTTTGCAGTTTGATGGCAATATGTGACTGACTAGTGGGCCGTGGCGCTAGAGCCGTGCTCATATCTCCCGAGGAAGAGATTATCCCTCTCTCCTTCAAGTTGCAGTTTTTCAATACAAATAATACTGTTGAGTATGAATCTTTGCTACTAGGCATGCAAGCCGCAAGGGAAAGAGGAATCAAGAATCTGAAAGTACAGGGTGATGCAGATCTGGTCATAAATCAAGTTAAAAGGATATACCAAGTGAAGAATGAAAGGCTCAGACATTACCACAATGCGGTATGGGACAGCATTGAGGAGTTTGATGCTTTTTCAATAAAATCCATTCCTAGAGCTCAGAATGACATGGCCAACTCATTAGCCATCTCAGCATCCCTCATGCTCCGTCACCCAAGTTTGAAATAGACACATATACCATTGAGGTGGTTTTCCGCCCAAGCATGCCGAACAATTCTCAACACTGGCAGGTATTCAATGATGACAATCAACTCATTGCCTTTCTTGAAAAAGTAGAAAATTTTAGTGAGCTTCATTTTGAAGGATCCACTTCCACATGCCGTGAGTCTATTACTGATCAAAATGGGGAATCCGAAGGAAATGACGACATATGTCAGCTCAAAGGAAATAAAATCCCAAAAGGTTTGGTTTCTCTAGAGCGTTTATTTGACAGGCACGATTGTTTTGTCAAGAAGAAAAGGTGAGATGATCCTAACTCCTCCCCAGAAACCGAACCGGTCAATTTAGGTTCGGTAGAACATCCGCAGTTTGTAAACATTGGAAAATGTTGCACACCTGAAGAGAAGTGGAAATTCATCAAATTGCTGAAGAAATACATGGATGTATTGGCGTGGTCCTATGCCAATCTAAATTCTTTCAAGCCAAAGGATGTCCAGCATGACATCCCATTGAAAGAAGATGTCAAACCCTTTCACTAGAAGCAGAGACACTATAATCCTAAGATCTCAGGTACTATCTAGGCTGAAATTCAGAAAATGCTGGATGCACGGATCATTTTTCCTATCCATCACAGTACCTGGGTGGCAAACATTGTGCCATTACGTAAGAAGAATGGTGAGATACGCATATCCATAGATTTTCATAACTTGAATCAATCCTCCTTAAAGGACAACTACCCCCTTCCTATAATGGATCAAGTTTTGCAAGCAGTGACTGGATCAGAAATGTTGTCCATGCTTGATGGTTTTTCAGGCTATAATCAGATCGAAGTCTCACCCAAAGACCAATTCAAAACAACATTCACTAACCCTTGGGGTACATTTTCTTATAGCAGGATGCCTTTTGGTCTGACCAACGCGGTGCCACTTTTCAGTGGGCCATGGACTTTGCATTCAAAGGAATGATGGGAAAAGTCATTGTAGTCTACTTGGACGACTTAAATGTGTTCTCTAAATGCAGAATGATCATTGCGATCATTTGGGCAGGTATTGATTAGATCGAGAACATGGAATATCCCTAAATCGAAAAAGTATTTTTGGAGTCACAGAGGGAAAGTTCATTGGGACACATTGTAAGCAAGGAAGGGATGAAGATAGATGTTGAAAGGGTTAAGGCTATTCAAAGCCTTACTTTACCCATAAGAAAAACCGGTGTCCACTCTTTCTTCGAAAAAGTGAATTTTCTCAGGTGCTTTGTTCCCGACTTTTCTGAAAAGACTCGCCACATATCAAACATGATGAAAGGATCACCAAATTTTTGGTGGAGAGAAGAAGGAAAGAAGTCGTTCAAAGATATAAAAGCCTCCTTTACTCATGCACCAGTCCTGGTATGTCCCGATTTCTCCAAATATTTTATCATGTATAACTATGCATCCGAGCATACTGTATCAGCTATCTTAATGTAAAAGAATTCTGAAGATGTTGAATCCCCGATTGCATTCATGAGCTCTCCTCTCAAGCCTCATGAATTAAAGATGTCTCAGTTGGAAAAGCATGCCTTCACCGTGGTCAAAGCAGTCAAGAACTTCAGGTATTACATTTTAAATTCTCACACAACGGCATCGATCCCTAACACGGTAGTCAAGTCAATCCTAACTCAATATGATTCGGGAGTTTGCGAGGAAATTGGATTGCAAAATTCCAAGAGTATGATCTAGATATAAAACTGACCAAGTTGGTAAGGGGCAAGGGCCTATGTTAGCTTATGGCTGAAAACCAAGATTCAGAAGACCCTGAGGAAAAGGATGATTGCACCAAGGGAGCACAAAGCCAGCTGGAGAAAGCCGATTCTCTACCCATGGTTCTATTTGTTGCCACTAGCGACGAATGGTATTCTGATATCACTTTCTTTCTCACTTATGGTGAGTGTCCAGCTCATCTAACTTCAAAGGAGAAATGTGCTATAAAGCTCAGAGTAGCCAGATATGTCATCTGGGATGACTATTTATACAAACGCGGAATAGATGGCATCTTCTTGCGATGTGTTGACAAGCCACAGCAGGTAAAGTTACTTGAGAGTTTTCATGATTCAGCCTATGGTGGTCACTTCTCCTCTTCCGTGATGGCACACAAGATCATCCAGGCCAGGTACTATTGGCCGACACTGTTCCAGGATACAACCACCTGGGTAGCAAAGTGTGAGCTCTACCAACAATTTGTCGCAAGCCAAAATTGGCTGCTTTTCCCCTCAGGCCGGTCATTATTGATGAACCATTCAGATAGTCAGAATCGACTTTATCATAAAGCACTCCATCCCCAATCGTGAGTGCTGCATATAGTTATGTCCTGATAGCAATAGATTACTTCACCAAATGGGTAGAGGCCATACCTGTCAAGCATGCCACTTCCGAGGTTGTTTGTAGTTTCATCAAAGAGAATATCATTGTCAGGTTTGGCATTCCAAACAAGATTGTTGCTAATAACGCTTCCAACTTCTCCTCACGAGAAGTTGTTGGTTTTTTCTAAAAACACGAGATAACCTCGCCCATGCCTCGAATTACTACCCCCAGGAAATGGTCAAAGTAATCCAAAGAATAAAACCTAGTGGCCATCATACGGAAGCTAGTTGATAAGAGTCAACGGACGTGGCAAAATTCATTGTAAGACGCTTTGTGGGTGGACCGCATTACTCCCAAGAGGTCTCTCGGTATGTCACCTTTTCAAGTGTTATATGGGACCGACACCGAGCTTCCCATTTCTACAAAACTCCTACTCTGTGCTTGGCATGAACAATCGAAGATGAGACTTTCCAAAATTCCCTTGAAAAGAGGATCATGTATCTATCAGAGCTTGAAGAGAAAAGAATAAGAGTGGTCGATAGGATCACCGAACATCAGAATCAAGTTAAGAAATTGTTTAATAAAAAGGCTAAGCAAAGAGATTTCCAAGTGGGAGATCTCGTCCTCTTGTGGGACAAATGGAGAGAGTCAAGGGCATGCACGGGAAATTTGATTCTCTATGGAGAGGGCCTTTCAAGATCAAACAGCTCAATGGAGAAAATAGCTTCTATCTCTCATATCTGGATGGAGTTGATCTCCTGCTTCCCTATAGCGGGAAGCACCTCAAAATATTTAGGAAGTAGAGCTTGCTCTCTTCTTTGTACAGTTTGCTTTCGTCGTGTGTTTGCTTTCGTCCTCACCCTTGTTTTTGACTCTCTAGCCCAATGGATAGGCACATGTTGATCTGAGGTTCTCTACCCTTGAGTTTCTCTCAAAGATAGTCCCCAGAAAGAGCCAGTTGTTATCCTATAAAATTGACGAGGGAAATTTTATAGGTAACCATACCTGTATTTTTCCCTGGTCCTCGTCAGGACCCTCTACATTCGGAATGTTACAAAATCAATTTTTAGGAAATCTAGTTCTCTCAAATTAGCCATTTTTGGTCCTTTTTGGCCGGGGCACCTTTATCGTGTTACACAGATAAATTTGTGCCCCCTTCATTTCCTTTGGTGCATAGATTGACGTGTTGACACATCAATTGTTGTGCCTTCCCATGATGCGCCTTTCTTACGTGCACCAAGGCGCATGTGCCTTCATGTTAACAACTAAATTGTTGCGCGTGTTTTGGTGTGCCAAAAGGGCACAAGTAATGAAGTGTTGACAGTCGTAAATTTGTGCCAAAGGCGCAAGTATTCCCGTGTTGACATGCATTTATCCACGCTAAAGGGCACACCGTTTCCCGTGTTGACACATGTTTTTGTGCGCCTCTTGAAAATTTGGTTTCCACATTTATTACACATTTGCCTATATATAGGTGCACCCGCCCTGTCACTTTCATAATTTAAAAACACATGATAAATTTATTCCTTTGCACCTATCAGCATGCCCATCCTCCTCGTATCACGTTCGTGGACCCTGTTTCGTCTCCAGATTCTATATATTCCAGGTAGGTGGTTTTTACTCTTCTTATGTTTTGTTTTGATTGTTTGTGTGGTAGGAGACATGGATTTGTAAACCCCCCTTTTTTTTGTTGTTCTTGTATCTTTCTCCCCAAGGCCGTTTTTCCTCCTCTTTCCATATCGCACGCCAAGAGAGCTCTACCTAGAAAACAAATCCAAAACCTCTTTTCTTTTCCCCTTCACCGCTTGAATCAATGTGGAGTTAAGCTTAAAGGATCACAAATCTATCAGAGAGATAGAAAACTTGAAAAATCATTTCAAAGCTATGTTTTTCCCCTTGGCGCAATCGCAACCCTTGCAACAGGATGCACAGTCGCGCCTATGGTGCACCAAAATTGATTGCAACACATGATCTCCCTACGCTATAAGTAAACCTAGTAAATCCTATATGGCGTAGGTGCATCCTCCATCACCACAACAATATGTCATGTAAGCTTTCCCTGCGCCGCGCCAAATTCCCCTTCTGCGTGCCTAAAGTTGGTGCTACACGTAATAAACCTGCACCCTTTGGTGCACCAAACTTCCATGTTACAAGTCAAATCCTTTCACCATAGGCGCACCCTGCACCCATGCAACACCAACATTCCTTGCGCCAAGTATAAAACTACATAACGACGCAGGTGCATCCTCACTTACAATAACATGATGTCATATGCAAAATCCTTGCACCCTACGCCCTTTGGCACTGATTTGTTCCCTGTAACACTCTGATTTAGTGCGCCATTCTATTAACTCGCAGACTGTAGTATTCTTGCATCCCGCGCCCGAGGCCT
This sequence comes from Taxus wallichiana var. yunnanensis, assembly GCA_018340775.1. Classification (NCBI taxonomy): domain Eukaryota; kingdom Viridiplantae; phylum Streptophyta; class Pinopsida; order Cupressales; family Taxaceae; genus Taxus; species Taxus wallichiana. Next base: position 247,168,618 of record CM031239.1, on the reverse strand, counting down.
TAAAATTGCTAAATTCTCATTCTATTTTATAGTGCTTTAATGGAAGATTTGACAGCTAATATGGCTCTTTGGCATTGGACTTCTCTTCTTCTTCTTATAGATCAGCAATTGAACTCAGATCCATATATGTCTACATCAAGCAAGAAGCCAACAAGTCAAAGGGTAAGGCTAAGCTTACGGAAGAAGAAATGAAGTATAAATACCAGAGGGTCAGGATGCCCGAGTCCCAGGTAGAATGTGACCTGGACATAAGAGACTCTAAACTCGGTCACATCGACATGGAGGATTCCTAGGCGTAACTGTGGAGAGTCACAAGAATTTCTTGGATGGACAAGCTAGTGGGCGTGGATCGCATTTTGTGGGGGATCCCGTCAGTGCAGTAAACAATGAATTTATGATGGTTGTGGCCCGTTGTTACAACAAAGACACAAGATGTGTCGAAAATGAAAAGGGCGAGGTCATAATCAACCTCACCGCCCGACACTTCGAAATCATGCTAGGCATCCCTCACCACCGACACTTTGTGGCTGTAAGCCAAGAGGACTACACCAAGGCATGGGAGGACAATGAAGACAAGTGCATGCAGCTAATGAACGAAGTGTACTTGAAAAACAAGAAGGTAATAACCAGATGGCCACAGGTTATTCACCGTAGTGACTTCTCTAAGGAATTGAGCGACACCATCACATTCCTTAGTAGAGTTTTTGGGATTTCTGACGCCCATTACTTTCACAGATGGATGCTCAGGTACCTTGAAACTATGAACAAGAATGTGCTAGATCAACGCTTTGAGTGGGCAGAGATCATAAGCAGCACCATATCCGAGCAGCTCCAACAACTCACCACAATGGGGAGATTCTACATGAACTCCTACGTAGTCTACGCTACAGCCTTGGAGAGGGATTATCCAGCACTGAGCCGATGCGGGGTTTGGCCTCAAGTAAAAATATATGAGTACTACCCGCACTGAAGCCGACAACAAGATCCCACAGCTTTACTAAGATCAATGATGCTTTTCTATGGCATTTATGGCATTTTCTACCTTTTGAGGCCAAACAAGACTCACGGTCAAATGACCAAGAGCATTGTCACTGCAACAGAGAAGTGAGGGGCCTTATTTACACAATTTCCCACCTTCACCTATCTCAGGGTAGATAAATTCTCGGGTGAGCCCACCAAATTTCCGAGATATGTCGGCCCCAAGCTGATCCTATTGGAGCTATCCAGATACTCGTAACATACCATGAGAAGTGCTCAAGAGAAAGAAGGGTGGAACTCCTTTCCCCCTTACAAGGCAGATACACATGCATCTCTCACCACATATCCCGGGAAATGGTTGCCAAGCTAAAACTACTCAATATGAAGCACAACTTCCCGGTGAGGCCCACTTTTGATCCAAGGAATTTCCTTCCAAAGGAAAAAATCAATCCAATCCATATTCCACATATCGAGGACATCTATATCAACCTATACCATGAGGACGAACTCGAAGGAAGGACCACTCCCGCTTGGCCTTGGTAGAAATTATTTAATACAGCATGGCCATCATTCCAAAGGGTTATCAAACTACTGATCAAGAAGTTGATCAGGTATATCTAGATACAAATGGGGACAATCGGCCATTTCTTTGTGATCAATGTAACAAAAGCACCCCGAACATCAAGAAAGGGTAAAGGAGACATTCATGGAGGACGTAACACTGGTATAGAATGAATGGCCTTATCTACCTCATGGTAGATTTCACTACATCCCCATTAGGTAATGCACCTGTTAGGCCAAAGAATCTGCCAAAGGTCAAAGGCAAGGATAAAGAGGGCGAATCAAGATCTACTCAAGAAGGAGCCCCTGAAAGTCCTCGTTCCGCTGCACAAGAACATGATGTAAGCCTGGTATCCCCAGAGAAAGAAGCGGTGGAAGGTGTTTCGTGGGCACATCCACTCGGTGGTGTCACCACTACTACAACCGCCGAGGTCCCTTCTATCCCTTCTCCATCTCCTCATGTGACCCAAGCAACCATCCCTTTTGTCATGTCCTCTCCCCATCTTCTACTCTTCCCCCTTCCTTGTCATCCATCTTCTCTTCTCTCACGGAGCTGTCCCTCATCTCTCGATCCCTTCCATTCCCATGTCTACCCCCCGCAAGATCCCTTCCTCCCGTGAGCACTTTCTCGGCCTCCCTCGATGCCACCTCTAAGTGTCTCTACCCATTTCCCCTCATCCACTGCAGCTGCTCCCTCTTCTACCTCTGGTCCCGTTCCCTTAAGTCCAGCGTGGATCTCCTAGCATCTGAGCCAGCAAAAGAGGAAAGTCCCTATCACACCGATGTACTTCTCTGTCATCCCGACAAAGGGGTTTAAGAAGCAAAATCCTATAACCCGCTTCTCTTAGAGTGCATCAGGGGAAAGAGTGATGGAGATTACATATCTTGATCCTTAAAAGGGTAAAAAATATCTGTCTCTGACAGATGATATAGTGACCCAAGTCACAATGGGAACGTCTTCAGAAAGTCTTCAAGGAGAGGCCCTATCTACGGTGGATGCCCTTTGCAAGAAACTTCAAGAAACAAAGGAGGAGAAAAGGTTGTTAAAGGAACAAAACAAAATCTTCTCCACGCCCGTAGAAACTGGGCAATGCACCTCCTACAACCGCCATGGAAACTCCCGAGGTCCTAAGTCAGACAAGATAAATGAGTATGCCAAAATTGGCGAACAAGGTATGTCAATTTCACCGGGAGGGATTAAATCCTCAAAGACAATGAGGAGGTAATAGTCAATTTCACGGAGTTGTATCATAACATCAATCAAGAAAACAAATATCTCCAGGTGATTGCAGGACCTATCTTTGAGGATTTGGACCATACAAGGCTGCAACATGAAACATTCCAGAAAATGCTTGATCTCGTACTCGATTGACGATCTAGTGAAATTTGGTGTCTTCAGTTCAGGTACCCAAAGAAGATCCTTGCTGTGTTGGATTACTGGGTTGACCAGATGGAGTTCATCCTGGAAAATATTGATAAAGTCAAGGAGGAATCCCTAGATGTAATGCATCAAATGGAGAAAATTATTCTGAGGATGTCTCCAGGCTTGCTTACTCCTTATTTCACCTTGAGGAAGGTAGACGAAACTATCCGGATCTTCAAAGAGATCCTCTCGTAAGGGTTAGGGCCAGAAGCCACTTTCAACACCGAATGCATCAACAACCTTCTGGCTTGCCGTGATTTTGTGGGGTTCTTGATGGAGGTAGGAAATGAATATTTCAAACTCCCTGAAAAACTCAGAGATGAGCGGGAGACCTGTGAGGTCATCGGTGATCATACGAAGGGTCCTTCTTAGGATCAACTTCAGCCCATGATCAGTAAATTCATGGAATATCAGACTCAGTTCCACATCACCTCTCCCGAACAACAGCAGAAGCAAGATACCCCCTTCCAGCCATGAGACGACAATGAATAGCTCTCTTCCTCTTGGCTTCTCTTTTTGTAAATATCTAATAGTATGTTGGTACAAACGATGACCTCATCCATGTTGCACCATGGGATGTTGTCATCCACCAAGTTGTCCAAAGTCAACATTGACTTTTAGATATTTTGTAATTAGTTGTTGGTTCCCTTTTGCCTTCTTTCTTCTCCTTCTTCTATATATACTTGGATACTTGTTGTATTCAAGAGATGGATACTTTTCAGATAAAAAATAGAAGTAAGAAGAAAAGACTTTGAGCTTTTTGTAACAGAAGAAAATAGTAATACAAATATTAAGACTTTGTGTTGAATATGTGTGTTATGAGCATTTAATCTTTCTTATGTCAGATTTATGCGTTTATTCTATTGAATCTATCTCTACTTTTTTGTCATTTATTCATCAGTATTGCTTTATTCATCTATGCAAGTAGGTTTGGCTCTGTTTACTACCAGCCCAAAACATAGACCCTCTGACCTTTCTACTTTGGAATTCATTTCTTTTCTCCCTTCAGATCTTTCCTATCTCCCCACCTCATTTCTTTCCCTTCTTTTACAGTTGGAAGTACCTCTACTGGGATGAGATCCCAACCCCGAAGGTAGAATATTGTGAGACTTGCATAGATTCCTACTGGTAGAATAGCAATAAACCGGGCCTTTTTGACTCAAAGAGGGCTATGCCCGCACACTATGGCTCGTCTATCCATAGATTTGTCCACCCGATAGATTTTCGCCCAACAAAGGTGACACTTCCCCTCTTTGTTCGGTAGTTTGTCACTTTAGCACATTTTGAATTAATTACGAATCTGCTAAGTACATTATCCTTCTATTTGCAACTAGGGTTTGTACTTTTTAACTTAATTATTTGGGTCATAATCTATATTTAATTACACATTTATCTTACAATAATGTTACATATTTAGATTATCATTTATTCATTGTCAATATTTTCTTAACCATTTTGGTGAACTCTTAAATTATAACTCCTTGGCCTATGATCCGTTAATGGCTCAAAGTAGATCTTCTTCTCCTATGAAAGCTATGCATCATGAGATTTTTAATCCTATCCTTGCTTATTTTATTAAGGCTGAAATCAAGATTCTTTTTCACAATCCTCAATGCAATAGTGACATTCAAAGATAACTTTTGGCGAATGAATGCAAAATTCCTACTAGTTTCGCTCATTCTTCTTACAACGTTATTTATAAAGAAAAAAACATCTCTGGTTGTACTCCTTGTTATTCATTGGCACGGGACTACTCTACCTTCATCTATTTCTTCCGAAATCCTTGATGATGTTATTATCGATTATATGCTACAAATGAACAATAAAACACATTCGAGAAAATATCTCTTTGTTATCCCATCTCTATGTAAATTCTAGTTGAGGAAGACACCAAATGTAGGGATAGTAAATTTTTTAGAAGGTATCTTCTTTCTATAATGGATAATGTAAAATTCTAGTATGTTTTAATTACAGCCCATTACAACCTTTTCTTGGAACACAAAACAATGTGGATTTTTCTAAAATTCTACTTAAATTCCATCACAAAGAACTTAGTTGTAAGTGATGTAATGGATAAATCAGGGTGTAAGTTGGACCCGTGATTTATACCACCGATGAATTCTGAGTATATCCATTGACTGCTGTTCAAGACATGTCAGTATGTTGCATATCTGATTATTATTCACACATGAAATATGATGAAAATATTCTTATACATGTATAAACTGTCTAATAATGGTTCTAACTCTTCTTTGGATTCACAACCCTGTACTTTTATGACACCTACTTTGGTACCATAATTAATGTTCAGACCGACTTCATAACCTCGAGGAGTGAACACATGGAAAATGGGTCATATTTAAACTTTTGTTCAATGTTTCCACCTATTGTCAACTTAGACCATTACTTTCTTAGCTTCAATGATTAGTCTAACATAGGGACTTGATATATTTTGTTTGATATGTATATTTACCTTATTTTTTAATATATAGTTTTTGTAAGGCCTTGATTTTTATTGTGCAAGATGCAACGTTATAAATTGAATTAGTAGTTAAATCTATATGAAAAAGTTTACAAAATATCTCATTATTTTTCAAAGTGGTGGTCTAAGAAATATTTACATACTAACCTCCCGATTTTTGAGTTTAGCCCTCTTATGATCCTTTTAGATCTCCATTTTTTTACACAAGAAAGACAAGCTTTAAATAAGTCCTTAGTCATATATGTTTTCTATTCTCTTTTTTTTTTGTATGAGTTTGTAAATTTTGTCTTTAAATTATTTTTGATGCTATATTTAAGATCTAGATTATGTATTTCCTTCTTTGTTGTTTGTTGCATTTTTCCTATTTTGTGTGGCATTTGCGGTAAAGAAACCAAAAAAATAGCATACTATCTTTTGCTTTCCAACTTTCACTTTGGCATGTAGGGGCATGTGCCTTCGATGATGATAGGATTCTCGTGTGTGTTAAGGGATTATAACACCTATGAGACAGCAATGAAAAAAACCCAAGCTAGGAATTAGACTATTCATTGGCAAGGTTTTTAAAGATTCCTTCCAAAATAAAAAAATGCCTACTTTTCCTTCATGTTCTGTTCATTTCCCAAAAACAATACATAAGGAGCTTCACTTCGACTAAAGAAAATAGGGATAGTGCTACATATAAAGATTCATTTATTGTGTGAAATATTGTTTTTCTTATTTCCTTTTCAAATTGAAGATATGAAGACCAGAAACACAATTGTTTTTCCTCCACATGGTGTGACCTTCACTATTCCCCACTTTCAAAGAGAATAATAATGTAAATATATTTAATTTTTTGTTAACATCTTACATTGCAAGAAACCAAAACCACCAAAGCTAATGATCGTTGACCTAGTTAGAGAACACCTTCATTTACTTTCATTGTGTCCCGTGTACCTTTCCAAATTTCATACTACTGGTCCTCATTCATGATGGTTTGGGTTGGCTTACAATAGTAATAAATATGTAATGAAATATGAACCTACTCACAAATTGAAAAAATGGGTGTACAAACCTCAAAAAGAAATTCGGAGGGAAATTCAAGCATAGTGCCAAAAATGGAAATGCAAGCAAAAACAAATTTGGAAAGGAAAAAATAAATGAATGCCTCCATGATTAGGTCTCCAAAAACTTATGTATAGATATACAATGTTGATAACTATGAATTATTCATATAGTTGTTCCCGCGAGTTTATAGCTGGTTATATTTTGGAAAACGTTTTTTTACATGCGATTATGAAACTTGTTTGTTGTATATATCTCCTTATGCAAAACTTGTAAATATGAAATATTTTGGGAAAACATATTACTGACTTCATGTTCATTTTTAGTTAATGGAAAATATGAGATCTGAAAATTATATAAGCTCTTAATTATGAAGGCCTTGTATAAAGGGGTTTCAAATGGGAAAGCATGCATGTTGCAGAAATCATTTTCTTTAATTTATTTCAAGATAACATTTCTTTCTTTGAATATAAAATGTTAAAAAATGATTTTACTTTCTAAGGATTCTAATTGATGAACTATATGTTATGCTTCTAATATAGGTTATATGTGTCATTGTATACATATACAAGTATCTATATGCTTTCATTGGGCATACACCTATACATAGACATTATTATATACACGACAAACATTGTGGTTTTGTATGAATACTTGTTCCCTTAAATCTTATTGGACATGATGTGATTGAATAAATGAAATATAAGGGGTAAAATATTCAATCACTCTTCTATGATATGATGGTAATTTGTAGAATTATATTTCTCTTACTCTTAATGTTAGTTACTTTATAAAGAAAAGTATGTATGTATATGTGTGTGTGTGTATATATATATATATATATATATATATATATATATATGGTTTAGTCCCGCTTATCTTCAACACTTTAGAATTCCCTATTTTGATTGTATTGATATGTAATCTATATAATGAATGATTAAAATCTGCAGATAAATAATAATGGAAATGGATGTGCATGGTTTTCTTGATTTTGTTTTCTGTAAAATAAAAGAAACTTTGTATTATAGGAATAAGGAAAATTATAATGTATTGAATGAAATAATTAGATTCTAATGAATTTTTTGTGACTTTACTTATGCCATCTTTATTTCTCTTCCATTTTCTATGTATTTTACACCTATGCATTTCCAATTTGATTTTTTCGAATGAGTGTATAAAATTGTGATCAGTTCTCTATCCTTTATTTTGATAATATATGAATTTTTAAAATTGATCTTATAATGTCTTGGTTGGTAGTTATGTAGATGGTCTCAACCTATATGGTTAATGTCTTTCTTGTTTGAGTGGAATCAGAATGAATGATTAAGCTTCTGGGCTACATAGTCTTTGTTTAAAAGTGCCTATGTATTTAACTAGGATTTTTGAGATTTATTACCTTAAACCATGATTGAGGAATGAATATGATTTTTTCCATTTGCAATTATTGGGCATAAAATGGAGCTTAAGGTGAAAAACATTTAGTGTTCAATGAAGGGTCAATTGTCTTCAAAACCATTTGTGTCTTAAATGTAAGTTCGAAGCAAAAAAACCTTACTATATAAATTATCTTAATAAAATTGAAGTTATTAAAGCAATAAATAAATAATATGATGCCCCTCTTTTTGAGTCGTATGAACTAAATTGCTTGCATATGTTGCACTTTAACAAAGTCATCCCTCATATTTTTTAGTTTCTTCAAATGCATAGATATAATTTGTATGTATAGATATTGTAGACACCCTAAAAATATATACATATTCTATCTCGCTTCTATCTAATTAGAATTAATTAAATTAATTATATCTTGCCACAATACACCCCTTTGGAATTAATTAAATTAATTCTATCATTCAAATATTCCCCTTTAGAATTAATTAAAATTAATTCTATTACCTAAGCTATATTCCTACCCATTGAAATTAAATAATTTAATCCTAACATGTCCTTGGAATTAATTAAATTAATTTCTACACCCTCTTAGCTAATATAAATAAACATTTAATTATTTAAATGGTTAATTATCTCCTCACAATTAAACTAATTAAATTAATTTAATTATACCATTCTCTTGGAATTAATTAAATTAATTCCTAACACCTTCTAGCTAATATAATTAAACATTTATTTATTTAAATGGTTAATTATCTCCTCACAATTAAATACTAATTAAATTTAGTTATTTAATTCCACCTATTTCAGTCAATAGCCACTTGTACTCCACATCCTCATCCTAGTTAACTACACTTCTAGAATCCTAGAAAGGTGGGGGAAATTGAATTGCATGTACAACCACCTTCTTGGATGCAACTTCTGCAATTAAATCCATTACTACCCCTAAATGCCCCGACACTACTGTAACTTCCTCCAATGCTATTTTTAGCATGTGCATTCAACCATGTTCAACCAACTTCCAACCACTTTTTCTTCTATAAATTGCAAGCTTACTCTCTTACAAATCCTCCTGAATTGTTTGTAAAAAAACTCGTGAATTTGCGAACGAAGCTTCCCAAAGTATCTGTGTTTGTATCATTTGCACTCACATTTGAAGAATATTCAAGAGCACCCACATCCATTTACAAGGTTCTACATAAAAAATCTCCACAACCTTACTAAGTTCTACACTAAAGGATTACAAGGAGGTTTGCATTATTATTTTTGTATCTTTCCATACCGTATTTTTTTTCTCTACATACATTTTAGACACACTGGTGGGACTCCCCACATTTTATTTCTTTCATTTTAGTTAATTGCTTTGTGATCTAAGTCTTTATTTGTGTGTGTTATTATTTTTTAACCTTGTTGTCAAAATTTTAGCTTCTCAAGTGAAGTACAAAAGTCAAAAATTAAAAAAAAACTAGTTGTCGGGGCATTTTTCTCATGTTCAAAATTTTCATTGAGAGTGCTACCATAGCCCATCTTCCGGAAGCCATAAATTTTGCTTCCAAACTCAAAATGACTTCCTTTTTTATGGAAAGTTATTTAAAATTTATATGGAATGGAAAAATAATTTTTTGATTTGGACTTACAGAAAATTTATGGTTTCATTTCTTCTAACACTTGTCTTTTTTCAAAAAAAAAAATTGTAGTTTTTTTAAACTTTAATATGTTTTTTTAACATAACAACCTCACATGTATGCTCTTTCCTCACACTTTAAAAGTGATCTTAGAAATCATAAATGTGATTGTTTCTATTTGTTTTGGGAACTAACCTTTCTTTTATTTTTTTAATCAAAGTTTGTTTTATGTGTATGCTCTTTCCTCGTGCTTTTTAAAGTGATCTTGGAAATCAAAAGCATGAACTTTCTTCGTTGTTTTGTCTTTTACCTCATTCTAGAGAAATTTATAATATTTTCTTGCAGGACCCGCTCTCAAAAAAGGTGGATAAAACACTCAAAAACTACTAACTATAGGTTTCCAAAGGAGTACAATCAAACCACATTAAAATCAAAAGATAAAAAAACCACATTCAAAACACTTGTATTTGTAGGTTCGGTTAAGAGTTATGACTCGACCACTTAACTAAAACATAACCCCCTTAGCATAAGCCTTAAGCTACAACAAAGGGGGTGGTTCTAGGAACCCCAAGTAGTCCACACCTTGAGGGAACTGGTGGATGAAACAGGAACCTTTTTATCCTACCTGACTAGTAAAGCCTTTGTGAGTTAGAGTCACGGATATCCTTAGTGGCAACCCCAGTGCGATTCATTCTGAGCAAGGTCTTTGCTCAGGGTTTCAAAAGGGTAAAGTAAAGCCATCATCTAACAATAGTGGTGCACTCGTTCAAATATACTATTGACACCTAGTTGAGAGAGCCACCTAGGAAGCCATGCCTTGTCCAAGCCAATCTAAGGTAGAGGCCACAAACAAATAGTTAAACAAGAACTCTTTTTTTTTTTTCTTTTTTTTTTTCTCTCTTTTCATAGTGTTCCACACTTGCTTTTTTCCAAACACTCCTTGTTTGGGATCCATCTTTCACGTTTGTATCTTTTTGTCATTTTCCAAACATTCCTTGTTTGGATTCTACATTCATTCTCCTTTCATCTTTCCAAGTACACTTTACTTGGATTATTTTTCACCTTCTTTTCGAAATCCCAAATACTCCTTATTTGGGTTCATCTTCTATTTTGTTCACTATCTCCAAATTTATCCTTATTTGGACTTGACATTCACTTATTTTTCTTGTCATATTTTCTCTTCATCATCACTTCATCACTTCTCTCATTAAAGCATTCACTTTGTTTTAATTTGAGATCACTAATCCATCACTTCCCCCTTGTCTCTTATCTCCATTTTTTGTGAGATTCAAACCTTTTTCTCATCATTTATTCATTTCTTATGATGACCTTTACCTTTTTGTTCTTTTAGTGCTTTCACTTCCTTATCGTGTCTTATCTTTTAACACACTTTTTTTTAAGAGTTGACATCATCCCTTTTTAACAGACATCTTGTTAAAAGTCAAACAAAATCATCATTTTTCCTAAGTCTCTTCCTTTAACACATTTTTGTTGAGATTTGAGCATCGTCCATCATGTTTTAAGTCTCCTCTTATCACACTTACTTTGATGCAAGTTGAGAACACTTACTTCTTTCATCTCTTCCCTCTTTACCTTCAATTTCATAAACGGTCGTGACATCTTTCAAGCTCCTTCATCTTTCTTAGCACTCATTTTGCTAAGATTCTTCTAAACTAACACTTCAGTCCATCTTCCACCTTAACATCATTCATTTTGTTAAGTATTGTGAAGTCCCTTTTCTCATCACTCTTATCACACATTTTGTTAAGAGTTGATCACCTTCATCTTGTTAAGTCTTGTCTCCCTTGACATTCATTTTGTTAAGTGTCGAGAATGTTTCACTTTTCCCCCATTTTTTGTTTCTCTTAACACTTATTGTGTTAGGATTTAACCTTTTTACATTTCTTCATCACTCTTATCATTTATTTTGATTATGAGTTGATCGCGTTCACCTTGTCAAGTCTCTCTTCCTTCGTGACTCATTTTTGTTATGAGAATAGAGTGCATCTAAATTCTTGTCATCCCTTTTTCTCTTTACTATCATTTTGTTAAGAGATGGAAAATCAACTAACCTTTTTTTCTTCTTTCCTCTTAGCACTCATTTTTCTATGGATTGAAATTTTTCCTTCTTCTTCCCTCTTCCATCTTAGCATTCACTTTTCTAGAGTCAAGGTTTTCAAACATTTTCATTACTTCTATCTTAGCATTCACTTTGCTAAGGGTTGTGTTATTCATCATACCTTTCTTCACTCTACCTCATTTTTCATTACAATGGTGGATTTATACAATTTATCCTTTGTCCAGGAATGACAAATGATGAAAGACACGATTCAAGGGTTTATAAAAACAATGCAAACAATTCAATTTTGATGAATTGTGTCCATACCCTTTTAATATGGACATATTATGCATACCCTTCCCACAGTATTTTGAGACGCCCAAATTTGAAAAATACATGGGAAAAACTGATCCAAGACAACATATCAAAGAATTTTCCATAGCATGCCACGAAGTGGCATATAACGATAGCTTTCTCTTATGCCTTTTTCCTAGAAGTCTAGGAGGACAAGCTTTGGATTGGTTCTTACACCTTCTAAAGGGATCTATCACCACCTTCACGGACCTCTCAAATAATTTCATCAAACATTTTTCTTTCAACCTCACTTGCAATAATCACCATACTAGAACTTCTCATGATGAGTCTTGGTACATATGTCATTCATTTTTTTCTTACAAAATTACAAAATTTACATGTGCATACAAGTTTCATTTTTATTGCATTTGCAACATATTCATGTGATTTAGGTTAATTTGAATAAATATAATGCATTTCGTGTGTTTTCCATGTCATGGCCATAAATTTGAAATATGGGGGCATCTCTATTTTGATTGAGGGTTCTTTTGTTACAGAGCCAACACTCTAACTTCTCAAATTTTCACCCCTCTTATCTATGTTAAACACGGGCTCTAACATCATGTGTACCTTTTAGATGGTGTGCACTTTTAGAAAATAGTGATACCCTCTAAATTTGTAAGTCAATATTTAAATGGAAGGTTGAAAGAAGGCACCATTATCCACTTATAAAAAACCCTCTACAAAATGATCAATCATGAATTATACAAATCCATCTTTTTTTACGATTAATATGTGGCTTTCACCCTTTTTAACATTACTAAATTTGTATCCTTTACATTTTTATGCATTGCATGACAATTCTTGTTTCTTATATGGATATTGTGTTAGAAACACATACCAAAATTTTTCTCCAAATCCACTTCCAATGCATGTCATTTGTGGAAATTGTTCAAGTCCAGAGACAAATTAGGGACATGAAAATTATTTGGTTCCACAAACACCTCCTCAAAAGAAAATTGTTCTTCCAAAAAGTACATGTGGGCTAGTATAGATAATTACATTTAATATAACCATGGTTATATAATTTGTTGAAGGTTGTGCCCTTGGGAAAACAACCCTTTGAGAATATAACAATACAAAAGGTAGTGGTTCCTATTTTGGGTTTGATTTTGTGGATAACAAAGGGGTAGAAATATGCATTACTTGATTCAACAATATTGAAAAAAATTATGATCAGATTAAGAGTGGAAAGATGTACACCATCACAAATAGAAGGATAGGAAATGCAAAACCATGTTACAACCATTTCAAAAAAATTGAGATTTTCCCCGCAAGCATCTTTGATTTTTGATCCTCTCCTTGTGAATGAGGATGCACTACCTTTATATAACTTTCACTTCATTGAAATCAAAGATATACCTCGAAAACCTCTTATTTCCTTTGTTGACATCATTGGAATTTTTGTAGCAATACCTCCATGCTCTACTATCTACAGGTTTGATTAGAGTGAAATTGTAAGAAAAACACTTCATATGAAGGACATGTCTAGATTTAGTATTTTTGATATTTAATGGGATTTATATTTATAGAATCTTAGGAAATAACTTGAATAAAGTCTTTATATTCCACTACTCCCAATGTTGGAAATAAAAGTTGCATGGGTCTCAAGTTTCAATTGAATATCCATAAACACTATCTTCAATACCAATTGGTTTTCAACCCTCTACGGTTCTTGAAACTAATACACTTCTTGAGAGGGTTACCTCTAACTTGATTACTCTTTTGCAACACCCTCCATAAAAACAACTTTCTTGACCCTCCAATGAACTTGAAATTTGCATTATCAATCTCACATATCTTTCAAATGGGAAATACAGACAACAATGAGTGGGGTGCACTTATAATTGTGATTATGAAAATCACAATGGATGATTTATTTTAAATGGATTGCCCACTCATAAAATGTGGCAAAAAATTTAGGAAGAAATCCCATGAGGAAAAAAATGGCTTTTGGTTATGTGAAAATTGTAAGACACATGTTGTAACACCCCTAAGATGGATGGTATCTCTGATGACTTTTTTGCTAGGAATTTGCAAGTGTTGGCATGTGATTCTTGTCTTAAGATAGTGTACTCTTATGATCTATGACATCATGTTTGTTGTAGATAATATGTTATCTGTTGAAAAGGTACAATTCTACCATGTTTATGTTGAATAGAAAATGAAGTAATTCATCTCTTCTTATGCTGAAAAATTCACTACTTTGGAAATGAGAAATTAATCCATGAGTCTTTGTTGCACTTAAAATTGAGCTTCAGTTTTCATAATTTATTGGGATGTAGAACAACATTACCTTGGATCAATTTCATTGATCCAAGGTATGCTTCTAATTCATAAATTTGTGGTCATAATGACCAAGTTGGATAGATCATGTGATCTTTGAACTCTGACTATGTTGAAGTCATGAAGGATCTCCATGGCTCCCTGGCTCGTATCTGAACTTGGATGGTAATTTGGTTCTTCTTTGAAAGTTGGGATGTAATTATTCTGTGGACTAAGGAACCTAATTAAACTATGTTCCTTAAATTAGTAACTCTATCCTAAAGGTGAAACCTAACCTAAGTTACTATGTTCTTTTGTTAATGTGGGATGTTAATAACAAAAGGGACCTAAGACTAAAACTATAGACTTAGACCTAAGGACCTATGTTAGTTCCTAAACTAATGTTGAACCTAACCTAATGTTTGGCTAACCTAAAAGGGGCCTATGGGATGACATAGAGAGGGGGGAGGTCGGTGGCATCAACCCCTAGAAATTTATGAGGAATTAATATAGTCTTATCTTTTTTAGTGCCAAATTTGGTGAATGCATGAGAAAATTTGGGGGAATGAGTTGGCACCTCCGCCAAGTTTTAGTTGCATGTAATTTTGAACTTAGTCATTTCCAAACATAGAGATGGCGGTGGTGGGAGAAGTGGAAGGACTAACAGTCCTATTTTGCATTTAATATTTTGAAAATGGAGAAAACTACCTAGGAAGAAGAAAGAGGGGTTTTGGTTTTGTTTTGGTCATTTGGTCTTTTTGATCTTGAGCTCTGTATGTGGTTTTCTCTTCGAACCTCCAGTTTGAATTCTTACATGAATGTTTATCCTTGCATGGCATGAGAAGATAAAATTGGCACTATGGGAACTATAAGAAGAAGAAGAAGGTTTAGAGGAGATTTTTGGCGTTCGAAGGAAGGAATCAAAGTTCTTCTTGGAGATTTATGTGAAAAGTAAAGACAGGAGCTCTATCAGGCATGATAGGCCCTATCCATTAAGTCTTTTGCTTTTACTTAAGTGCTTCATAAAAACAACTCTCTCTATGGAAATCTTCTAGTTCTGATTCTTTGATCATTTTAGTTTTTGCTTCTATGGTGTTTTGTTTGTTGCTTTGGATTCATTATCAATTTTGGTTTATTAGTTGGAAATGAGATCATGGGAGTATCATTTCATACTTCGGGTAATATTTCTTCTACATGAGTCCTTAGAGTAGTGGCTTGAAACTAGTTTTTCTCAAGTTAAGAGATCTTTTGACTACAGGGTATTATTGCATTGTATGTGTTTGGGTTTGTTAGAATCTGAAGATTCTTGCTTGAATGGTTACCTTGTTATCGTTGTTGGAAGATTTAGATATATGAAACTTGTTTGATATCAAAATTGTTGTCTGGGACCTTGTTGTTTTGGTTTTTGCATTTGATTTTTTGTTGTTGCAGAATTTGAAGACCATCATTTGTTCTTGATTGAGGAAAAACTTATGTTATGAGTTGCATGTTATGAACATTAATACGACTAAGTATAGATCCTCATATTTTGACTTGCATGTCTTCTTTCTGATGTCATTAAATGAAATTTTGAAGGACTCCTTGTGTAGACAATACACCATCATTTTGGAAGTATAACATGTTTTATGAATGAGTTTGGTTGCTTGGTAATGACAGTGGGAATTGCTAGTCTGTTTCAACTTTCTTTGAGACTGTAGGTTAATTGAGGAATTACCCACTTCGTATTTCTTAAACCATTTTTGGGTTTTGGTTACCTTGGCAGATATTTATAGGTATGGAGATTACTCTCTCTAAATCATGGGTTGTTGAACTTTAGGGAAAGAAATTTTTCAAATGATATTTTTCTTCTCCTTGTTTTTTATTTGATAGATCCTTGAGGAACTAGCTTGAACTGAGTATGAGTTACTCACCTTTCCTTCTGTCATTGAGATTCTAAGTATTGGAACGATTCTTTGTCATTCGGTGGAAACGTGAATGGTGATTTTACTTTGTGGAGGAAGGAAAGACTGAATTACTTGTTGTATGATCTTTTTATGTTTTGTTAACTAGCTTGTTCATTGACTCCCAACTTTGAGCTATAATGTTATCTCAGTTAAGAACTTGTTGATCTTAAGTGGGTTTCTCTCATTTGATTTAGCACTTTATGTGCGTTACTCTTAGGGAAGTCGGTTCTATGTCTTTTCATCCATCTTTTTGTTTGAATAGATGCATATCCTGTGAAAGGAGATATGGTTGTAGCTTCCTCCTTCACGTGTTAGTATCTTGTATATTGAGAATTTTGATTACTTTGTTAAATTTATCTTCAAGAGTCTTGCGACTTGAGATTCGAGAAACCAGATTTATCTTATGTATAACTATTTCCCTTTCTCTGCAATTGATATTTTGGTTAGAATCTTTAAGATACCTTGATAGCTTTGTGATTATTGTGTTGATGAGTCTCTTGAGGACATGGTTGAAGTCCCTTTCCACAAAGTTGGAATGTTATCACTCATTTCCTTGTAATTATTCCTTGGGATGAACTCTAGCATAAGATAAGGGAATGATAATACTTTAGTTTGGTTCAGTACTTTAACCATTTTTCTCTTTAGGGATTTGATAATGGTTGGTTGAAATTTGTGTGTAGCTCGTCTTTCTTTGGCTTTTGGTTACTTAAATCATGTTGTTGCTAGGACTGCAGAGTGTTAATTATGATTGTTCCATTTGGTGGAAATTGAACTAAACTCATTCAAGTTCTTTAGAGTATATCTTCTGTGAGATGACTTGTTTGTTCCTAATTGATTAAGTCTTCTTTACCTAGAACATAGAGACATAATCTTAATCAATAAAACTTTAGCCTCTATTATGAACTTGAAATATTTATGATTTTTTGATGGATTATAATTTTGTTTTGTTAAATCTTTCATGTATTGATTTTGATGTTCTCTAGAATAACAAAACAATATACATATTCAGATGGGTAGATTTTGTATCTGGTATTAATTCTTGAAAATTTAGAATTGGGTAATAGGAGGAACTTATTCTAGAAATTGAATGGTAAGGTAATGTTAGGATGAAGTATGAATTTCCTTTCAGTAATTTTGTTGTTTTATTCTAGCATGTTGAAATGAGTTTTATGATGAAAAGTTAGGGTTGATAGGTTGATTGACTAAACCTTACTTTTAATTTGAAAATTTAAAACATCTCTCTCTCTCTCTCTCTCTCTCTCTCTCTCTCTCTCTCTCTCTCTCTCTCTCTCTCTCTCTCTCTCTCTCCCTCTTGGATTGTATTCTTTATGGATAAGTATTTATGTTATTATTGGTTGTATTTTCAGGACTATTTCATAAACAACAGAGTTCTTTTATGAAACAGTTAGTTAAAAACACAACATCTTAATGCTATAGTGTTTATCATGCTCATTTCAATGAAATGACCCATGCTAACAATTTTGCAGATGGATTTTGTAAAAGATGAAAGGAGAAAGACATATAGAAAGTTACATCTATTTTATTAAATAAATTGTATCTTTATTATGATGATATGTGGCGTCATTACTTGAGATGTACTTGTCAAAAAAGAGAGTTGTAATAAAACTAGTTTTGTACTTCTGTTATGATACTTTGTAATTTCTAAAATGTTATGAATTCAATGAATGTATCACTCCTTCTTGATGAATAAAAAGATGTGTTGATTTCTAAATAATACTATAATGTAATACCTTCTTGTCATGAATTGGGATGTATTATTAAGTAATATCATAAATGAAGGAGATCAAAATATGTATTTTTAGAGATATGAAATTGGAGCTTAATAGTTCTTATGTTATAAAAACTATGAGTTGTGAATATAAAACCTTAGTTGGTGGTTCTCAAATTAAAGAGATGCAACTAATAAGTTGAATAAGTAGATCTATAAACAACATAAAATATATATGATTGATTTTTATAGATACATATATGTATGAATTATGGATGTATTTAGAACATATGAAATCAGTTTTCATAAATGGACATTAGTCCATGACATAGGGAAAAAGGGATAATTCCCTTGAGCTCAATCATTGAGGCATAATTTAAAGGCTTGTTTAAAGTGTTATGAATGATGTAAGTAAATGGCTGCATATACTTCCTTTGACAGATTTCCATAATCATAAGCTAGAATGCTTGAAAGAATTTAAAATATAATTTAGAATTCATCTCTATGAAGTCTAAAATAAAAAGGGTTTATAAGGAACTTATTTAAGCTAGGATGAGATAAGTAAGGAACTAATTATCACACATTCATAACTATAAGATCTATTATGCCATTACATGATACAAGTTGTTTCATTTAAATGATAAACTTAAACATGTAACCGAGTGGTTAGGAAGTAGATTTTACCTGCATACCTACCTCATGTGTAACTTCAACTTGCAACCATATAGGTTAAATAACCTAGTTGAATCTTTATAGGTTGCAGTAATTAATCTTAATAAAGTGATTAATGGGATAATAAACTTATAATCTAAGGTATGTTCATCCAGTTGAGGAAACTCAGTTGGATGTTGACACACATTAACTGAGTCTTAGTACCTTCATAATGACAAGAGTCATTACGAGGATACTATGATGCATTTGACAGGTCTCAACACCCCACATAGTTTTTTCAACTTGATTGACATAAGTGCTTGAGTGGATCATGGTTCTGCTCTATACAGGGATATGAACATGATCTAGTGTTGAGGTCAACTCATGTTGACTTAGGATAACTAGACATGCCCAATCGACATAAGTCAATTGAGTATGTCTATATACCCTTAGTCACTATGACTAGTCTTACACACTAGGACATACTTGCTAACCTTATCTAGGGTGTAAATTTGAATCAAGTGGGACTGAAAGAAGTCAGTAAAGACCACTCTAGATAATAGATCAAGTGTGGTGAGGGACTTATTCTGTTTGATGAGTATGTTATCTAGGAATGTAAACATGATAAACATGTTTAAAATATTTGGCCAAAGTATCGCAAGATATTGATTTCCTTCTGAACAAGAAATCATTGATTTGAATAACCCCCATAATTTTGCTAAAAATGACTAGGTAGACAACCACAACCTTCAAATGTTGAAATCCCTTAACTCTCATGTTGCTAGATTCATTTTTCAAAACACCATGTGTATTGAATCGGGAGAGGCTAATGATGATTAATTGCAACACAAATTTCTTACTTACATCAACTAGAAATTCATTCTTTCCACAAATTTTTGGGTTGAAACGGTATTGTAAATGGTGATCTGGCTCTATAAATTGACATTGTTTACAATTCCTATGGTCCGTCTAATTTTCCTTTATTTTTCATCGTTAGATTTGATCAATACACATTCCCTCATTGGGATGGAAACACCCCTTTCTATGTTCCGATTCCACCAATTTCCAAAGGTAACCGAAAGTAGTTACTTACTAAATATGGCATGGGAATTTTCAATCTAAAAATATCAAGGGCTTACTTTTCAAAGAGCCTCTATTGACATTGGGGGCATGGAAAGAAAGGGGATTACCTTCACAAATATATCAAGAGTTCTCTCCTTATCCACCCTTTGGATTTCACCACCTTTTTCATTCAACTGTTATGCAAAATTTTCTCAACACCTCTTCTATAATCACGCATACAATAGGATTCCCATATTCATTCCATGTCCGCAACACTCCCCTCTTAATCCCCTTAGCCATTCCCTTTAAAGCTACACCACATCTTGTCAAAATAAAGATTTTTCACTACTCCTTTTTACACAACATCCTTTTATTTTTCATTTTCCAACTAGAAATATCATAGTTCTTTGTTGTGTGTTTCAATTTCCTTCTCCCATCTCCAGATTATTTCACTTTGAAGTTAACATCCCACACCTCACATGTTATTGCTAGTAATATTATTAAGTTTCCCAAAATGAAGAATTGGCCAAGCCCAACTTAAAATATTATTAAATATTTTTTAAATTATAAAATGGGACATTACTGAAAAAAATACCTAAAGAATCAACAAAAATTAGAACAAAATTGTGTTAATATGGTTATGTCAACTATCACACAATGTGAAACTAATTTTACAATGTTGAATCAACGTTTTCCACCACAAAGTGTTAGGAAAATATCATTTTTAATGTAATTCACCCTAAGTTTTTGGGAAGCTACACTTCCTCTTTAAAAACCTTATATACCTATGGTGTCATCTAAACCCATAAATTGGAAGGATTTAATGAGAGCTTTTGTTATCAATCAATCATTATCAATCCCCTTTGATTTTGAACAATTTTCTAGCTAGCATAATTTAGTTTCAGGGAAAATCTAGTGTAATGAAAGTTTCCAACATTTATCTTTTTGCATGTGTTCTAATCGGTCTGCAACAAGTAAATTTTGGATTCCCTTCCATAAATTCTTTGAATTATACTTTGTGCATGTGGATTATTCTTTAATCACTCAAATCAAGAATTTAAGTCTTATGTATTTATAGAATTATTGGATTCAAGTTACAACCTTAATGGCATGCATTTTGAGGGAAGGAGAATGTGATAAAAAGTGCTAAAATAATTTCAAATTGGAATAGGGATTAGAAGAACTAAGGTATCCAAAATCTGAACACACTCAAAATATTGCAAATAATTTGAGCTCCAAAAGAAAATAGATCTCCTTCTTCATTGTCAAATCATGAATTACAATGTTTCATAAATATTAAAACAAATCCCAACTCAATTTCCCAAGAAAACTCTAACTAAATTTGACTAAATCTACTCTAGGTGGCGGAAATTACTATTTTTAGTAGTTTACTAGAACCTGTTATTCTTAGTAAGTTCACATGCTTATTCGTATAGGCACAAAAATTTCCACACATCTTATACATGCCTAAATTAGAGGAATTTCCAAATTTCCAACTCATAATGCATCTAAGAGACTAACATTAACTAATGCCCTAAAATAGGAAAAACCAAATTACAAATTAAATCCTAATTTTCAACCCTCAGATGGTGGAATTCGGGCCCAAAAATGTGCCAAAATATGATCCAACTAGAAAGACAAAGTTAACTAGTACACTTTTATCATCAAAATAGGTGGTTTCAAAAAAGAAACGAACCCAATCAGACACCCAAAGTACAAGTTATGACCTTTTCAAGTTCCTGTTAATTTTAGTGCATCATTCTCCCTCGCTTGAAAATAATGCAGCCCCAACAATTTTTCTTCTTCAAATTTCTTCCATTTATCTACATCCATCTTCTTAATCTCCCACTTTTTGACCCAAGTATTTTCCTCTTGTTCTAATCATTTCCAATGTACCAAATATTTGTTGTATTTCCCATGTCACATGTGCATTATTTCTTGTCTAGAATCTAATCCAATTCTTCTTTCTTCTTCACTAAAACATGTGGCCTCCAGTCTACTACTTCTTCAATAACATCCCCTTCTACACCATCCCCATGAAAATAATATAATTCTAAAACATTAAACACTAGAGAAATATCAAAATTCCTGTCAATTTTACCTCATAAGCATTATCATTTTTTTCACGATTTTACGGGGACCAATCTTTTTGTACTTTAGCTTGTTATAGGTTCCTTTTAGAAACATTTCCTTTCGTAAGTATACCATAACCAACTCACCTTTTGTAAATACCTTTCTCCGATCTGTGCACATTTTTATTTCCTTATACTTCTCATTACTGTTCTGCAACTTCTTCTACACTTCTTCTTGCAATTGTTGTATATGCTTGGCAAATACTTTTGTACCATCACTGAATCTTTCATCAACAAGTATTTGTACCAAATCTAAAACCCCATTTGGATTACTCCTATACACAATAGAAAATGGAGACTTTCCTATGGATCTATTTACTGATTTTATATAAGAAAACTCACTTGTGGTGATGTAAAGTCCCATTGTTTTGGATTTTCCCCAACTATGCACCTTAATAGGTTTCCCAAACTCCTATTTACTACCTCTATTTTCCCATCAGTTTGAGGATGATAGGAACTTTTGAACTGTAGTTTATTTTCCAACTTCTTCCATAAAGTCCTCCAGAAGTGACTTAAGAACCTTGTGTCCCTATCTAAAGTAATGGTTTTGGAACACTGTGCAAACGAATAACTTCTCTAAAAAATAAATATGTTACTCCTATCACATCATTAGTTTTCTCTCGGCAATAAAATGAACCATCTTAGAAAACCTATCAACAACCACAAAAATTGATTCATTACATCGTTGTGTTTTTCGGTAACCCCAAAATGAAATCCATACTCAAATCTATCCACACCCTTTGGAAAAAGGAAACAACATATACAACCTTGTATTATGTGCATGGTCTTACGAAACTTGAAAAAATTGACACCTATCCACATATCTTATCACTTCTCTTTTTAGCTTTGGCCAATAATATTTCTCGCCACCAAGGCTATTGTCTTATCCTTACCAAAATTCCCATCCAATCCTCCATTATACGGGTCTTTCACAATATTATCTCGCATAGACCCAATTCCAATACATAGATGGTGTCCCTTGAATAGATAGCCATCCTGTAAAAATTACTCATCCCGGAGATCACCCGCATTGTTTGACGATAGACAACTTAACCTTTCAACAATATTATTGAAATTAGGATTAGAAGAATAAAAATCCTTTATTTCTTCAAAACCAAGCACCTCATTTTCCATAGTTGTAAATAGAGTCACACGCCTACTCAATGCATCCATAACTTGATTTTGTTTTCATGATTTATGCTTTAGAGAAAAATTATAACCTTCCAAAAATGATACCCACTTTGTATGCCCGTTATTCAACTTCTTTTGTGTATTCACATATTTCAGGGCTATGTGGTCTATAAATAACACAAACTCCTTAGGCACTAAGTAATGCCTCCAATTCCTCAATTCTTGTACAATTGCATAAAATTCCACATCATAAGTAGAGTATTTCTTTCTTACCTCATTCAGTTTCTCACTAAAGAAAGCTACTGGATTTCCACCTTGACTTAGGAAAGCACCAATACCCATATTTGAGGCATCACAATCAACCTCAAACACTTTATCAAAATTTGGTAGTGCTAAAATAGGTGCCTCTGTCACCTTATTCTTCAAGAACTGAAAGCTATCCTCAGTTGCCTTTGTCCACAAAAACTCCCTTCCTTTTGTGCAATATGTTATAGGTGCTACAATACTGCTGAAATGTTTAATAAACTTTCTGTAAAATGTTTTTAAACCATGAAATATTCTTTCCTTTTTATACTTTTTGGAGTATGTCATTCAATAATTTATTTTATCTTCTCGAATTCCATATAAACATGATCTTATGAAATAATAAAACCCAAAAATACCAAACTCTCTTGCATAAATATGTACTTCTTCATATTTTCATAGAGCTTCTCTTTCCTTAACACTTCAAATATCACCCTCGGTTGCCTCAAATGCTCTTCTTTAGTTTTCTTGAAAAATCAAGATATCATCAAAATAAACCACAACAAAATTACCATTGTACTCATGACATAGTGTTCATCAACCTCATAAAGGTGCTAGGTGCGTTAGATAACCCAAATGGCATCACCATCCACTCATATAATCCATTCCTGTCTTGAATTTTGGTTTCCAATCATCTCCTTCTCTCGATATGAATCGATGGTAACCACTTGAAGATCAACCTTTGTGAAATACCTAGATCTAGCATGAACTTCCCTCATATCATCAAGGTAAGGTATTAGGAATCTATACTTGATTGTAATTTTATTGATTGATCTCGCTATCCATGCACACTCTCCATGTTCCATCCTTATTTATAGTTAATAAAGTTGGGGTTACACATGGACTCGTGATCTCCCTTACTACCCCCTTTCTCACAAGCTCTGCCACTTGCTTATTCAATTTTGCATTTAATGTCGGGCTCATCCTATAAGCCACTTGATTTGGGAGTGAATACCCTAGGATCAAATCAATATGGTGTTGAATATCTCTTTTGGGTGGTAATCCATCTAGTAGCTCATCAGGAATAACATCAGAAAAGTCTTCTATTAATTATGTTACATGTACTCATATTCATGCACTTGCAACTTCATCCTTATTTGTGACCGATCTGCATAACAAAATCTGGTTTCCTTTGCCTCCTTCACAAATTATTTTATATTAAGGAAGTTTTCATCCTTCCCTCTTCCTTAAGAGGTATCAAAACTATTTTGGTGTCATCCTTCTAGAAAGTATAAGTATTCTTTCCCCTGTCATGAATAACTTTCCTATCAAATTGCCATGGTCATCCTAACAACATATGACATGCATCCATAGGAATAACATCACACCAAATCTCATCCTTATAACTTTCCCAAATAGAAATACTTATTAAACATCTCTTATAAATAGTAACTTCATTACCCTTCTTAAATCATGTAATACATTAAGGGTTAGGATTCTTCTCACAACACATACCTAGTTTCTCAACCATCTCATTTGAAACCATGTTCTCACAACTACCACCATTAATAATAACATTACATACCTTTCCTCCTGAAGTGCATCTTGTTATGAAGATATTGATATGCATCCATGCATCCCTTTTGAAATCCTTTCTTTAAGCAATCATCATACTTTTGATCATCATATTTTCTTCCACATCTGGTGGAATTTCTAGGTCGTGTTCATCTTCAACATTATTTACCTTTGGATATTCTTCTTGTCTCTTTTCATGTGTATAATAATACGGTCATTGAAAATCCCTATGTCCCTCTTCACCACATCTGTAACAAACAAATGGTCTTCATGGAGCCTCCCATCCTCTACCGCCAAACATATCCTTTGCCCCTAGCATATCCTTTGCTAATTTGGGGAATATTTTCTTGTATCTTCTTGCTTTTCCACTCCACAAGGTGGTTCTCCCCTACCTTGACTAAACCATCTCTTCCCTGAAAGGAGGATGAGGCTCCCCTATTCATCTCAGGTGATCTCCTAAAATTTTGATGGATGTTTTTTTCTTCACCTTTAAGGCTAGCTGATAGGCATCCTCCATGCTCTTAATCTTGTGCATGCTTATTTCATCTTGAATAGAAAATTTTAATCCATTTACATACCTTGTAGCCATTTGTTCCTCATTTTCTTCATGCTCTACATGAATGGACAACTTATAGAACTCATCTGTGTATTCTTGCATGGTTTGTAAGTTTTGTCTGAGATTCTGAAACCTCCTAAAAATGTTTTGTGCATAATCCAAAGGGAGAAATTTTTCTTTTAGCTTCTTTTCCATCTTACTCCAGGTCCTAATCCTTTCTTTCCCCTTTCTTGACCACTCTTTTTGTAGGTGATCCCACCATAACATAGCATGACCTTTTAATTTCATGCATGTAAATTTTACCTTCTTTTCTTCTAACATATCCTTCCACTCAAAAACATTTCCCATGCTAGTCAACCAATCTATCAACTCCTCTGGTTTTAGACTACCTCCATACTTTGAAACATCAACTCTTATCCCATCATTCTTTCCTTCTAATGCTCGAAGCATCCTTTCTTAAAAATCTACTTGTCATTTGGCACTTACATCTCCTCTTGTTCACAAACTTCTTCTTCATCAGTGTCATCTTCACCTTGATTTCTCTCTCGAGTTATCATTGCAACAAGTGCATCAACTTGCCTCTCTGCATTCTCGCATGTTTCTATTCATCTGGGTAATGTTGCCTCTTCCTCTTCCTCTTCCTCTTCCTCTTCCTGCCATTTTTTTCCCAAGATTCGAACTTGCTCTGATACTAGGTAATGTAGTCAAAATATGAACACACTTAATATACTGCAAATAATTTGAACTCCAAAAGAAAATAGATCTCCTTCTTCATTATTGAATCATGAATTACAATGTTTCCTAAATAGGAAAACAACTCCCAACTCAATTTGCCAAGAAAACTCTAACTAACTTTGACTAAATCTACTCTAGGTGGCGGAAATTACTATTTTTAGTAGTTTACTAGAACCTGTTATTCTTAGTAAGTTCACATGCTTATTCGTATGGGCATAAAAATTTCCACACATCTTCTACATGCCTAAATTAGAGGAATTTCCAACTTTCCAACTCACAATGCATCTAAGAGACTAACATTAGCTAAAAATAGGAAAAAAACTAAATTATAAATTAAATCTTAATTTTTAGCCCTCAAATGGTGGAATTCGGGCCCAAAATGTATTCAAAGGTGATCCAAGTGAAAGGGTTGGTTGATTGGTTCATTCGTCTCATTGAAACAGATGGTTTCAAATAAAAAATAGACCTAATCAGACACCTAGAGCACAAGTTATGACCTTGTCAAGTTCCTGCTAATTTTAGCACATCAAGGGCCCATAAAAAAGTGACCAAGATCATAAAAGTATGGTTTTGGAAAACCATAATGAGAAATTTATATTGTGCTAAACACCTATGGAAACACAAAAACATTGGGAAAAGAAAAATTAAGGAAGGTAGAGAAAACAAGATGAGAAATACTTAAGAAATATAGATAGGTAGAGAAGGATAGAAAAATAAAGAGAACATGTTGAAAGTTGAGCAACAAATAGAACATTGTTATAAAAATTTAATCTAGATCAATATTGTATAAACAAACAAGTAAATTAACTAAATGTTTACATATATACTTTTCACCATTCACATAACTACATAACATTTGTTTAGATTTAGAAATTAACTCATAAACCATAATATTATTAAAAGGGTGATAAAAACAATTAATAATTATTATAAAAGTGTAATCATTTCCCATAAATAGTAATTTAATATAATGCATAAACACACAACTACACCAACATAATGACAAAGAGCTAATCTTATACCTGCAATTAATTTTTTACATATATATTGTTCACTATTCACATAAATACATACCATTTTGTTTTGATTTGGAAAAAGATCATAGTTTGCATACTATTATTAAGAGGATGATATTAATTATTAGTAATTACAATAATAAAACTTTAGTCATTTCCCACACATTAAAATCTTCAATAAAATTATAATAATACTTAATATACATTTAATTGTATTGATAAGAATAAAGTCTAAATCAGTAATCTATAAAAACACAAATACAGTAACATTATAACAAATAATAATTCATATAAAAAAATTACCGTTTACATATATGTTTTCTCCAAACATAAATGTATATAATATTAATTTAATTTAATAAAGAAATCATAACGATAATATTATGAGGGTGTTAGAAATAACTAATAATTATCGTAAAATTTCAATAATTTCCACACCCACCAAACATTTCAATAAAATTATATATTAATACATCAATGTGCATTTAATCATGTTGTTATTCTAATTTCACAATTCAAAACCATAAAAAAAGTCACCACACTTTCAACCTAAAGTAAAGACATAATCTATGTTGGTCTTATTTAGTAAAAAAACATTCAAAACATGAGTGATCATAGGATTTTAAATAGTCCTTCTTATTTTTAATAAAAGTTGTCTTATATAATTATGTGTTCTATACCACATTGCTAAAGTGATATAATAATTCTCCAAAGTGACATTATCTTTTCAAAATATTGATTTTAATTTAAAGTGTTATGGAATTATCCATTAACAAATATAACTTAGTCAAAACTCCATAAACAAATTTTAATTTGATAATAGTATAAATTTGTAAAGAATGTAATGAAATCAATACACATTGTAAGGAAAATTCAAATTTCAAAATTCAAAATTCCTTCAACCTTATATAAAAAAATCCAAAATAGGCTCTTCTCACATAATATTTATAGATATTTTTAAAGATATCTAAATATCTAAATTTATTTAGTTTCAATAAATATCTAATTCTAACAAAATTCCATAAACCAAATCTTTAATAAAATTCTAAATAGTATTTTTATGTAATGTATAAATACACAACTACACTAACATAATGACAAAAAGTTAATCTTATACCACATGTGCGTGTACACTTTTCACCATTCACATAAATGCATAACATTTTGTTCGATTTAGAAATTAAATCATAAACCATAATATTATTAAGAAGATGTTAGAAATAATTAATAATTATAATAAAAACTTAATCATTTCCCACACACCAAAATCTTTAATAAAATCGTAAGGAGTATTTTAATATGATGTATAAATACACAACTACACTAAAACATGATGACAAAGAGCTAATCTTCACCTTAATTTAGAAAAAAAAAAAAAACCATAATCCATAATATTATTAAGAAGATGATTTATAAATAATTAGTAGTTATAATAAAAGTTTAATCATTTCCCACACATTAAAATCTACAATAATATTATAAATAGTACTTCAATATATATTTAATTATATTGATAAAAATAAAATCCAAATCAATAATCAATAAACACACAAACACTATAACAATAACAATTCATATTAAAAAAATTAGTGTTTTTATATACTTTTCACCAAACATAAATGCATATAATCTTATTTTAATTTACAAAGAAATCATAAACTATAATATTATGAGGAGGATGTTAAAAATAATTGATAATTATCATAAAAGTTTAATAATATCCACACCCACCAAAATTTTGGACAAATTATATATTAATACATCAATGCCCATTTAATCATATTGCTATTTTAATTTCACAATTCAAAAACCGTTAAAACAAAGTCACCACACTTTCAACCTAAAGTAAAGACAAAATCTATTTTTGGCTTGTTTAGTAAAAAAACAACATAATACTCCTTATTTTTAATAAAAATTATGTCCTATATAATTATGTATTATATTTACCACCTTGCTGAAGCGATATGAAAATTTCCATCAACACTATCTTTTCAAAATATTGGTTTTAATTTGAAGTGACATGGAAATAAAAACTCAAAATATGAAACAACATAGAGTCACAAATCACCTGTAATATTATATGTTTCTAGAAAGATAAAATGATTTACAGGGGTCCATAATTAGAGATATTGTAAATTGCAGAAACAACTCCATGAAATATAATATATCGAGATAATGTTTCCTTAAATTCATAGAGCATCAATAATAATAATGCAGGCTAGGCCAGGCCTAGTCACTTAAGAAGGCTTGCCCCTTTTCCTTTCTTTGGATCGTGCCTTGGATTGGGTTCTCCGATATCATAGTCATTTGCTGCATTTCCCAGAAACCTCCTATACGTGATATTCTCCTGAAACATCAACAATGAAAATAATTCTTGATAGTTTAACAATACAGGTCATTATATTCAATCTCTTGAACTTACATACCTGTTTGAAGGCATCCTCGTGAAATTCCAGAGACCCTTCTGTATTCTTCTTTTCAATAGCATCTGCAAATACTCACTCATATATATATATATATAATTATCTTTCGATTTTAGCAATATCATAGCTTTAAATGTAAATAATGTTTGATGTTACAGACCTGTCAACAATGGAGTCGCATATGTTATGCAACAAGAAAGCATAAAAATAACAAGCACGGCATGACAGATCCGATGAACGCCAGCCATTCTTGTTTTTCCGTGATATGGTTACCTCGTCCCAGCTTGGGCTTTTATAGGAGAAGATTGCGTATATATACGGCGTAGAAGAAGACATATTTGGTAGGAAAAAGCGATTTTATGTGATAAAAAGAGGCGGCCTCCCCCAATATTTGAATACTATTAAAAAGTATTTGGCCACGTCATACTTCACCAAACCCATGCTTTTGAAGCACCATATGCCCCGCCAATAGAGGGTGAAGGAGAAGTAGCATTGGTGCTGGTGAATGTCGAATGTCAACTCCTAACATGAGAACCCACTCACAGCTTGTCATGTCATGCTAAAACCTATTTACTTCTAGCCTAGAAAGAAAAACATCATATGCATGCACAATTCACTTTCTTTGATTCTTTGCCAAACATTCTTCGTATCAATGATTTTCTACATTATGATTGGAAACGTTTATGGTTTAACATTAAAATATTAATATAAATGATGTAGAATGATTTAATTTAACTAATAGTTTTTTTTTTTTTTTTGGAATTTGAAGGGATCTTTGGATATCCAACGATTTAGAGTTTTGAAGAGTGAAGCTCTAACATAAGACAAGTACTATTGATCAATTTCATATAGAGCAACATATAATAAGGCCAAAAAAATTACATGGTGAACGTTTTTATTATACTTGAACTATGAACCGCAGTCTTTGGAGCATTTTCTCAAAGTGAGACATGGCAATAGGCTTGGGTTCTTAATATCCACCAAGCAATCCACATTCAAAGCACCCTATGTCTTCCATTTAGTCCATATGGAGAAGTTTGATCCCTACCTCAAGTCTGTTCCCATGACCATTTATTGGAAATGTCCAATAGACTTAATGGAAATGAAACTTTGGTTGATTACAAACTACTTATAACTTACCAATAACACTAGTCCTTAAGTCATAAAATTAACAACAATATTATTTATTTTTTTATAAATATTTGATACACAATATAAATTGGTGAACAAATGACATTACAAGGTTGTATTGAAATTGTTATCCCTAATGGAAATTAGTTTATCGTATCATACTTTTTTCGTAGAAATTTTTAAGAAAGTTGTGTTTATTTTTAAGGAAATTAATATGTATTGTTAAAGAAATTGTAAGAGTAATTCTTCTATTTAATTTCTACATTATTCAATTGTATATAAAATTGTTAGTGAATTTTATTAGTATGAAGATTTTGTATTGATTTAACTAATTATTATGAAGAGAAGATGTGTCCATATTAATTAACATTAATGTCTTAAATATATTTAACTAAAGACTGTTTAGAGATTAAATTGTAGATTTTTCACATATTATATTTGTTGTGTTTAAACAATACACCCTTAATTTCCCTTCAAGAAATCACACAATCTCTTGGTCTTTTTCTTAAAGATGGGACTTTTACACATTTCAAAGTTCTACTCTCTATGTAGTTTTCCTTTCTTTTCTTGGTCCCCTTTTGTCTTGTTATTTGTTCCCTTTTTGTAAAAAAGTTCGCACTTCAAAGTGTGCACAATTTCACTTGTCTCATTTTTAATTGTGCAAATGATGTCCCCTTATGCCCACACCTTCAAAGAGTGTAATAGCTTTTCATGGCATACCTTTGCCCAAACAATGTTCCTTGGTCTTTTTGTCTTGTGTGCAATATATTTACGCACACCACTTCATATCTTTCAATACACATTTTTGTAACTATTATGTTGTGTGCATTTCACCTTACACATCGCTCCTTCAATCTACTGAATTCACACAATAGCCTCAGGTAATGTCCCACACAATCCATACGTTTGGCCCTTTCTATGTTAAGTCAAACAAAATTGTGTAACTATCCCACATTCAATCTAGCTTTGTGCATGCATTACACAACCATACCATGATTCGTGTGGCCTCCCAATGCTTCACAACACCTTTACTTGCCAGAAACCCACTATACACTTTGTGCAATCCCCAAACTTTGCAATTCCTTCATCTTGATTCTATTTTAAATGAATTATAGCCCACTTGGGAAAATTTTAACACCTAGCACTTTTTTTCTCAATATTTATGTTGTGCAAGTATTACACCAAAATGCATTATACATAAAATACTACGCAAAGGAAGTGTTAGAGACTCTTCTAAGGAAGACATTGTGCATAGTTTGGCATGCAATCATTTGTATTATGTAGGCTATGAAATATCAAGAGAGCACAATCCTTATGTGCATGAAATAAAAGGAATCATGTGCTAGCCAAACGTGTGCATCACATATGTAGTACATTAATGTTGTAATTGAGTGATTTCCTTTAAAGTCAAAAATCTATCATTTTTGACACAACGAAGACGTAGAAATGACATTTATGTTAGGAAATATGATCTTGTCCACTTTGTCAAAAAAAGAGGATATAGAAGATCTCTGTGAACATACTATTTCGTAGAGAAGGCCTAGTATAAGATTTAATGAACATTGACTTGTACTTCAAGCTACTCGTGTGTGCTACATAGAATTGAATGGTGTCTAAACTAAACTAAAGACAAGATTTAATTCCCTTCTAAAATCACTTGGGGAGCATTCAATTAGATTGGGTTATGTAGCCACCATGTCTATTTTCTCGTTAGATCTACACTTAGTTATTAGTTAATTCCTTTAATGTGACCCTTGAAATTATAACCAAGTAAGTTGTGGGTTTTCCTATAAATACATAGTTGAAAGAATTTTTATGGTTGGATCCTTGTAGAAATAATCTTTTGAATGTTGTAATGCATTTTCCTTAGTTCTCATGTTTCTACCTTTTGTTTCACCTTGAGTTTGAAGCCTATGTGCACTCTAATATTTGGTTGAAGTATATCCCTTTATTCGTTAATAAATATATTATTCAATATTTTCTTGGAGTTAATGTCTACTTCCTATACATCTAACAATGTTGTTTTATTCCTTTCTACAAAAATCTTCAGACTCTTATGTGTATTCATGTCTTGATTGAATAAATGTTGCTTTAAGAGTAAGTATTATTTTTTGGATCTATCTTCACCAACTTGAAAGGGGCCTTTTCCATACCATCATGTTAATTTCTCTTTCTATCTTAGCCTTCTCTTCTCTTGCAATTTTTATAACTATATTTGAAGTAGGACTAAACTTTGGACAATCAACTTTATATTGCTATTTTTGTGATTATAGGTGATACTCGTTACTCACTATCCTTCACATGTGAAATCCCATGT
Organism: Taxus wallichiana var. yunnanensis; assembly: GCA_018340775.1. Classification (NCBI taxonomy): domain Eukaryota; kingdom Viridiplantae; phylum Streptophyta; class Pinopsida; order Cupressales; family Taxaceae; genus Taxus; species Taxus wallichiana. Next base: position 247,135,791 of record CM031239.1, on the reverse strand, counting down.
GCAATGAATTAATGACTTTTCTATCTTTCATGCACATGTTCTTTACTCTTTGAGGTTATATTCTAGACCATTTTCCCATTATACACACTTGTGTGTAAGCTCGTCATAACCTCCGAATGAACCAACAAAAACCCTCATGAAGATCATTAACAACCCCCACCCCATCTTGAGTCATTTCATTGTAACTTCACATTGATTTTTGGAACGAATAAGGATTTTGAGATTCATAGAAGACAATAAAGTAATTCCAAGATGAAATAAAGTGACATATCCAAATTAGAGTAGTAAGACACATATTTAGAGGCAACTGGATAGATTTTTTTGGGTAGATTATGAATCCACAAAAGAGGAGGGGAAAATGTGAAGCAAGAAAACATAATCACCCCAAAACTAATTGACCATTATCTTAGTAAGACGGTCAAATTTTATATTTTGATATCACCCCTATTTCCATAAGGATCATGGTATATTGGGGTTTATATATTGTTATGGAGCAAGTCTATAAACTAATATGGGATTATAATTTTTAAGGGTAAGTATTATTTTTGGAACTATATTCACCAATTAAAAGGGGTATTTTCCATACTATCATATTAATTTCTCTTTCTTCCTTACGTTTCTCTTCTCTTGCAATTTTTATAACTCCGTTTGAAGTGGGACTAAAGCTTGAACAATCTATTTTTATTGCTAATTATTTGTGATTACAGGTGATACTCATTACACACTATCCTTCTCATGTGAAATCTTATGTGTAATGAATGAATGAATTTTATAGCTTTCATAATGAATGAATGAATAAATTTGATTTCATGCAGCGGATGGAGTTGATGGAGTTGTGGGAAGGCAAGGAGTCGGACACGTGACAACAATGAGAAGACAATAGATAGACAATAAAATGCGATGCAGGGAGAAAGCACAAGGAACTCATGGGCTTCAAATTTATTCAAAATTCAACCAAATAAGGTCTTGCAAAAGATCAACCCCGAGTGGATACAAGAGACTCCATGAATGAAAGTAATGATTCAAAGTGATCCAGAGAGCTCAAGGTAGATCCAATTTCACACTGATGGGAGATTTTGTTAGAATAAGACTGAATATAGATCAAGTCAGGAGTTAGACCAAGAAGAAGTGGAACATCTTGGGATAGGTAAATACCTTTGCATTATCTGACAGAAGCTTTTTGTTTGTTTTCTCTCTTGAAGAGGATCTTGTCTAAGTCATGCAGGGAGGGCCTTGGTTCTATGGGAGAACCACTCTCTCCATTGCTAGATGGAAACCTAGTTCCAAAACACACATTCCAAATGCATGCCCTATTTGGATAAGGCTACCAGGACTGCCTCTTGAGTTCTGGGAGGTTGATGTGTTGGCTAGAATTGCTAAAGCTATTAGGGATCCGATTGCTCTAGACCCAACCACAATGGCTAGGACCAGATTCATTGTAGCAAGGATGTGCATCAACATCATCTCTGGTTCCTCCCCTCTAGAGTTTATTAATTTGGAGACCAGAGATAGGATTTGGAAAAAAAAATAGTATACGAAGAATCACCAATTTATTACAGTAGATGCAGGAAAGTGGGGCATGGAGGCAACAATTGTAATGGAAAAAATGATGCACAATAGAAAACTATTTAGGATTGAGAGCACCTCGGTCCCCTAGAATCAAACTGGTGGTTCACTTGAACCATGAAATACACACAACTTCATAGGTTAATGGACAGGTTGAGCATTTCTATTCAGTCCCTCGGTGTTGTGAATGGAGGTTCAAATCCCACCAGCTCGGTTGTGACCCACGTGGATTCCAAGGTGAAATTCCCAACGAGGAAACCTTTAGAGTAGGACATGGAAGCATCTTTTGAAACATTCAAATTTGTTGACGTGACAATGTGGAAGGCGGTGCAAACGGTTGGAGTCATTAATGGTGGGGAAATCCTATCCAATTCAAATTTGAACAAGGCATTAAATGCGGACATTACTAATCCTTCCAAAATAGCAACAATGAATGATAGTGTGTCCGTGGAAAATATCAAGTCTCCCACTACTGTAGATTCATCCCATCATGACTCATCACAACAAATAGATGTGGGCCCTCCTATTCTCATGGGGGATGATGATTAAAATGAGAAAATAGATGTAAACTTTGAGGCGCTAATGGTGGAGTCACTGTTTAATGACCTTGAGTGGAAACATAAAAAAATGAATGAAGCAGATGACTCAGGTGGGTACCACTGTTAATTGTGCTACCAAGGAGGCCAGTCCTCTCACGAAGAACGATAAAGCAATCTCATTTTTACCAAGTCTTAAGAAAGGCAAACATATTTTCTATGTTTGTAGTTGATAACAAATGGACAAAGGTTATAAATAAAATACCACACAAAAACCTTTCTACCATGACCCAAGGTTGTGGTAAGAAATTATAGTTTTTTCTTGTTTACCGGCTCAACTGTTATGCGGTTAGGACCGTCTTTTTGCTTTTGGGCTTCTTTTTGATAAATTTTCCTCCTCTTTTGTGCTTCTCTATTCATTCTAGCTTCTATGCCTTTTTTGTGTCTAGTCTTCATGTATTTTTTGGCTTTTGATCCTCTCGTGTCACTCGGGGTATGGTGCCCCGAAAAACCATTTACCCTTAATAAAAAATCTAGCTTGCATGTACATGTGTTTTACCCTTTGATGTTTTATTCCACCATTTTGATAAGTGCATTATTTGAATTTTTTATATCATCTATGTGTGTATTGATTTGTCATTAAACATGATTAATTAATGCATGTGGATGCTTTATATAGTTATATCCTACTACGTTCAATTCATTTCTCTTGTTTTGTTTCATGCACATTGTTTACCGTAGAACCTCCCACTAATCACCTATGTGAGTGAAATGTGGTGACATGTGTAGGATAATAGTGGACATTTACTGTCAATGCTAGGAATTATAATCAAGGAGTCCGAGTCTGGAGCCATCGTGTAATCATGGAAGACTTTTTCCATTGACAACCTATAAACATGGATCTTGTTTTTAGCAATTTTGTAGGATTTAATGAACTTTAATAGGGTTGTTAGTGGAAGAACTCAAGTGCCTACAATTTTGGCATGATGTGTAACCGACTATGTCTATATAGACATCTCCTTGAAGAAAAATTTAGTAGTTGATGTTGGTAATCTGTAGTATGGTTCATAACAATTAGTATTTATTTTCTAGTTATGTATTGAGTATGTTATGGAAATTTTCTGAATCAATATATTAGATGTTGTTTTGAATATCCTATGGTGTTGAGATTACCTCCATCCCGAGGAAGAGCAAGGGCCCACTTGACCAAGGTGATTGGAGGATTTTACGTTTATGCATGCTCATGGTTTCTAATAAGTTACAGTTTGAATGCAATTACTTATTTCCTTTACTACAATTTTTATTCAAGTGTGTGTTATTTCCTTTCATGCAATTTCAATTCTGAGTGTTTCATTTCAATTCTGTAATTTCAATTCGAGTGTGTGTTATTTGAATTTTGTTATATTGATTTGGTGTGTGCATTCTAATTCCAACAAAGTATTTCCATTAAATTCATTTCATTATAGTAATATTGTTTCAGTAGTTTAGCATTACATTTCCATAGATTAACAGAGACAAAGAGAAATATAACAACAAAATCCCCAAAAAAAGGAACCACCAAACAATTGAGTTACATAAAGCTTCATTACATACAACCTTGGACACACAACCCTGGTTTTATAATGACACTAACAGAAGAATATGTTAGTTAAATGATTGGAGAATAAAATGACCCATCATTTTTGGCACTATTGTTGGGGACACCATAAGCACAACACACCATTTTATTCACTTTACATGTTATGGGTGTGAAGTTAATCTATGCAACCAGTAGAATTCTTATGCCTTGTTTACATAACCAACCTTGATGCATAGGCCACGAGACATTCAAGGGAGATTTATACCACGTAATATCCAAAGAATATCTCCAAACAGAGTACAAGTAGGGAACACTGAAAGTGACACTAAATCTAATCCAACGCCTAGAAGCCCTTCTGAACATTCTACATCATCCTATTTAGAACCAAAACAACCTTCAAAAATGGGAGACAACGAGAATAATGAGAACCGACCCTTGGGTAGAACCTTTACCTATCCCATTGTCTTAGATGAAGATGAGGATGCACCTATGAAAAATATCTCACCATCCATCCTCCCTATCTTCCGAGGAATGTCTACAGAAGACCCAGATTAGTTCCTGTTTGAATTCAAAGTTCTTTGCTGACATATGACTACATAACAAACAATCAAAAACTCAAACTATTTCCTTCCACCCTCAAGGACTCTGCTATGAGGTGGTTCATGGGATTGTCCCCTAACTCCATTCATTCTTGGGAGAACATGGAGACAACCTTTTTAGACAAATATCAAGACTATTGTAGGGGAAGAGATAGGAAAGAAGATTTCTTCCAGATAAATCAAAAAGAAGATGAAAATCTAGAAGATTATCTGGATAGATTTCTCTTTCTCCATTAGAGGAGTGGTTATGAGTTACATTCGAAATCACTAAGACAATTTTCCTTAAAGGAATTGATGAGGAAACCAAGGATTCCCTCCATCTTATGGGAGGAGGTGATGTGTAAAAACTTAGTATGGAAAATATCATTGAGCTATGTAAAAGTTACTCTAGAACATGAGGAGGTATAAGGAAAATAAAAACATCCAAGATTGCCCTAGGTACCTCAAAACTTATGGAGGAAATGGCTAACATGAAAATAGACATCTTGTCGCAGTTAATATCAAGCATAGATGGGTGAAAGCCAAGACCAGTGCTACAAAATAACCTCTAGACATATACTACCCTAAATACAAGAAGAGACATCCTTTGAGAGAGTGTCCTTTGGATGTCATAAAAATGTGTTTGATTTGTGATGTCATTGATCATGATACTAACCATTGCACTTTCTTACCTTAGTTGAAAGAAGGATTGAATGTCATGTCTCAAGCAGATGTAGAGGTAAATTTTTTTCAAAGGCCAAATAATCAAGGCTATGTATGCCCATATATCTGCTCAGAACCCCGGAGGATGTCATGGCCCAGTCAAGCTCCTCAGCCTACTTGGGGACAACCTAAGTGGACACCACCAAACTGGATGGTTTACCCACATCCACCACCATGGATGACTCCCTACAATCAACAGGGTTGGACACCACCAGCCAATGCAAATCCATGGAAAAACCAACAATGGGCACCTCAATAGAATTCTAATCAACAGAGGAGGTTCTAGCAACCACAACAGGCTTTAATGGCCCCACCACAAAACTATCAACAACACGGGAAAGAAACACAAACTCAACTTCCATCCCAGCCTATAGCGAACCCTAAACATCAACAGACAACTTCAATTAATGAAGCAGGATAGAGTGATACAATGCAGGTTAATACTATCAATAATATGTGACTAAGGTCTGGGAGAACATTGAATCATCCTCCTATTGTTATCATAGAAATACCTAAGGAAAATGAGAAAGAAGAGACACCTGAGGAAAATGAAGAAACTGAACATGTTCCACAAACACAAGACACTAGGAATGGTCAAGGAAAAGATAAGAATGCACATGCAACTCCTTTTCCGAATGATTATAGGAAACTCGAATCTGCAGAAGAAACAACACTAGTTCAAGAGTTGAAAAAGATGAACATTGAGGTCCCACTTCTAAGAGAAATAAGGGACATTCCTGAATTAAACCAGACCATTAGAGACTAGTGTATAAAGACACTAGGAAGAAAGAAGAAATACCCAAAAATGGTCAAAGTGGAAGGGAATATAACTTGACATTGTTGCTAGAAAGCTTATTTCACCAAAATATGGGGATCCTAGAGTCTAGTCATTACTATTTTTGTAAATGGTCAATCAATATCTAACATTTTGGTGGATCTTAGTGCTACCATCAATGTTATAACAAAATATATATGTTCAATTTGTTGTCTTTAACAGGATTGCAGCCAACCAATACCGTTCTTCAATTGAGATCAATCTATTATTGTACCAGATGGAGTGATTGAGGATGTAATGGTCATGGTTGAATCTTGGGAGTATCCCATCGATTTTATGGTCTTATAACCTAAAGCTCAAAATTTGGGATATCCAGTCATCTTAGGAAGACCCTAGTTGGCTATTTTTGTTGCATATATTGACTGTAGGTCGGGAAAAATGACCATTTTAAATGGGTGAAAATCAAATAATATTTCATTATATCCTCCGCCTACCATATGTGGATGTTTTTGAACATGTATGGGTAGATTATTTAGATACTAATCATCGATTTCTTCTTATCTGGCCACCATTGCAGTGAAAAATCACATGGAAGAAATTGTTGAGTCATACACAATGTCTGATGAAGAGGACATTGTGGCTATGAAAATTAGAACTGGGGCTACGAAAATTGGAACTGAGGCTACAAAACCATCTGTTCTGAACATAACAGATAATATTACCTTGGTAAGTGACATTTCCAATGAAAATTGTAAAGAAACCTATGCTTATAATGAGGAATGTGCAGTCACTAATTTCTATTGTCCTTTAACCAAGGTTATGTCTCTTGAAAATATGACTATTTTGCACATGCTTCAGCCTCATGTTTGTCCCTTGAATTATTTAATTGCTGATATAGAGCTCACTATTTTGAAAGATACCAAGCAAGTGATTGTTGACATAGGAAAAGAGCTAACCATTGGTAATAACTTAGAGGCCAGCCAAGAGACTAGGGTTGTAGAAATCTTGAGGAAGCATTCCCAAGATTTTGCTTGGGATTATACTAATATGAAAGGGATCCATCCAAGCATCTGCACTCACCATATCTACACCAAGGATGTTAAACCTATGAGACAACCATAATGAATAATTAATCTAGCACTTAGAGACATAGTAAAAATGAGATAGAAAAATTGTTGAAGGTAGGATTCATCTATCCTATATCTGATAGTCAGTGGGTATCACCACTAGTTATAGTTCCCAAGAAAAATGGTAAATGGAGAATCTGTGTAGACTATAGGGAACTTAATAAAGCCACCAAGAAAGACTACTTTCCCCTGCCCTTTATTGATCAGGTTCTAGACAATCTTGCAGGTAAGAAATATTTCTCCTTCTTGGATGGGTTTAGTGGGTATAACCAAATTAGTATTACACCTGTTGATCAGGATAAAACCACCTTCACTTGTCCCTAGGGTACATTTGCATATATATTCCTACCATTTGGGATTTTTAATGCACCTGCTACTTTCCAAAGAGCAATTTTGGCCATTTTGCATATCTTACAAATGATTTTGTTAAAGTTTACATGGACGACTTCACTGTCCATTGTTCCACTTTTGATGAATCTCTGAACAATCTTGAAAAAGTATTAACTAGATGTGAGTAGCACTAACTTTCCTTAAGTCATGAAAAATTTCTTATTATGGTTTATCAAGGAATTATATTAGGTCATCGTATTTCTTCCAAAAGAATACAGTCAACCCCAAAAAGATTGCAGTAATTACTTAGCCGCCTACACCTAAAAATAAAACCGACATCAAGAGTTCTTTGGACATGTAGGGTATTATAGGTGGTTCATCAAATACTTTAGGAAAATTGTTACAACTATGTTTTCTTTGTTGACAAAAGATTATGTTTTTGAATAGTCTCCTCAATGTTAACAAGATTTTGAGATTACCAAAAATATGCTAACCACCGCTCCGGACTTGAGAGGCCCCCCGATTGGGGGAAAATTTTCCATATTCACATTGATGCATCTAATACAGAAATGGGAGGTGTTCTTGGACAAAAATATGAAGAAGATAAAATGTATGCCATTTATTTTATCAGCAATAATATGACCCCTACAGATAGAAACTACACCACTATGAAAAAGGAATTTTTAGTTGTTGTTTACTCTCTGAATAAATTCAAACATTATATTACTAGGTACAAAATCTTTGTTTATACTGACCATTCGGCCATAAGGTATTTGATGAATAAACCAATAGTGGGGGAAAAATTATCGATGGTTACTCTTGTTGCAAGAATTTAACTTAACAATTATTGATAAGCCAGGAAAGACTAACGTTGTTGTTGATTTCCTTTCAAGATTGAATGTTTCAGAGAAGAAGAAGCAGTCTAGGATCATTTTCCAGATGAACACTTGTTTGCAATATTGACTCAGCCTCCATGGTTTGTTGATCTTGTGAATTACCTAACTACAGTGGAATTTTCCACTTACTTTACCAATAAGGAATAAAATATATTAGTTAAAAACAACTCAACATATAAATGGTGTAATGGAATTTTATTTAAATTTTTCCTTGATATGGTTCTTTGCATGTGTGTTCGTGAGGATGAAGTATATGACATACTAAGAGCTTGTCATGATGAGCCTAGAGGAGGACATTACTCAATGAAGAGGATAATTCATAAGGTCCTTGGAGCTAGGTATTACTGTCCTTCTCTTCACAAGTCTTTCAAGAATTACATGTGGTAGTGTGATGCTTGTCAAATAATGGGAAAGCCTACATCATCCATGAAAATGCCTCTTAATCAGCAGAATTTGGTCTTAGGATGAATTGAGAAATGGGGTATTGATTTTGTTGGACCTTTTGATCCCCCATTCATTAGGAAAGAGTACATGTTGGTGTGAAGTGATTATGTCACAAATTGGGTGAAGGTTTAAGCATTGGCATCTGCCAATGAAGATGTTGTAGCTGAATTTTTATACAATGTTATGCCGAGATTTATAGCCCCTGGAGCTATTGATATCGATTAGGGGCCTCAATTTATGTCAAATATGATTGAGGATATCCTGTAGATCTAATGAAACAAGCATTGGAAGTCATCTCCATATCACCCCTAATCCAATGGCCAAGTATAAGTTACAAACATAGAGCTGGAGAATATTTTAACCAAAGTTGTCAATGCAGACAGAAAAAACTGGGTACCAAAACTCCCAAAAGTGGTTTGGGCCTACAATACAACCTAGAAGACCACTACTAGTTTCTCCCCATATGAACTGGTGTATGGGAAGAATCCACTGTTACCCATTGAGTTTGAATTACAGACTTGGAGGAAAACAATGGAAGTTGGCATCGATTTGGACGAAGCACAATGTGAGAGAGTAATGTAACTAAATGAATTGGATGAAATGAGGATGGAGGCACAAAAACAAACTAAGATTCTTCAACATCAAATAAAATCTTGGCATGATGCTTGTATCAAATATAGGAAGTTCAATGAGGGAGATTGGGTCTTACTTTTTGACTCAAAGTATCAACAATTCAAAGGCAAGATGAGGAAAATATGGTTGGGACCATACCAGATCAAACAAGTGTTTGATAATGGCTCTGTGAGATTTTTCTGATTGATGGAGACAGAAGAAATATTATGATGATGGACATAGATTAAGGATGTATCAAAGCATCCTCTAGATAAATAAACCTTCAGCAAATATATGTTGTTATGTGAGGAAATGGATTCAGTGGAGGAGCTTGGCTCTTCCCGTCATGAGTAGTCATTTTTAAATTTGAATAAAGAAAGATGATCATGCTTTCGATCTTCTTTCCCTTAGATTGTAGTTGTTTTGTTTGTTTCATGCTTTCAATAAAGGTGGGCATGTCTATTGTTAGAATGTACACTACTCACATTTTCTCTATGAGCATAGGATGTGGAAATCTATGGATATCGGGAAGCTAAGCTAGCAAGGGTAAGTGCATTTTACTTCGCTACAGATATTAACTTTTGAAGCACTCCCCCATTGCATTTACTTATCATGATTAAATCAATACACAATTTTCAATGCATTTATTAGGAATATCATTCAAAATCTTGTGACATGGAGTGGGGTGTCATGAATCATAATGAATCATAATTAGCAATGATACCGCATGTGTCGAATTTCTAAGAAAGGGACAGGATGTTTTATAAGAAGGATAAGTGGCATTATTATTCAATATGATGGGGTGTGTGTTGTACCATGCATTAAAATTTCCCATGGGAACTTGGTCCTGTCAACTTTTCACACCGCTAATTTTACACCAACCTAAGGAAATAAAATAAAATTGTGGTATATTTCAAATTTTCACTCACCAAAAATTTCTCGGTCATTGTTCTCGTGAGTTTGAACATAGCATCGTTCATTTGTAAAACTATCTAAATTTTTCTATACTATGGGGAAGAAGAAGAAATCCGAACCAGACTCTCTAGACCCACTGCTTCAGAATGTTGCAATTTCCCAGGTATTTTATGATACTAGCTAGCTAGAATTTATTAGGAAATTTGAAGGCTTCGATGAAAATTTAGTTGACGAGTTTTGATAAATTTTGAAGCCACCTACTCACGAATTGGGGAAAAAGAGTAGAAATAAGTAGTCAAGTTGTTTCGACCTATCTGGTTTACCAGAATTCAGTCTCAAGGTTATGACAAATGCTCCTCTTAAAGACCTAATTCCCTTATTTCATGAGGATGGTGAATCTCTTCCAGAAGTAATCCTCACTTCATATGGTACTTAGAAGGGGATTAAGTGGGAAAGTTTTCCGGTATTTGGAAGGAAGTTGCTAAATGGGTCAACAGGTACTTTATCTATGACGGAAAACCATCTGTGCTTAGAGGGGATTCACTGAAGATTTTAATTCATTTGAAGAAAGGTCACATAAACCCTACACTCAGGGTAAATTTACCTAAATATTTAGCTGATGCAGTCATTAAAGTGGGACAAAAATATAAAAATGGAGGTGGTAAGGCTGCATTGAAACACCTAGGGATTATTCAATTGATCTGTTCACATCAGGTTTTCTACAAACCCAAGAGAAGGATCAAAAAATAATTACAAGGAGAGTTCCAAAAAAAAATTTAAGAAGGGACCATCTCCCATCATTTGACCTAAGCTCGATTTGGCTCCTCGCCCTTCATAGGAGACTGTGGAAGAACCTAGTAGTTAGGATAGTCCATCTTCTATGCCACAAAATTCTAAGGGTAAAAGAACTTTACCAATTCCTTCTTCTATTTCGTTGAGGCCAAGAAGGTCTTGTACTTTACAGAGACCTGAAGTTTCTCAATTGGAAGTTTTTCATGAAGATTCTACTCCCATTGTGGAGGAGAAGGAAGAGGTTGGTACCTCGATTGTCCTTGATGAACAATCTAAGGATGATATATTCACAACAACTATCCCTGCAACACAGATTCTAGATATTTCGTAATGCTAGAAACCGAGTCGGGAGCTCTAAAATGCCTTGACCACGGATATACCGACCCGGTTCCGAAACTATTGCAATGGAGATTGGAAGCCATGAATCACATGGAGATGATGTACTGAGGTGTTATCTAGAAGAAATTTCCTTCCTAAAGGAAAAGTTAAAAGGTATGCAAGAAACCAACTTATCTTTGCAAACTACATTTACACATATAATTGTAGAAAAAGTGAGGGAAATTACTACTTTGAAGGTAGAGGTTAGCAGTCTCAAGAGACAAAGAGATATAGGCCTTAAAGTATGGGATGATTTAAATCTGTTATCTCTTCGAGAATAAAGCATTAAAAAGGAAAATAAAAAGTTAAAAGAGGAGATTGAGGCCAGTGAAAATAAGAATAAGAAGTTAGAATCTATTTTATACTTTATTTGTCTGTTGGCTTGTAAGCTTCTGGCCTGTAGGAAACCTTCTTCTATCTATAACATGTTTTTCAAGAGAAATTATATGCTTGGAAATTAATGAGAATGTGCATTCAAGAACCTCATGAAGCTCCTGATGGAAAAACCATTTTTTTAATTTATCAAAATAGTACCCCTGAGATACAAAATCAATTGTGTGAATTTTACCTCCACAACATGCTAGTCACCAATGTGCCTGATTTCTTTATTAATCTATTTGTGGGAGATTTTCAGTTGAATTCCTTTCAGTCCTTTCTTAGGAACCAAATTACATGGGGTGAACAAAAAAATATTTTCACTCAAATAGCTCACACCATAGGTTTCTACATTAGGCCTACCCATCACAATGATGTGGCCATGAAGAAAAATTTCGATCTCTTTATTATCAGGCTAGTGTTGGGGAAAATACTTCAAATATTCTATTGAAATGTGTGTAGGATTTTGAGGCCTATAGTCAGTAGAATTTTGGTGAAGCAAGGTAGGCTTGTGATAGAAGATGGGATACCTTAAAATTTCCATTAAAAAGGAGGGAAGTTATCTCCCCTTAGAATCTCAGTTGGTGTATATGGAGGGGTGATGCATTGGTTATAATAATTCGGTAGTTGTCTAAGAAAATGACAAGGGATACAAAGTGATGAGTGGGTAGGAACACAAGTGAGGCCACCTCTTCTCCTAAATACAATTACTACCTGGTAGAATAATGTTTCCCAGTCACATGATAGTTTCACATCTTGGGTGGAAGTTATTTCAAACAATCAGGGATGCAAAGGAACTAGGAAACAATATGCAGATCAGTTTGAGGAATATGATATGGCACAACAACTTGGCCTTAGGGTAGGGAAAAGATGAGATGCATAGGGACATGCAACAGGTAAAGTGTAGGGGAGATGATGAGTGCATTATTTGACTTGTTTATATCATCTATGTGCTTATTGATTTGTCATTAAACATGATTAATTAGTGCATGGGGATGCTTTATATAGTTATATCCTAGTAAGTTCAATGCATTTCTCTTGTTTTGTTTCATGCAACTTGTTTACTGTAAAACCTCCCACTAATCACCTCTATGAGTGAAATGTGGTGACATGTGCAAGATAATAGTGGACATTTACTGCCAATGATAGGAATTGTAATCAAGGAGTCGAATCTGGAGCCATCATGCAGTCATGGAAGAATTTTTCCATTGACAACCTATAAACATGGATCTTGTTTTAGTAGTTCCATAGGATTTAATGAACTTTAATAGGGTTTTTAGTGGAAGAACTCATCTCCTAAGATTTTGGCACGATGCGTAACTGACTATGTCTAGATAGATATCTACTTGAAGAACAATTTAGTAGTTAGTTGATGTTGGTAATCTACAGTATGGTTCATAACAGTTAATATTTATTTTCCAGTTATGTAATGAGTATGTTATGGAACTTTTCTGAATCAATATATTATATGTTGTATTGAATATCCTGTGGTGTTGAGATTACCTCTATCCCGAGAAAGAGAAAATGCCCACTTGACCAAGGTGACTGGAGGATTTTGTAACACCCTCAACAATTGTTATATTCCTCTTTTGTATTTCAAGGGTTGATATATGATTTTCTTCTAAAGATTTGTTCTTTTGATTGTTGGAGATAATGCTAGATATGGATAAATATTTTCTATTCTTAAGATCATTAGACTGGAATGGAATGGCTTCCTTGAATCCATTTTTCACTTCTTGTAGGTAAGTTGCAATCTTGTTTAAGAGTTACAAACATATCTCTTTATCTGACTCATCCTTGGATCAATTTCAGTGATCCAAGGAATGTTTTAAACCTTCTCAGTTAAATGAATGGTAAATTGACATTCCATAATTGAGGGACATGATGGACTGAAATTTGTTATTACAAGTTCTTTAATCTTGTGTGAACGTGTTTCCATTCAGTTGTATGTTGTGCTTAAGTCCTTGAAGATCAATCTTGGTAGTACATTGCTGACATAAATGAAATACAACCTGCTCATGACATAGGAAGGATTCAAAATCCTAAAACTAAAGGATTATCCTACGGAATCCTAAGTTGGGTAAGAATATTTACTACCTAGCTATGTTACTTAATTGAATTTTTATTCTAACCTAAGCTCCCTATTCTACTTTGTTGGGTTGGCATGCAAACCTAAGCCTTGTGCTAGGGGAATATGGAAAGGTTGCTAGAATATATAAATTAACCTAAAACCTAATACTATAAGGTTATGAGATAATCTAACATATTGCCTAAAACAAAAAGGCTATGAATTAAACTAACCTAAGTTTTAAGGGATCTATCCTAAGCTATTTTAATGGGAACCTAAAAGGGTCACATGCCTCTATGGCAATGGTTCCAATGGCATTGAATTTGTTGATAAGGTTATTAAAGGCATTAAGTACTGCTAGTTTGGCAGGGGCTAGTTGACTTGGTGGAGGCTTATGTGGAAGCTCCACTAAAGATGGAATTGCATGTTAAATGGGAATTGGCATTCACCAGATTTGGGAGGCAGTGGCAAGGAGAGATAAGTGGGAAAATTGGAATTAATGAAATTAATTGGCCTCGGGTTTTGTTCACAAACCTGTCTTGGAAACTTGGAAGGTGGGTTTGTGGGAGGTTGTTGGTTTTTGCATGCTTTTCAGATTTTTCTCTGCATGGAGAAAACTAGTTCTTTGAACCAAGTAGTTTGACTTTCACTTCATTGCTATTTTTTAATCACTTGGTCTATTTTTGATCATGGGAAGGTATATGAGGCATTATGGGGAATTTTTTGGTTGGTTGATCTTTCGTGGAGGAGAAAATGAGTTGGAATCTCATCTAGAAGTCTCCTTCAATTTGGAAGAAGCGCTATTAGGCATGATAGGATCTAACCATTAAGATCTCTTTCTTTCTTCTAAACGTTTCATTAAAATGACTCTACTCTTATGAGATTCTTGGCTTTCATGTTTTATCTGGTTATTTTCTTGTTGGGTTTTGTAATCTCTGGTAAATTTGGGTATGAATCCATGGAAAAATTAGTGTATGTCTTGGAAACTTTCTTTGTATGGGTTAAATAACGAAGCATGCATGAGAAACTTGTTTCTATGGCTCTGCTTGTCATTTCTGGAACCTAGTATTCGAAGAGTTGTGTTTATGACTGACCTTCATCGTTGTTTACTTGGTTATGAGTTTTGGGAACCTTGAGTCCCGCTGATCTTTCATTGGAGCTCGTGTTTTGTTGAGCTTGAGCTTATATTTTAGCTCATGTTTGTTTGAGCTTGAGCTTGTATTTGAACTCGTATTTCGTTGGAGCCTATATTTAGGTTCATGTTTTGTTTGAGCTTGAACTTGTATTTGAGCTCATGTTTCATTTGAGCCTGTATTCGAGTTTGTGTTTAGTTAAATCTTGATTTGGGGTTAGTGTTTTGATAAGAATTTGTGTTGGAGGTTCTTGTTACTTTGAAACCGTGTTTGGATTCTCGAGTAATCTTGGACTGTTATTTGAAGTCCTGTATGTACCATTGTACTCGTGTTTATTCTTGTGTTATTCTGGACTGTTAATGGGAGTTCATAATGTACACAACACTTGTATTTTATTATGTGAATAGTTCGAACTCTGGTTAGAAGCTCGTGTTTCATTTTGAGCTAGTATGAGTTTTCTTTGTTTGAAATACAAACTGGAATGGGAACTTATGGTTACCCTGAACCTGAGAATATCCACTTGAATGGATTTGAACTCTTCTATGAGAAACTTGTGTTTCATTTTGAGTTGGAAATAGGGTTTCTTGGTTATGCTATAAAATGGTTAAGGTTGTTCGTATTATATTTTGTCTTGTATCATGATATTTGTATATATTTGTGCTCATGTTTGAGATTTTGTGATTTGACACTGTACATGTAATTTGGTACTTAGTGTTTGGAATTTATAGCCTGAATGATGTGTTGGTTCTATTCTGGTAGTTGTGAGTTGGTTTTATATTGCATTCAAGTTGAAAGCTTATAACTCTTTTAATTCAAACTGCTTACTCAAAGAAAATCTGGGGAAGTAGTATGACTGAGTTGTTTGAATATCTCTTGGAGATTTAACTGGAAACGCTTTCGTTTGATAGTAGGATTTGGAATTTATTTTAAAATGAGTTTGTACCAGTGCATAGAAATTGTAGTGGAAGGAATACTTAACTGTCAGTTTGATTTTGTTTTATAGTTCTAAAAGAATTATGAACCACCTACGCTTAAGTACAATGTTGTGGAGGCATTTTAAAGGAACTTCAGTTTTGAGTTCGAGGATACTCTGAATCGGTTTAGTGTGATATTTTAGAACTTTACTATTATGTTGTCCTGAACTGAAATTGGAACTCATGCTTTTAATGATAAGGATTGTAAGGGGGACTTGCAGTACATTTTCTTTGCAATGAGTTGGTTTTGTTCTCTCTTTTGGGAACTAGTGTATGAGATTATTGTTTGGATTAGAAACAAGAATTTTTTGTTAAGTTTAGAGAAATAAATTAAGGATTGAATCAAATTCTGATAAGATTCCTTTTCTAACCTGTAGGGATTAGTTCATTTGATTGAACCCTTCTATTATTAGTTCTCTTGTGAAATGGAGATTTATTATAATTATTTAGTCTTCCTTGTTCATATCATTTGTTGAAGTGATGTAGGAAGAGATTTGATGTTTCGGTTTTGTTGAATAGAAAATATAATCTTGTTGGCAGACTATTTAAATTCTATATTCCTTCTTAGATTGATATGGGATTTTGTTCTGATGAAAATCTTAAATGTTGAATTTTAAGGTAGTTGTCCTTTAAACGAAACAGTTAAATTCATTATATAAACATGTTTCTGTTTTCAGGTGTTTTTGTGTTGAGCATAGTTTGGAATGGATATTCTTCTTCCATGCTTAGGAGCTAGATGAATCATCCTAATGAGAACTATGTTGTAAACCCTTTCTATGTCTTATAGTAAAGTTAAATGTTGTATTCCATTATGATAGAATTGGGAACAATATGATGTTATGATCTATTGTTTGTTTAAAGGTAATTGATAGGATCAATTAAACTTTAATTTTGTGAGGCAAATGTTGTGGATTAAATTTTGTTCTTCTCTTAGAAGAAAATTTAGATTGGTTAATGTACTTATTTTCTGATTGTTATTACTCACTGATATGTATGATATATTAATTGTTTCATTAAAGTAGAGTTTTTTTAATGGAACAATTAGTGGAATAAAATTCATTTTAATGCTTAGTGCTTATCATGCCCAGTTCATTGAATGACCGTCTTAGCAATTTTTGCAAATGGACTTTGGAAGTGATAAAAGAAGGAAAAACTTATAGGATGCATTGGGTGATTTAAGTCTGATTCTTTGTGAAGAATTCTGATTCATTCTTGAGATTGTATTGAAAAAGAAAAGTTGTATTCTTTTTAGAATGAAGGCGGTTGTTATGCAGTATGCCTAAAATGCATAAGTCTTGTAAATGTATAAGTTATAAAGATGAATTGAAAGTTGAGAATTTACTTGTATTGGTTGTGTAAATTATCTTGTACTTGTATAAAAGAGATGGATTTCTATCTTGTTGATATTCTTCATATTATTTATATACCTAATTGGTTATCCTTTGATAAGTTGGATAAAGGGATTTAATTCAATTTCCCTAATTAAGATGCAACTTGTTAAGTTGCAGAATATGATGTTCTTTATCTAAACTATTTAACATAGTAATGTAATGTGTGATGAACATACATTAAGAAATATGGATATTGGGTAGGATATACCCTAACACTTAAACATGTAGAGAAAGACTCTTTCTCTTTCTTAATTGAATATAAACCAAAAAGGTTTGGAAATATGATTACAATTTATTAGACTTCATTTTGTATGAAGTCTACTTTAATTGGATATATTCAGACGTTGAACCTTTCTAAAAGTTATGGTACTTTTAAATGAAACTTATGATAACACTGTTTCTATTGTGGTTAATTGGCAGTTTAACTAAGAAATCAAACAGTAAAAACAACCATAAGTATAACAAAGTTATTCATGGACTAAATGAAGCAAATTTAGGAAATAACTTATTGAGTGTTGGATTATGGTTTGGCAGGGTTGCTGTAATCAAGAAATAATCCAAACTAACAATGTATTAACAATCTCCTGTGGGGTATGTACATCTTGATGAGGTAATTTCTGTAAGATGTTAGCACATGCCAACTGTAGGGTTGTACTTTCGAGAAGGCTTGGGTCTTCTCAAGAATACAACGTTGTAGTTGACATGTGGCATCACCCTTCCGCATTGATCATCTAGATCTACACACAATAGGAACTCGGACTTGAACTTAGTTTCTCTCTAGGTTAGGATAGGAGCATATTTAGGATAGGAATTAGCTTCCAATGGCTTAGGGTACGTTGGCACATCCGGTCGACTTAGGTCAACCGAGTATGCCCATTTACCCTAAGCCATTATGAGCATCTTCCTATAATAGGTTATGTTTCTATCTAGGGCTAGGGTTAAACCTGGAACAAGTGGACTACGGTAGTCAATAAAGACCAATCATGATAATAGAGGAGTGAGGTGAAGGACGTATTCCAATATGACGAGTATGTCGTCTAGGAATAGTGACATACACAGTATGTTATAAATCTTTGGCCAAAGTATCGCAAGTTGTTGGTTGCGTTGTCCTATGTCACCTAGTTTAAAGTAATGTGATGTCAGATGAATATTGGTAACAAATATTCAGATAGGTTCTTTAAACAAATCACTCAGTACCGGAATAGGGTAAGAAAACCAAGTATACGTAGTATACGACAAGTATTTAATACTGAAGTTAAACATGAATAGATCGGTAGGTAACCGAGTCATGGAATGAATAGATCGGTGTATCACCGAGTCATTCATAACTACATATGGTTATCTGTTATGAGATTGATTGGCATTGAATGTGTGTTCTAAATAATGTTTTATTTAGAACCGTGAACATTATAAAAAAATCCCTTGTTTCTAAAGTCTTAAAATGGGAATGATACAGACTTTTGCATTTATGCATGTTTATGGTTTCGATAAGTTACAATTTGAATGCAATTACTTATTTCCTTTACTGCAATTTCTATTCAGTGTGTGTTATTTCCTTTCATGCAATTTCAATTATGAGTGTGTCATTTCAATTCTACAATTTCAATTCAGAGTGTGTGTTATTTGAATTTTGTTATATTGATTTGGTGTGTGCATTCCAATTCTAGCAAAGTATTTCCATTAAATACATTTCATTACAAAAGTAATGTTGTTTCAGTAGTTTAGAATTACATTTTTGTAGATTAACAGAGAAAAAGAGAAACATAACAACCAAACCCCCAAAAAGGAACCACCGAACAATTGAGTTGCATAAAGCTTCATTGCATACAACCTTGGACACACAACCTTGGTTTTATAATGACACTAGTAGAAGAATCTATTAGTTAAATGATTGGAGAATACAACGACCCATCACATTTTCCCATTGTACACTCCTATGTGAAATCCCACCATAACCTCCGAACGAACCAACTAACACCCTCATGAAGATCATTAAAAACCCCACCCCATATTGAGTTATTTCATTGTGGCTTCACATTAATTTTTGGAATGAATAATGATTATGGGAGTCATAGAAGCAATATAAGTAATTCCAGTTGAAATAAAGTTACATATCCAAATTAGGGTAGTAAGACACATATTTAGAGGCAACTAGATAGAATTTTTAGTGGATTATGAAACCAAAAAGAGGAGAGGATAAGGTGAAGAAAGAAAACATAATCATCCCACAACTAATCAACCATTATCTTAGTAATAGGTTCAATTATATTATGTTATCACTCTTATTGGCATAAGGATTATGACATATTGGGGTTTATATATTGTTATGGATCAAGTATATCAACTAATATGGGATTATATATTTTGAGCATAATTATTATTTTTTAGATCTATATTAACCAACTAGAAAGGGGTATTTTCCATACCATCATATTCATTTCTATTTCTCCCTTACCCTTCTCTTCTCTTGCACTTTTTTATAACTTTTTTTGAAGTAGGACTAAATCTTGTACAATCAGATTTATAGTGTTAATTCTTTGTGATTACGGGTGATACTCATTACCCAATATCCTTCGCATCCCATGTGCAATGAATGAATTAATTTTATGGCTTACGGGTGCACATGTGCTTTACCCTTTGAGGTTGTATTCCACCATTTTCGTATTGTGCACTCCTATGTGCAATCCCACCATAACCTCTGAATGAACCAACAAACACCCTCATGAAGATCTTTAAAAACCCACACCCCATCTTGAGTTATTTCATTATGGCTTCGCATTAATTTTTGGAATGAATAATGATTATGGGAGTCATAGAAGCAATATAAGTAATTCCAAGATGAAATAAAGTGACATATCCAAATTAGGGTAGTAAGACACATATTTAGAGGCAACTGGATATAATTTTTTAGTGGATTATGAAACCAAAAAAGAGGAGAGGATAAGGTGAAGAAAGAAAACATAATCATCCCAAAACTAATCAACCATTATCTTGATAAGAGGGTCACTTATATTATGTTATCACTCCTATTGGCATAAGGATTATGGCATATTGGGGTTTATATATTGTTATGGATCAAGTCTATCAAATAATATGGGATTATATATTTTGATCATAGTTATTATTTTTAGATCTATATTAACCAACTAGAAAGGGATATTTTCCATACCATCATATTCATTTCTCTTTTTGCCTTACCTTTGTCTTCTCTTGCACTTTTTAATAACTTTTTTTGAAGTAGGACTAAATCTTGTACAATCAGATTTATAGAGTTAATTCTTTGTGATTGCGGGTGATACTCATTACACACTATCCTTCACATCCTATGTGCAATGAATGAATTAATTTCATGTCTTACACGTGCACCTTTGCTTTATCCTTTGAGGTTGTATTCCACCATTTTCATATTGTGCACTCCTATGTGCAATTCCACCATAACCTCCGAACGAACCAACAAACGCCCTCATGAAGATCATTAGAAACCCCCACCCCTTCTTGAGTTATTTCATTGTTACTTCACATTAATTTTTGGAATGAATAAGGATTTTGAGAGTCATAGAAGAAATAGAAGTAGTTCCAAGATGAGATAAAGTGACATATCCAAATTAGGTTCATAAGACACATATTTAGAGGTAACTAGATAGAATTTGTTTGGTGTATTATGAATCCAAAAAGAGGAGAGGAGAAGGTGAAACAAGAAAACATAATTATCCCACAAATAATCAACCATTATATTAGTAAGAGGGTCACTTATATTGTGATGTCACACCTATGGCATGAGGATCATGGTATATTGGGGTTTATATATTGTAATGGATCAATTCTATAAAATAATATGAGATTGATTTTTTTAATTAATGGTAATTTCTAGAGTTACATGGAAATAATTACAAAATGCACTAAAGAGTCATATTTGTCTTGGTGTAGTAAGACACATATTTAAAAGAGGAGACGGAAATACTTAGAAATAAATATAATTATCTCACAATATTTCAATCATTGGTCATGTCCATCATATTGTCACCCTATAAAGTATAAAATGTCAAAATATCCCATAGATTGTACAAAAATAATCCTTACAAAAAGTAAAATTTGGGTTATAACATGCACACTATTTAACCATGTAAGTAAACCATAGTCATGTAATATATAATTTGTAAAGCACCAATAGAATGTTCGTGAAAATGAAATGAGCTTTTAGCTAGATTTTTATAGTTTATTCTCATTAAGACTATACTATGAAGACATGATTATTTTAAAAAAGGAAATTACAATTCAATGAACTAGATAAAAACATAGTAAAGAATAAAGACACTAATACTCTTGAGGTTTGTGAATAAAAGATCCAAAACTAAAATGAATTTACTTTATCCAAACTCTAGAGCTCCTATTGATCTTAACATTGTTAATAGAAACCAATTTTTCTCAAAATATCAACCATTGCACATTTATTTATATTTAAATTTCCTAGTACTTACACCAATACTAGTCGATGGAAAGCGTAATCCAAATAACAAGATTTCATGTACAACTATTTCATTTTTATATGAGTTATTTTTAAATGGACGATAATGATAAATGGTGCATGAAAAACATTTATCTAGAATTGTATTAAATTGATTACAATTCTTTGATACAAGAAATATTATTAATCACAATTATGTCAAAAAATGTTAGAATATAAGACCAATTACTAAAAGGGACAAAACACTTCAAAAATATATGAAAAATATATTTATCATCGGGGTCAAAGCATATAAGTGTGTCCCACTTGGTGGGAAAAAATATTTGAAAATCTAACTATTAAATAAACATTTAAAAATACTATAAAAAAATAAAAACTCATGTAAATTCTAAATTCCCTACACCTTAGTATATTTAAGCTCTTAAAAATACATGTTTGATCAATTTATATGTGTTTTTTCATGTTTTGGTTATGGGAAATATTTTTTGAAGGTACAAAGCTATATGCTTTAGCCCATGATCACAAAATAAATTTTTTGAAAACTAATTTCAAACCAATTAAATCTATACAAATTCATTTCTAATCCTACAAGTCAAATTTCTATTTAATAAAAAGAGTGTGTTGGATCCCATAGATGTTCCACTTGTTAGATGAGTGAAGAAGGAAAAACAATACAAAAAGATTCAAAAATAGGGGTTTTGATCATTCCAAATTCATACATGCCTTGTCTATCAGGAAAAATCTAAAAATTTGTGATAAAGGAGTGAGATATAACACAAGAGTTACATCAATTTACACAATAGCTACAACTCCATGCAATTCAGACACTCATTAAACCACATACATTGAGATATAATAAACCATCAAACCACCATAACTCAACATCTAAAATATAGAATTAGATAAGTTTATTGAGTGTAAATAAAGCCACAATTTCATAAATATTTTACAACCAAATGCTTTGGTGACTACACATAAAACTTATGAACCTAATTATCAAATGGAAACTCTAACAATTTGAGTGAATACACTTGTACCTCAAATAATAAATTCCTCTATAATCCACTACCTTAATCATGACTCAATAAAACAAGCATGGCTACTCTCACATATCTTTATTATTATATCCTTGAATTGATTAATGTCGTTCATTATCCAAACATCTAAAACAAAGATAAAATTAACATTTTTTTACTAGAATACCAAATGGATCAGAGATCGTGCTGAAATGGGAAAGCTAGAATATGATTTTATGAAGTATCCACTTCATTAATTTATAAAATGATAGAACATTCCAAAATTGGAAATGGGGGAACTACAAAATGTGGAGAACCAACAAGAGAATATGAATAAACATGCACAAATCACTTCAATGGCTCGCCATGGATCACATGACAATTGACACCAATTATAATCTTATAGAATATATAAGGACCCTAATTACATTAATTAATAATTACACGACACTTGAAGAGAATACAAGAAGTCTCACACATGTACAAGAGGGAGAGAAAAAGGGAGAAAGTAAGGTACAAATGGTGGCAAAGACTATAAAATTCTATTAGAACTTATGTCACAAAATATATACTTCAAATATCTCATCAACTTACCCAAAATTTATTCCTAACATGTAGCCCTTCTAATAATATTTCCAATGGTGCCAATTTTGTTTGATTTGGAGCTCCCAATCAAAATTTATTATTAAAAAACTAAGCCTATGGTCATTTCAAATATTTCCAAAGCAAAGATGTCTTAGAGCTTGTTTCCTTTATAATTTTCCCATCAAATTTAAGCCAATTTCATGCATATTGTAGTGGGTTAAAAAAATTTCCATGTTTCCACCTTGCTAGATGTTATAAAATTTTTATTTCAAGATTTTGGGGTCAATCTGTTTTCCCACATATTTCTAACCTATGAGAGAAATGGAGGCCCATGATTGGTCTACATGGACCAATCATGTGTACTCGGTTCATAGTGTCATTAATATCTGCAAGATTCATACATTCTATATATATGACTCATTCTCAGGTTCATGAGTTCACGGGTTTTTGGAATTATTTAAATTTTTTGGCCCTTAACCACTTTTCTTAACCCCCAAGAATCTTAGTAGTCCACAATTGGTCCACATGGACCAATCATGTATTTTTTATGTTCAAAGTTTCTTCAGGATCGTGGGGATTTTGAGAGTCTCTTTTCTACCTTAGAATCTCAAGATCTCAAGATCCCAGAATTCTTTTCATTCATCGCTTATACTCCATACCTCGAGCCTCCAAGACTACACATTGTCATCATTGGTCCACATGGACTAATCATGGAATTTCATGATCTCACGACTTCTTTTACTTAACTAATTTTTCCATATTCCTCGAGGCCAAGTAACTATGATATGTTTCCTCCTTCAAACTTAGTTGATTTGGCCCAAGTAATCACTTACCAATTTTTCTTTTCAATCTAACACTTAGTTATTTCCCCTTTAATCCAAAAGGCAATTCGAGGAGCCTTTGCTCCATTTAATTGACCAAGTGCTCTCAAACATAGACCCAATCGATTTTTTTCCCCAATGAATATGGGATTGATCCCTAAGTGGATAAAAAAATTGTTATATGAGCCTTAAGCTTTATCCAATTAAACTTAAGGTCTACGGATTGAGGGAAGACAAGGAGGGGAATGTCGACAACTCATCTTGAGCCTCAAATGCAATTTTGGTAAATTTTCCCATTTTTCCACCTTTGCAAACCTATAGCTTACTTTTATAAGTAATTTTGATAGGTTATGAGATAGAAACATGCCTAAAATGTATGAATGATCACAATTAAAAGTGAAATTTGAACTTTAAGGCCCCAAAATTAGATGAACAATTTTGGGTGCCAATATTGGCTCTATTTGCGGGATGGGTACCCCATGTGGGTAACCAAATATCCTAGAAAAATATGTTGAAGTAGACTAGTTACTTGAAAAGATAAAAAAATCATCCTTCAAAATTTAAAGTCTGAAAATCAAACTCTTCAATTCCAAACCAATCTAGAAACTCACCACGAAACCAAACTGATAAAAATCACCTAAGTAGCCTTGTGGAGATTGGTAAATGCATGAGTAAAGGAGAAATACGCTTGGTTTTTTCAAGCTCCATGCTCAAAATATGTACTAATCATATGCAAGTTCACTTTAGGACTGCATGGGGATGTTTAGAAGTGTTCATTTACATGGGGAAGCTTTAAAACACGCTTCATACCTGATGGATGTGCATGGAAGTCACAACGAGGAGGAAGACTAAAATATGTTTTTTTGTCAAACAAATTAGACCAATGGGAGAGGGGAACACTTTTAGGTGTACAAAAACATAACACATAATACAAACCAATGCATGGAGGAGCTTAAAAGTGTGCCACTTCCACTTAAGTGACTTTAATTTGCTAATATCATCATCCCAACGAAGAAATAGAATAAAAATTAACTTCCTCACACCCGGAGAAAAACTTGGAGTTTCATATTGGTATACTATATGATTTTTATTATAAAAGGGAGATAAAATCCACATGCTTCATTTTGAGGTTTAGGACAAAACCTACAAATGACTAAAATGAGACAAGGAGGCAACGAGGATTTTTGGCTATCAGTGAAGGGTGAGATGACTAAGATCAAAACCAATACTTGGATTATGTATTGGTCTTCATGATCCTTCATTTGTATGATTTTAGGGCTTCTGATTCCATTTGGAGCTCTCATAATCTTTTGTACTAGATCACTCTTCTTTTGGGACCAAAACACCTTGTTCCATAACAAGTGTTGAAACTAATTTTGTTCCTGGATATATCCAATGCTCCCATAATGTGAATCCAAGTATACCAATGTGAAGTAGACTCGAGAAATTTCTCGTGACTATACACATGACATTTGAAATCATATAGAACTCACACATGACCATTCATAAGTTAAACTCATGAAGGGGGAAAATTTTCAATATGAGACAAATTTCTCAAAGGGAAGATAGGTTTTTGGGGGTTGTCAAGAAAATGGTTGCGAGACATTTTACATGCCAATATTATATAATAAAAATAGCTTAAATTTTCTAGTAGGGAATTAACAAATATATATATTTATAAGGATGGGTTAAATGTTTCTTCCTTTCCTTATTGTCACTTTTTATGTCAAACAACGGATATTAGAATGAAAATGATTACATATGAATCCTATAATGAGTGTTATTTTTAGCTCTCCACATATACTTCAACCTTCTAATGCAATTGCAAGATATTTCTCATTCTCATTTGACAATGTAATTAATATCATTGGGCCATTAGAGAAAAATGAGTCATAACTCCACTTGTACTTCAACTTTCCAATGAAGTTGCATGCCGTTACTTATTCTAATTTTACATGGTGATTAACCTCACCACGATTAGAGAAGAATGAGGCATAATTCCACTTATACTCAAACCTTCCAATGGAGTTGCAAGACATTAGTCATTTTCATTTGACATGGTTATTAATCTCATTGCCATTAGAGAAAAAAAGAGGCATAAATAGAAAGCAAAATACAACTTAGGCTAGTGTTAACACAAAATGCAATATTTCCCTAAACATGGAAAGATCCAAGTAACAAAAATTAAATACGCATCAAATGTAACCACAATCTACAAAAATGAAGTGATGGTATCCCATGTGATGATTCCCATTGAGAAAGGATGAGCCTATATATCACATGTGTTTGCAATGTTGATTGGTCAACCAACCAATGGGCTATTTACCTCTCTTTTAAGAGGATTTATCATCGGTTGGTTGATTATTCACCTCACAAACATATATGATATTTAGATTGGGTGATTGAGAAAATGCATGTTAGCGAATTAATATCATGTTATCTAATGGGATGAAAAATCTATTAGGGATAGATAACTCAGGCCGACATTTATGGGTGAGGAGGAGAAATTGGAATGCATCAAACTTATAGTAATGATCCCTCTTATAAATGAACAGTTTGCCACTATTGTTTTTTATGTTTTAGATTTACGCGCATGGTTTGTTCGCGTTTTGAACTCTTGAAAATCCACAAGCATGGTGAAGTAGTTAATTTCCATAAAGAATAATATATTATACTTTGTAAGACTAGGTGTAGAAATTTAGAATTATAATGAAAAATAGAAAGCGGATGCGTGTTATCTCTACAATAACAATGAGTGAAATGTTATTCTAATTGGGATTATTTGTTACTATTGGCTAGGTGGTAGTAGCTTGGCCCATTCTAATTGGGAACACCTATCCATCTACTAATAATTCCACCTTAAGAATTCTGAAAATGTGTGTGTGTGTGTGTGTGTGTGTGTGTGTGTGTGTGTGTGTGTGTGTGTGTGTGTGTGTGTGTGTGTGTGTGTGTGTGTGTGTGTGTGTGTGTGTGTGTGTGTGTGTGTGTGTGTGTGTGTGTGTGTGTGTGTGTGTGTGTTTGTTATTTTATTTTTAAATTGTTTATGATTTAATCATTAAAAAAAAAAGAAAAAATTAGTTATGTTAAGTGGTGTGGTATAATAAAATTGGGGTTAGTGGATTGTAATATCTCTAAAATGTTACTAATTAATGGTTAATCTTAAATTTGATATTTATTTGATTATTATAAAATGGTCTTAAATTTAAATTTGATGTTTAATTGCTCATCATTTGGAGTTTTTTCTTATTTATTTTGAAGAAGTTTGAAAAAAAAATTATAATATCATATTCTAGAGTTTGAAGTTTACTTCTTTTCATATAAATATTTTTTTCAAGGATTAAACTTAGGACATTTGTCATTATTCATTCAAAATTTATAAAGAACACAATGAATAATTAATATAGTCTTTAAAAACCTCAAATACCCTACCAACCCACGTACTTCTATTTAACTCTCATTGAAACCCAAACTTACGATTTACTATTAAAAACCTCTAAAATGGATGCTCTTTATCAATTCGCAACATGTGTGAAACATTTTCTCCCCATATATTGATAATTATACTTGAAGTTGGGAAAATATAGGGTTTTCGTACTATTCACCACAAACTATACAAATAAATCACAAGGTTAATGAAGATGACTCAATTTATGAATTGTACATGAATTACTTTGAACAAAAGATTCCTTCACGGTTTGGGATTGCGAAGAATTTTACAAAACTAAGATTACCATCGGATGACCATATTAAAATTTAAGTAAAAATTGTTGGTGATACTCACCACCATGAACATGAGATTTTAATTTGAACATGCAACATATCTTGTGTGATAAGCATTTCATGTGCATGCTATTGTTTAAAAATAATTATAATGAATTAATAATATTTGAAAATAAATTTTAGAAAGTAAAATATAATAGTGATGCGACATCGATAGCGTGTCAAACGTGTGTGTGGTTCCATAATATTAAAAGGTGCAATCTATAACTTAAATATCCATTGTAATAAATTATCGTCAAATAAAATATATTCCACCTTAAACCTATAAATTTTATAACGCATTTTTATCTCTAAAAAAAAAAAACCAAAATTAAAGGAAACCAAAGAGAATTTCATCCATTTATAATATCTTTCTATCCTTTGCACTATTTTATAACCTATAAAAATCTCAAAGCTAATGATTACTTTAAAGATGGGTATTTTTATTCATGTCGAAAGTAGGTTATATGTTAGTATTTATACATGCAATGATTTCTTTAAAGATGGGCATTTATAATTCTGTCAAAAGTAGATTATATGTTAGTATTTACAATTTTACATATGTCTTAATCACTCCAAAATTTGACATTTGAAGAAAATGAATATTTAGTCCTTAACAACCTGTTATTATGGAATATTTATCATGTCAAAAAAATTAATATAAACATACACATTAACTAATACCTAGGTAATTAACTAGTCTTATATCAACATTTCTATCTTCATATATTTTATCCTTCACATCAGTTAACAATATATCTTCATCATTATTATATGTTGGATTAATTACATCAAACGACATCTTCATTTTATAATAGATATAGATATTTCACAGGTGTAATGTTAAAATTTTATAATATAAAAATAAAAATAAACTAATACCATCGTAATTAACTAGTCTTGTATCAATGATTAATAAACACACAAATATATTAATATTGGAGAACTTATTGAATCCTCTATCAATAATTAATAAATGCATGAATACAATAATACCATAATAATTAACTAGTCCATACTAATATTTAGTGTTTATGGACTAAACAAAATATTTGACCACATTCGTTTTGATACTTTCAAACAAAATGCCATGTTATATTTGTCTATGTGTATATCACTTGAATATAAATTTGTTCCTATTAGCTATATATATATATATATATATATATATATATATATATATATATATATATATATATATATATATATATATATATATATATATATAATCAAATCACACTGTTCTTAGAGTTACAAATATATTAGTTAGTGAAAATAATGACAACTATAATTATTTTCTAAAGTTAGGATAGTTTTGTTTCAAAAAGAATAACATGCTATATTTATCTATATGACTATCAAGTATATAATGTAATTCTTATAAAGATAATGGAAAATGGAAAATGGAAAATATGACATCCAATTGATCACCTTTTATTGGAGTTACAATTTTTTTAGTTAGTAAAAATAATGGCAACAATAAGGTGGAGAATATTTAATGTTATGGTCATTATATATAAGTACTCCCATAAAAATATTTCACATTTTAAAAAAATCACATTCTTTAGTGTCTATTTTACACATTTACAAAAATCCTAGTATTACATCTATTAACTACAATTAAACATAATTATAATATATATATTAGATTTTTTTACATATTTCCAATAATCATATTTCTTGCAACCTAATTTTCACTTTTATTAAAATTGTTTATATAACATCTATGAATATAAATAATCATATTTAATTTCAAGTACAATATTTTTGGGAGGAATGAACAACCAAGTGGCACTTGTTTTTTTAATATTGGTAAATAGTTTTTGAAAGGGACTATACCCTTGTGTACAAAAAGAAGGCCTAAAAGCCGGAATAAGAGAGAGGAGCAGAGAAGTCATGAAGAAAGCACAAAAGTTACAAAGAAAGAACAACGAAGCCTTAAATAGCTACACAAACGAGACTTAACAAAGCAAAACAACGGCAAAAAAGCAGCAAGCCTACAGCCCAAGAAGCAGATAATAAAAACAATAAGTAGTCGGGACTACTTCTTGGCCGCTTGATCAATACTCGTCTTTACTCTTTTCCAAGCATGATACATGCCCAGCGTGGTCATATGAGCATCCGTCTTATGAGTGGCACTTGTTAGTTACATAACTATTTGTTTAAATGGTATTAATTTGAAATTTGCATACCCATTAAAAATGTAGCAATCATTGTGCTAAAATTTTAACCGTCAATATAATGTTTTTAACACATTTTATCCAAAAACAAAATTGAAGTTCATAATAGCAATCATTTCTAAAATTAATTTTTGATAAGGAATATTTTAAACATTTTAATTTTATATTCCTTGAATTAAAATTGTTAAAAAATTATATTATATTTTACAAAATAATTTATCATACATATGATTGGGTATAAAAAAATTCCGCCAATTTTATTTTTTCATATATCATGTCAAATATTTTCTATTTTCTATTTATATTATAATAGTTTTATTTTAACTTTAACTAATAAATGCACATGTTACTTAATTTTAGTGGTATGTATAAATTTAAAATTTGTATAAGAAAAGTATTTTCTTAAACAAAACAATTACATTTAAAATATTTGAACAATATCATTTTAATGAAGTCTAGACAACTAATTACAATGTAAGAAGGATGTTTCGTCCTCTCTAATTAAATAACTTATTTACAATTTGTCCTCTTTAATCAAATAAATCTTTCTAAATATATTACGCTATCACAAAAAAAAACCTTGTATTCTAAAAAAATATTTTGTTTATTTCTATTTACATTTATCAAATTTTATTCCATAACTTATTATTCTTTTTATACATGTAAATGAGGGATTTACATGGGGCCCTCACCCATGAATTTAAATTAGCAACACGATGCAAGAAAAGAAAGAGAAGGGAGAGAAGCAAGACAAAAATGTGACTCGCACAAACAACAATAAATACCATACCAAATATACCAAAAGGAGATTACGATCTCAAGAGAGGAGGGAAAAATAAGGACAACCGACCAAATACTCTAGTATGAGGGAAACTAAGCCTAAGAACATACCAAAAGATGACTAGAAAGAACTAAATAGACCTATACAACCAATAAAGACACAAAACTATCCCAACAAACCAAACATAAAAAGTAAATTGATGATGACTAAATCTCATAAAAAGGAGCTAACAGAGGTATGGGAACAATCTCCTCATACTTCGAGAGAAATGACTTTCTAAATAATCACAAGAGCCAACTTTAAGCCCAACCTATGCATCCAACTATAGTATTTTTGTTTGTCTGATGATTTTTGCACTTGATCAAAGGCATGTAGGGACCCAACAATATCATGTAAGCTAAATGAGGAGAGGCTAGCTATGGAGAGGTGCTAGGTTAAACCTTTCCTTTGACACCAACAATGCTCTAGTCTTGCATTCTTTCAAGGTTGCATCCTCTACTACGAAAATGGGCACTGAAGGCACAATCAAAGGCACAACCAATTAAGAGGGAGTTTGAGTGTGGCCTACGTAGAATTGACCTTCATTCCTCTACTCAAAATCTATGTCATGAGCACCATTATTTTGGCATTGTGTTAGGTGAGGAGCTGATTTACAAGGGTCGTAATATTTTGAGGGAAAATTTCCATTTGCACCCAATTCAACCGCAAAGAAGGCATCTCAAAGGAAGACCTTTAAAATTGAAGTATCGTGCCCATGACCCTCGAGAGGATACCACTTTGATGGATTACACCAAAGCGTTGTATAGGTCCACTAAATCATAAACCCTCATGAATATGTCATTCTACGAGGCTTTATCAAACATAAAAATGAATCCATCTTTTCACTAGCACTTTGAGGAGCTTTGCATTCTTCATGATTAGGGAAGGTTGTATAATCCAATCTATACATGTACCTTGGTAATAATGTGGTAGTAGATGCATCAAGGAATGGAGGCTAAGGACAAAGAAAGACACCATGACAACCATGAAAACACGACCATTTTGTCCAAACATAAAACTTGTCTTTAGGGGTTTTGAAGATCACATGGAAGAATCCATTCTTCAAATGAAGGATGTTTCAACAATATTCCTCAAGTTGTTCTTAACCAAGAAGAAATGTTTGTAAGGGACGTTTTGGAACCCACACATATACAAATCATGATTTATGCCCCATTTTGCTTTCCACTAAGATAAAGTCATCATTTAGAATATTAAGATCACAAGTTAAGATGAGGGTAAAGAAATAGGAAAATCTTCGTTAAAGAAGGGTTCATTTATAGGGAGGCAGATAACTCCTTCTACTTAAAATCGATTCGACTAGATCACGGGGTTTTCCCTTCTCTCTAAAGAACCTTCTTTATATTGTATTTTTCCTAGATTTGGATGTTGCCCCACCATTGCTTAATGGATGGCCATTCTGTTGTTTGCATCTCCTATTTTGTACAACTGAAGGATTCTTGTTATTAGCTCGCTTGCTCATCGAACCCTATCTTTGGCCTATGAGCTCCTTCCTCCTCTCCATCACTTCCCTCCTTGTCGGTGTTTAGACACACCCTATAACTCTATTCCAACAACCATTTTTTGTGGCAACTCCAACGACCATTTTTTGTGACAACTCCAACAACCTGTTCATATACTTCATTTTCGAGATAGTTCTAATAGTATATTCGGACTATCCATTTTAAAAAAATAGATGGTAAACATTTTTACTATATCGAGGTTGTGGACCAGAGTGGTGGAGGAGCACCTTCTCAAAGTGGGACATGGGGGTGGGCTTGGGTTCTTAATATTCATCGAACGATCCGCATTCGTAGTGTCCCACCGTGTTCCACTTAATCCAAATGGAGAAGTTCAATCCCTACGTTAAAATATTCCCATGACCACTTATTGAAAATATTTATAAACTTAATGAGAATGAAACTTGAATTGATAATTACAAACTACATAAAACACACCAATAACCCAAAACCTTAACATTCTTACTAAAACAACTGGAAACAAAATCTATTAAACAATATACTTATTAAAATCAATGAACTTTACATACATCTCAAAATAGTTAATTGAAAGTTCTTTTGCTTTGACAAGATTGAATGTAGTGGTCACGTGGTCCTCTCCAATTATAATTAGTAACCACATTTATGTGTGGGGTAATAAGAAGAGGACCACATTACTTATTATCTCAAAATTGCATACCTTCACACCAAGTGTCGTTTGCCCATATATTGTCCTAGTGGTGGCCACACCGTTGATGAGTTTGTGGATTCGTAAATAGTGCTTCAACTACATATCACATTATTATTATGGAGCGCAACTACATTCCTACGAACCAAGCGAATTTGAACACATTTTGGGACCCCGTCGAACAATTGACTTTCCTAACGCACGAACTGTTCGGTCATACATCATAATCATTTTCAATCCCATAATAGCCTTTTCTATAACGGCATGCGAAAGCTACTTTCAACTATCAACGATCAAAGTGGATTAACTGTCATTTACCATGTGGGAAAAGGGAACCGCCCAATGTATGGTTGGGGATCGACCATGTACTTTCGAGAGAGGTTTAAAGAAGAATTTTTATACTTGTAACTTTAAGTGGGTTGGAACGAAATTACATAAATATTAGTACGATATATTGTTTTGAATGTATTTGAAAAATATACTTTGAAAATTAAAGTGAAGTGGGCTAGTTCTTAAATTGTAAACGTGGGGCTATAATAAATGAAGATTAGAAGACACAACAATAAAGTATATAAAATTACATTTGATAAGCTCTATGTTCTTAAGAATTGGGTAAGAGCTATGCATGTTATTAAGGGTGAGGATCCCACCATTATCTTAAGCGGCATAAGAAAAAATAGGGCATTAGAAAGATAATTGAATTGTTGGTGATCCAAAAATATACATAAAAATACCCAATTCTATGTATTCTCCATATTTGATACTTGTAGTGTAGATTCACTGTATATTCTTTATTCAGGAGATGGTCTAGTCAGGCTGAGGGTGATCTGGACACCTTCGAATGATGTTTGTGGGCCATCGTTGTTCTATTTGGGAGTTTTCTAAGTGACGATTATGCAACCACCCCGAGCGATTACGTAATCGATTTGTAAACTCTTCAACTTTGGAATTATCCACAAAATCACAAATTAACGTTGTTGTTCTACTTTCTATTAGAAAATGACAAAGATAGCTAGTGAATGAATTTTGCTTATGCTTAGAATCCACAATTATAGGAAAGGAAAGAATATAAACTCATAAACACCAACAAGTTTTATCCTGGAAACCTCCAAAGGAGGAAAAACTAGTCGGGAAGGGAAATTGCTCTTTCTTCCCACTTTTATTGGCCAATTCAAAACAATAAGTACATAATTTACAATAAGTATGAAAGAGAAGTAGATAATATCTCACACTTCCTCCCAATTACTTGCTTGCTTTGTCTCAACACTCCTTTCTTCTACAAAACACAATTCCAACACTAAGAACTTCTTTCTCACTTGCTTTCATGCTTCGATGATCTTGTTCTCTTCTACAAACATGTATTTATAGCCTTTCTCATGTCCTCCGTGCACTGGAGAATGGGAAAGGTCATGGAGGAGAAGAGACACAAACAACCTTTCAAATTTTGGGGCTGTTCATTTCATATTTTTATTTTCTGTCTAAAAGAGCCAGGACCACCGCCTAATGCAAACCGATGATCTTAGGACCGCCGCCCTGGTTGGGTGACGGTTCTGTAACCACCGCTCTGCATAGAGCAGCGGTCATGTTACTAAAAAGACAGAACCTCCGTGTATTATTTTTCCTTCTTCGTGCTGACTAATCTGATGAAGTAGAGTCATTTTGGATCCCTATGGATCACACCTCCCTTGCTTAGGAGGCTTTTGGTCCCACAAAATCTTAGTGGGGGAGTAGATGAGGAAATAATTCCCTCACTTGCTCCTTCGAGTACCATCGAGCTTGCCTTGGTGTCTTTCCTTTCAATCCAATCTGCCAAGACTCTATGCGGACCTCTCCTAGTTTCTCGAATTTGCAAAGCACTACATCCTCCTCTAATTCGCCTCGTGAGTCCAAGACACAATCCTCAATGGAAGGTAGCAACTATAGTCCTTCATCTTCATCTAACATGGATGGCTCATATAGGTGCAAGTTCTCATAGTTTACTACAGAGTACATCCTCATAAATGACGGTAAATCAAGTCGAAAGGTATTTTCTCCAACCTGCTCCAATATGGTGAAGGGTCCATATCATAGCGGCTTGAGCTTTTGTGCTTGACCTTGTATTCTTTCCTTGCTCAAGTAAAGCCAAACTCTATCTCCAACATGAAGCTTATGTTCCCTCCTATGCTGATCGTGCCTAGCTTTGTACTTGGCTTGAGATTTCTCTAGTTGTTCTTTAACTTTGAGATGGATTTGCCGGATCCTCTCAATGAATTTGTTTGCTCTAGTCACCTCTGTGTCATGTTTCTCCTCCTCATCCTGTTGTCTAACTGCTATGTCTAGCGGATTTGTAGGTAGATATCCCAAGCATGCTTCAAACGGTGACTTCATAGTGGATGTGTGTACTGCCTAGTTATAGGAATGTTGAATGTAGGCTAAGGACTCATCCTAAGTCCTTGGTTATTTGCTATTATACCCTTTGATCAATTGTACCAAAGTCCTATTCACCACCTCTGTTTTCCATCATGGCTCTGTGGATGGAAGGTTGAGCTCCTCTCTGTAACTTGGTATCCATCTTGTCCCACAAAGTATTCCAAACTTCCCCAAGAACCTAGAATCCCCGTCAAAAATAATATACTTTGGCAAACCAAAATGCACCCATACATTAGCAAAGAAAATATTTGTTTCCTCATGTGATTTTATTGTCTTTTTACATGCCATAAGAATACACATCTTACTAAATCTATCAACAACAACATAGAGATAGTCATGGCCATGTTTAGACATAGGTAATCCTCTTACAAAATCCATAGAAATGTCCTCCCACGGATGAGTAGGTACTGGAAAAGGCATATACAAACCCTCCTTCCTAGTCTTAGGCTTCTTTGGTATAACAAAGTTTACATCCATGTATAAATTTTGATACTTCTTCTTGCATATTGGGCCAATACACGTACCTTTTCAAGTGGGCTAGGGTCTTACCAACACCGAAATGTCCCACTACTTTTGAGGTATGTGCTTCCCTCATCAATAGAAGTATTTCTTCTTTAGGCACACAAAGCTTCCCCCATCGGTAGAGCAACCCATCCTTGAGATAAAAATCTTCAATCCATGTCCTTTTAGTCCCTTGGGACTGCAATTGCTGAAATGTCACCCCAAAGTCTCGCCCTTGGGCATCTCGCCTCTCTTCGTAAGCTTCCTTCGTGAAGGGCTCGATGGGATAGATATTTTCCAAACAGAAAAATTCTCTGTGTGGGCGGCCTAGACAACATGTCGCCACCAAGTTTGTACCACCATTTATGTATTTGATCACTAGATGGGCTGTGAAGGAAGCCCATCCATTTGTAGTGTCTTGCCTTTGCTGCAATTTAGATTGTGATTTCAAAATCTGGAGAGGTTTGTGGTCAGTGTGCACAATAGTTTCTTTACCCAACAAATAATGCTTCCATTTTTTAATTTCCTGAACTAGTGCATACATTTCCTTATCATATATTGAATATCCTTTAACTCGCTAAAGTGAAAGTTCATAATGATAGCATATGGGTTTACCTCCTTGAAGTAACACTGCACCCATAGTGTAATCACTGACATCTATCTCTACTTTGAAAGGCTATAACAAATTAGGAAGAGCAAGTACTAGAGCATGACTAATCTTATATTTCAATAACTCAAAGGATTTTTTTGTTCCTTACCCCATTCAAAACCCTTATTCTTTACAACCACTGTGTGTAGAGGTGTTGCAATTGTGGAGAATCCTGGAATGAACTTCCACATGTACTGTATTGCTCCCACAAAACTTCTAGTCTCTATGGCTCCTGTTGGTGTTGGCCAATTAGTGATGGCTTCCACCTTATTTGGATCCACTCGTAGCTCTCCTCCTCCAACCACGTGCCCAAGATAGACAAGTGATTGTTTGGAAAATTCACATTTCTTCATATTACAAAGCAGTTGTTTCTCCCTGAGAACTTGCAAGAATTGTTGTAAATGAGTTAGATGTTCTTCCCATGTGGCACTAAAAATCAAGATATCATCTAGATATACAATGACACATGAATCTATGAAATCCCACAATACATCATTCATCAATCTCATAAATGTAGCAGGTGCATTGCATAACCTAAAAGGAAGTACTAACCATTCATAAAAACCATGTTTTGTTTTGAAGGTAGTCTTCATATATCCTCCTCCTTCATTCTGACTTGGTAATAACCAGACTTGAGATCCAACTTCATGAAGAATTTGGCATGTTGAAGTTGGTCCAAGAGATCATCTATGCGGGGAAGTGGATATCTGTTCTTTATGGTGATCTTGTTCAAAGCGCGGTAGTCAATGCACATTCTCCAAGAACCATCCTTCTTTGGCACCATCACAATAGGTGAACCGCATGGTGAGGTGCTCGGACGTATCACCCCTTGGTCTAGTAGTTCTGGAGTTGTTTCTTTACTTCAGTACTCTCAAGAAAGGATTGCCTATACAACCCGATGTTTGGTAGAGGGGACTCTGGCAATAGCTGAATCTCATGCTCTACTTCCCATTTTGGTGGTAACCCACTGGGAGCCTAAAATACTTCTTGAAAAGACTGAATAATACTATCCAAATCATGCTTTCCCTAGTTAGAAATATCTAAAACTTCTACCCCATCTTGTTTATCCTTTAAAAAAGTAAACAAAATTGTTTATGACTTTCCTGAATAAGTCATTTTTCTTGGTAAGCACTCACCATAATAACTCGTGTCTTACGCTGGTGTGCCCAAATGTTGTAGCTGATCCCATCTTTGATCCATCTTTACCGATTTTCCCTTCTCATAAATATAGCATCCCCAATATATAAGTAATGACTCCTATACATCATCAAAAGCATTAAGTGGAATAATGTTAGCTTCCAAAACATCAATATATTGGGAATTTATCTCAAACATGACCTTACATCTTCTTGTTACTTGAATTTCAACACCCTTCTTCACCCAACCCAAAAGATAAGGGTGTGGTTGCTCATAAGTCTTAAGACCAAGCTCCTTTACAACTTCTTAGAAATCAAGTTAGATTGAGAGCCGGTATCAACCAAAGTATTTACCTTATTTATCTTCATCTAGATTTTGATCTGGAATAGTCTACTCATCTCCTCTTCCTGGTTGTCCATGTTGGTGGTTGTGCATCCAAGCCTTTTGTCTACATCAGATTCATCTTTGATTTCCACCTCCCCTTCTATTTTACAGTTGTCATGGACTTCTTTGAGTCCTTGGTTTGGTT
Organism: Taxus wallichiana var. yunnanensis; assembly: GCA_018340775.1. Lineage (NCBI taxonomy): Eukaryota > Viridiplantae > Streptophyta > Pinopsida > Cupressales > Taxaceae > Taxus > Taxus wallichiana. The sequence goes on along the minus strand of CM031239.1, from coordinate 247,097,544 downwards.
CTTTGGATGTAACCGGATGCAACTTCTAACATGTAGCGTCAGTATGACCATTGATATCACAGTTCTTACAAAAATTCTTGGGATCTTTACAAGTATTTAAAGTAGTGGCAGCTTGTTTACCTTTCCCTTTCCACTTACCCTTGTTACTTGTTTGCCCATACTCTTTTTCTATTGATTTGTCGATTGTTTTTCCCTTGGCTCTACTTCTCCTTGCTTCTTTTCATCATCTATGTAGTATGCCTGCACACATGCCTCGTTGAGATCTTTGGGCTTTGTGGAGATGACTTTTCTTCGAAGGTGAGTGTGAAGTCCTCCCAAGTACTTAGTCAAAATATCCTCATCCTCCAAGTCCATGTTTAGCAACATGGTCTATCGTAGTATAGTCCTGCACACTTTGACCATTGCCTTGTCTAAAATACTGCCATTTAATAATTTGGCCAATCTTGTGGCCAATAGGATAGAAGTTAGCTATAAGTAATTCTTTAAATTCTTGCCAAGATTTCACAATAGGATGCTTCTTATTTTCACAAGTGGTTAGATGGGTTTCCCACCAAACTAGAGCATGTCCCTCCATTTTGAGACGTGTAAAGGTGATCCTCTGTGCCTCAGTGACATTATGGATGCTAAAATAGACTTCTAATTGTTTTAACCATTTATCAAGCAACTCTGCATCTACTTGTCCTTCAAAGCTTTTAATCTCAACTTTTGTCTCAACTTTAAAAGGAGTATGATCAGATTTTACCTTTTCTCTTGTGTTTGAAGTCTCTTCTTCATGCTCTTCCCCATAATCTTCCTCATGGTGGCTCCTCCCTATGCCAAACTTTTCAGCTAAGCCTCGAACCACTGAGTCCATGGAGTCTTTCTTGACATAAGTTGTCTTCTGCAAATATGCAAGTTCTTATTTCCTTCTAAACATCCTATCCATCATGGTCTCCAACATCTCGATTCTACGGACCAAGTTCTCTTCCTCCATTTGTCCCCGAATTCTCTGTTTCCACTTCCTTGTAGAAATTTTTGGATCGCAAGGTAAAGCCTCTTCGCCTTTAGATCTCGTCACTGTCATACAAATCCAAGAATGAATACCTGTTAGGTTAATTATGCATAGTATAATTATTTATTTAATTTTATTAATTAAATAATTATATTATATGGTTATATTATAAACCATATTATTGTTGTATGTTTTTATATGGTTTTTTAAACCATATTTGTCTTTTAGTTTCACAGGGATAATTGTTATAATTATTATAACAATTTATGTGCTTCCCAGGATAATATTTGGAAGCTAATATATTTTAAATCGGTTGTTGCATTGTTGCAACTCTCTCATTGTTTGTATCTTGTAATACATATATATATATATATATATATATATATATATATATATATATATATATTGTAGCATGCTTCTATGTATGTGGTTGATTCTGATAAATATAATTTTAAGGCTTCCGTCCCTGTTTACATTTGGTACCAGAGCAGGTTAATCTAGCCTGTGGAGAAGTGAGGAAGTTTCAAAGAGTGTTGAGGATATTTTGAGGATATTTTGAGAGGGAAATAGTGTTTGAGTGAGCTAGTAGAGCCACCTACATTCCCTCAATCCCAACCCTTATATTTCCATCTCCCAGTAGGATAGGAAAGCTTCCAGTTTAATCTCCAGGCAAAGGAAAAGTACATTTTTTACAGGTAAATTTTGCAAGTTAGAGCCATTCAATCAGAGTATTTGGTAAGGATGTCTTGATCGGGTTGGAATGAGACGTCAAAGAAAACATTTGTTGAGTCGACATGGTCTTCAAATGGTCGGAGACATCCTTGCAGATAGCACAATGAGCTCTTCCCTCCACATGCTCTGCACCATTCGCCATCGACGCATTTCTCAACAGGCCCAAGCCATAGCCGTGAAAACCTCCAACCTACACGCAGATCTCAAAGATCCTGCTCCATGATCTCCACAAGAGCCTCCTCCATCATTGGACCTATGTAGACATTCAACCTGCAAATATCAAACCATCCCTGCAAACAAAGAAAACACAAAGGCATCAATCAAATAAAAGCATTAAAAAGAAGTGGCTAAAGCTTAACAAATCACAATGAATGCAAACTATAAGGCGACGACCATTGTAAAATGGGGAGAATAACATTTAGCGGCGGATTTCATTGCCAAGAAAGAGGAAAACCCTAAACGACTCCAATCTAGTCAAAAGCCACGTGGATCTCCCTGCCAGGTCACATATTTTAAAAAGGTGAGTTCAAATTCCATCCTTTTTAAATATAATTTCCTCAATTTCTTGCATGAGCGCTCATAGAGCCTAGTTGGATAAGGAGAAAGCTTTGGAGTTGGGAGGTGCATGGGTCAAATCCCACTAAAAACACATTTTTTTAAACAATTTGAGTTTAGCGGCCAAAATAGAGAAACTGCCAAATCTGGAGGCATATTTAGCTCAAAACCTTGACTAAATTGCTTAGTCATAACTAAATAGGCTACTAAAATTTAGTGAGAAAAACCCTAAATTTAGGGTAAAAATTTTTTTTTCTCCACTAGGCCTATTTTCTCATTTCGGGCATTTTTTGCAAAAGGAGGACCATCCAAAAACTTCATCTTGGGCCCTTTTTAATAGTTTCGGCATTTTGGGTCGTTTTGGGCTCTAGAGGCCACTAGGGCCCATAAAACAATTTTTTTCTTGCCATTCAATTTTTCCAGATTTTTGAATGTAATTTATATACTGCATTATATTTTACTAATTTGCAGGTTGCCATAGTCAACTAAAATTTTTGTGACTACTCAAAACTGGAAGAATATTGTAATCACAAAAAGTAAAAATTGGTTCTGTAACACTCACGAGATCCTAGATCTCATTCGAAGCATTCGGTATATACGGTGCCTCTGGGAAGTGCTTACGGGTAAAGCCACTACGACTACTACTACACTTAATGCCTAATATAGCTACAACAACGTCGTCTAGACATCGTCCCTTTAAATGATTTGGGGAGTAATAAGGTAAAAATATACACACAATGAGCCATCCCATCCATCTGTGAATGATTGCGACATAAATATACGGACTGAGAAATTATCCAAGTATATAGTGAAGTTACACATGTGTATGAGGATATTTCTTTGAGCCGGTGTCAATAATCACACAAACCCCTTTTAGTATTGTCTTGGTACCACGTATTGAATTCTTTCACATACGTTAACACCTCTTTCACGTACTACCAAGTATATAGAAAGGGTGAGCTTCTTCCACATACCACCAAGTATATTGGAAGGGCGCATATATAGAAAGGTTTGGTATATCGGACTGACGGTATATAGATTGGGAGACCTTATACCTAGAGTGATAAGAGCCAAACCCTATCAGTGATCTCTGTAAAATGGGCACCAATGCCCCCAATTTTTTTCTTCCGGATTCATAATTACTCAGAGGAAACAACTATGTTGCATGAAAGACAAAAATTAAGACACAACTTGAGTTTGAAGAGATCTGGCCTGCTGTGAATGGTACTCTGACTAGATCAACAACTGATACAACACAACAATGACAGTTTGATAAAGAAAATTAGAAGGCTAAAATCGTCATCTTGTTTGGAGTGTCGATGATGTGTAACCCCACATTCGAGATGCCAAAATAGCCAAAGAAGCATGGGATAAGTTAAGCACAATATACGAGGCCAAGAACAAGAATGTTATACTAAATTTGTAGAGTCAATTACACACATTGAAGTTCAAGCAGAATGAAAAAATAGAATCTTTCTTAAGAAGAGTTGCAGAGTTGAGGGCTTCACTTCTAGCCCTGGGAGAAGTGGTCTCAGATGATGCTCTCATTCCCATTATTCTGAGAGCACTCCCTTCTTCATACCGTGTTTTTTAACAACACTAAACTTGTCAGATACGACAATTAGTTTTGACAAATTGGTAAACTTACTGCAACAAGAGGAAGCAATGCACAATAAAGATAATGAAGAAGAACAGACACTTTCTTCACAAAAAATGGAAAGGAAAAGGTAATGGAAAACCTAATTCCTATCAAAAGTCCCAAAATCAAAATCAGTATCAAGGGGATAGAAAAAAAAGAAGCAATGTCCAATTTGCAAAAGAGGACATAACCTACAAGATTGTTGGTATAATACTTACAAGAAAGATTCATCAAGAAACTCTGGACCTCCAAAAAAATCTAACAAGGGAAATTCTAACTAAAATCAAGGGAAGAAAAGGGGGAACTGGAAAAGAAGACCCCACCAGCAAGGTAATATTGCTTTGAGTAATAAGAACAATCGAGACAATGAAGACTACTTGTTCATTTCTCGATCACGTGAACCATCCATGTCATCTAGTGATGTTTGGTATGTTGATTCAGGGGCCACTCAACACATGACCGACCACAGAGACTGGTTTATTTCAATGAGGGACACGCCATCAAAAAATCTTGTTTCATTGGGAGATGATTCTTCATATATAGTTCAGGAGATTGGGAACATTTCTCTACCCCTTGGTTCATACAAATGCATACTATCGGATGTCCTAAATGTCCCTAGGTTGACTATGAATCTTCTTTCCGTCAATAAACTCCTAGATCACAACCTAAAAATTGAGTTTGATAGTCAATCTGGCAAGAAAACATGTTTAATTCGAGACAAATCAAGAGGCTCGAAAATAAATTGAAAAGCCTCCAATGTGGGACGCATGTTCCAACTTTATTTTGTTCACGAGAGACAATCAAGCACTTATGGCTAAGAACTCCACCTCAGCATAGTTGTGGCATCAAAGATTTGGTCATGTAAGTTTCAAATATCTTAAAACACTTCCTGGTGTAATATGGTACATGGGATACCATCTCTTTGAAGGATACAAACAAGTGTCCTCACCCTAGAAGCAAACAACATAGAACTTCATTCCAGAGGAGTACATCTCGAGCTCATGGTAAACTTGACCTGGTTCATACCGATCTTTGCGGTCCGATGCAGCCAAGTCATTTTGGGTTCCAGTAATTCATGCTTTGTGTTGACAACTATTCAAAAAAAATGTGGATTTTCTATCTTTGCAAGAAAATTGAAGCATTTGAAACCTTTAAAAAGTTAAAAGTAGCAGTTGAGAACGAAATTGGTCATCACATCAGAACTCTCTACTCAAATCAAGGGGGGAATTCACCAGTGATGAGTTTAGAGACTACCTACAAACTCACAGGATTTGTCAACAAATGCCTCCTCCACACACACCGCAGAAAAATGGTGTTGTTGAGAGAAGAAATCATACTATCATGGAAATGGTGTGATGCATGATCGATGATTCCAGACTTGCAAAGACATTCTAGGAAGAAGCAAACAAAGACAACAATGTATTTGTTGAATAGAGTGTCCACTATTTCTCTTGATGAGTAACACCACAAGAAACATGGTCAAAACGGAAACCATCTATTGCACACCTTAGAGTATTCGGGTGCAAAGCAAGCATGCACATACCCAAACAAAATAGAAAGAAATTGGACATGAAGTCATAGAAACTGTCTTCATTGGGTATAGTGAAGAGACTCTTGGGTATAGATTGATGGATCCTAAGACTAGAAAAGTCTACACCAGTAGAGATGTTGAGTTTTTTGAGAAGAAGGAAGCAAAGACTCCTCCAAACTCACAAGAAGTAGATTTTTCACTAGTTGTAAAAATTGAAGCTGATGTTCCCTCAGAAGATGAAAGTGATGATGGGGATGATGGTGTTGATCAAATAGAACCATGACCCATGGGAATAGTTCAGCGTATGCCTAAATGGTGTACAAGTACATTACAAGATGCAAGAATGGATGCTCCACCGAGATACATCCACCCCTGGACCACGGACTCATAGTAAAGTAAGAGAAGAAGTTAAATTTTCTTTGATGAGTAGAGTTATTAAATCAGATGAGCCCTCAACAGTCCAGGAAGCCCTACAGTCAAAAGCTTGGAAAGATGCCATGGACTCGAATATCAATCAGTGATGAAAAAAAACACTTGGCAACTTGTCGATCTTCCACCAGGGAAGAAACCCATTGGATGCAGATGGATATTTAAAACAAAGTACAAAGCAAATGGGACAATGGACAAGTATAAAGAAAGACTTGTAGCAAAGGGGTATGCACAAAAAGAAGGCATTGACTATGAGGAGACATTTTCTCCCATAACTAAGATCAAAATGATCAGGATGATCTTTTCTCTAGCTACTCAGTTTGGATGGAAACTCCACCAAATGGACGTAAAAATTGCCTTCCTAATTGGAGATTTACAAGAAGAAGTCTATATGACTTAACTTTGAGGGATATGTAGTACTGGTCAAGAAGTAAAAGTATGCGAGACTCGGGAAATCTATGTATGGCCTCAAACAGAACCCCCGGGCATGATACATCAAGATTGATGAGCATCTCATACAACATGGATTTGTTGTAAATCCATACGATCCTAATCTCTACCTCAAAAATAAAGGGGGGGAGATGGTGACTTTTGTTGTCTATGTCGACAATCTAGTCATCACTGGCAGTTTAGTGAGGATGATCGATGCAACAAAGAAATATCTTAATCAATCATTCGACATGACTGATCTCGGGCTGATGCATTACTGTATTGGATTGGAAGTATGGCAGAAAGAGAATCACATTTTTGTTTCTTAGATGAAATATACCAAGAAAAATCTCGAGAATTTTAGGATGATGGATTGCACACCAATTGCTACACCTATGAAGAATAGATTACAATTATCTTGTTTAGATCCATCTCCTGAGGTAAGTGCCACTCTCTATCGGCAGCTAATCGGGAGTCTCATTTACCTGAACTACACTAGACCAAATATTAGCTTTGTAGTGAGCTATTTATCCAGGTTCATGTAGGCACCCAAATTTTTTCATTGGAAAGCAGCAAGATGCATCTTAAGATATCTCAAAGGATAAGATATCTCAAAGGATCAATGGATCTTGGTCTAGAATACAAGAAGAACAAAAATTTCTTCTTCTTAGGATATTTAGATTCAGATCATGCAGTAACATTGATGATAGAAAATTCACTTTTGGATTTGTATTATTTATGGGATCTGGACCAATATCATGGGGAAGCAAGAAACAAAACTTTGTTTCTCGCTCTTCCATAGAAGCCAAGTATCATTATGTAGGATAAGTTGTCTGTGAAGCGATTTGGCTACGTCGCATATTGGAAGAACTTGGAATACCACAGGACAAACCGACCACCATATATGTTAACAATGAAGGTGTTCTCAAACTTGTTTGCAATCCTATTTTTCATGAGAGAACAAAGCACACTAAGGTACAAGTTCACTTCATATGTGAACATGTGTTAAAGCACAACATCCAACTTAAATTTTTCCAACAACTAAATAACGAGAAAATATCTTCACAAAGTCACTTGCACGTGACAAGTTCGAGTTGTTCAGAGAGTTCCTCTCCTCATCCCTTGAGACAATGCACAATTAAGGGGGGGAATGTTAGGTTAATTATGCATAGTATAATTATTTATTTAATTTTATTAATTAAATAATTATATTATATGGTTATATTATAAACCATATTATTGTTGTATTTTGTTATATGGTTTTTAAACCATATTTTCTTTTAGTTTCACAAGGATAATTGTTATAATTATTATAACAATTTATGTGCTTCTTGGGATAATATTTGGAAGCTAATATATTTTAAATTGGTTGTTGCATTGTTGCAACTTCTGCATTGTTTGTATCCTGGTTGTGTAATACATATATATATTGCACCGCTTCTATGCATGTGGTTGATTTTGATTAATATAATTTTCAGGATTTTGTCCCTATTTATAATACCACGGTCCTGGATACTTATTAGCTCGATACCAAAATGATCGTAAACTCTTCAACTTTGGAATTATCCACAGAATCACAAATTAACGATGTTGTTCTACTTTTTATTAGAAAATGACAGAGATAGCTAGTGAATGAATTTTTCTTATGCTTAGAATCCACAATTATAGGAAAGGAAAGAATATAAACTCATAAACACCAACAAGTTTTATCCTGGAAACCTCCAGAGGAGGAAAAACTAGTCGGGAAGGGAAATTGCTCTTTCTTCCCACTTTTATTGGCCAATTCAAACAAGTAAGTACATAATTTACAATAAGTATGAAAGAGAAGTAGATAATATCTCACACTTCCTCCCAATTACTTGCTTGCTTTGTCTCAACACTCCTTTCTTCTACAAAACACAATTCCAACACTAAGAACTTCTTTCTCACTTGCTTTCATGCTTGATGATCTTGTTCTCTTCTACAAACATGTATTTATAGCCTTTCTCAAGTCGTCTAGTGCACTAGAGAATGGGAAAGGTTATAGAGGAGAAGAGAGATGAACAACCTTTAAAATTCTAGGGATGTTCGTTTCATATTTTTTTTTTTATCGAAAGAGCCGAGAACGCTGCCAAATATAGATCGGCAGTCTTAGGACCGCCACCCTAGTTGGGTAGCATTTTATAACCATCACTCGCTGCGCAGAGCGGTGGTCATGTTACTAAAAATATAGATCCTCTGTGTATTATTTTTCCTTCTTCGTGTCGATTGATCGATGAACTAGATTCATTTTGGATCCCTATGGATCAAGTAACGCCGCTCTTCATAGAGTGGTGGTTATACATCCGATAGTTATAGGGGTGATAGTTACACAATTGTCGATCTGTCTTTACCAAATGGTCCTATCCTCGACGACATCAAAATTCGGTAAACTCAATAGTTGCAAATGTTTGGGATTCCAAATAGTTTGGTTCATAATTCCATCCTTCGTTAAACAAAATGACTATAAATACAAGTTTGATTATTCTTTCTAGCGGTGGTTTTGATTGAATTCAAGTGTGAGCAAGGAGGAGTTGGAGTTATTTTTGTTTTGTTCATTGAGAGTCAATTTTTCATACTTGATAAGTTGTGAGCAAGAAAATACAATTAGGAGTGTCCTTCTTAAAGGCCAATTATTTGCGGTATTTTGTATTTTTGGAGAACTACATAGTAGTGAGAGGGAAGCAATTTTCTTATCCATGAAGTTTTTCCCACGTTAGGTTTCTCCAAGATAAATTCTTGTGTATCCTTTGCATTCTATTTCTCAATTTGAAGTATAGTTGTGATTTTTTCATGCACATTATATTGTTTAAAAGGAACTTAGTCAATTTTCCATTCAATTATCACAAAACAAGATCATTAATTGTTGAAAAGAGGTAATTTACATATTAGATTAGTATCAGAGCAGTTAAGATTTCAGTTTTTGTGTGGTATAACTTGTGTTGACATTGTTTCAGTTTGATGCCCCTTACTCAAAAGGGAAAATAAAGCGGTTAAGGTATCTTCATTCCTTTTGAAGCAGATATTTCCATGAGGAAGTGAAAGTAAGGAATCTAAGACATGGATCATAGAGAAGATGCAGATGAGACTAGAGATAAGTGTTTCTACAAGTTAGAGGAAAATGTGACAAGTCTATCCAAGGATGTGGGAAATATTTCCTTGTCCATAGGGAAATTAGAGTCCATCATGGGATTTTTCATGGAGAAACTTGGTGCTCGAATGAGGCCTGGGAGCCAATGAAGAAGATACTCATGAATTTGAAGAAGAGCATCCCCGTTTAATTCCTACACCTCCTCCTTTCAAAGTAGAGGAAAAAATATAAATTCAACCTTATGATGGGTAGGCGAATGCTAAGAAAATAGACCATTGGCTAGCCCAACTTGAGGTATATTTCAGTTTGCATCAAATCAATGAGAGTCAGTAGATTTCCTTTGCAAGGTTAAAATTTACCAATCATGCTTTAACTTGGTTTGAAATTTATGTTCATTTATTGGTTATTAAGATCTTCCTCCTATTACTAAGTGGGATGAATTTACAAGGCTAATAAAAAATCAATTTTATCATATTTGTTATGAGGAAGAGAGGTCCATGTATTGGCATTATCTCGAGGCAAAAACTAGGTCAGAACGTGTAGGACTACACTAGTGATCTCCAAAAGAAAGTTGTCTAGATGGGTAAAGATGTAGTGGAATGAGACCTTCTAATGAAGTACATTGGTGGACTTCATAGCCATTTGAGGAGACCAGTTCTCTTGGCCAAGTTGATGGATGTAGATGAGGCTTGTTCTCAATCCCACTATTTAGAGATGGATAAGAAGAAGAGTTCATCTACCTCTCAACATGATTTGAGCAAACAAGGTGACACCAAACAAAAGGATAAAGGAAAAGGGAAAGGTAAGAAAAATGTTACTTCTATTTCTAAGAAGGATACTAAAGTTCATTGTGGGAATTGTGATGTTGACACTCATTCCAAGGAAAAATGTTGGAAGCTCCACTTGGAATTACATCCCTTCAAGAATAAGAAAAATAAGAAGAAGGTCATGGCTTCCCTCTAGGGAGAGGAAGTATTTTGTAGTGAAGATGTGGATGATACTATGTGTTGTACCTCCGTCTGCAGAGAGGTATGTTTGGGTAGTAGCAATGTTGTTCAAGAAAAGGAACTAACTAAGATTTTTCATATAAAAATTCAAGTGAAGAAAACTAAGGTGGATGCTCTTTTTTATACATGTTCTCAAGCTAATTTGATTAGTAAAGAGTTAGTGGACATGCTAAATTTGGAAACTTATAATCACCCAAGTCCATATTCATTGGGTTGGGTAAGGAAGGTGTAGACATCAAGGTTACCAAATAATGTAAAATCATTTTTGGAATTGATAAGACATTTATTGATGAAGTTACTATAGATGTTGTTCCCCTTGATGTGTGTGGTGTAGTGTTTGGAATCCCATATTTGTATATCATGGATGTTATCTTCATGAGGAGATCCAAATGGTACCATTTAGTGAAGGATGGTAAGAGCTACATCATTTCATCCTTTTCAAGAGACTCAAAGATCTCTTTGGTAAGTGTCACCGAAGCCCGAAATCTTATTAATGCTAGTGGTAAATTTGCATTACTTCTTTTGAGGGATATGTCAAAAGATGAGATTGTTGCATCTAAAACCACTTGTAACATGTTTTCTAACAAACATAATACAAAGATAAAATAGTTGGTTCATCAATTCAGAGAAGTTTTCAAGATCCTATAGGGTTGCCTCTGGTTAGGCCAATTGAGAATGAGATACATTTGTTACCGCATAGTCCTCTTTCAAACTTGGGATTCTACATAAAGTATTTGAAAGATGCCAATGAGGTAAAACAATAGTTGTAGTCTTTGATTAAACAAGATATAATCCATCCTAGCACTTCTCCATGTGGTTCTCCTATTGTTTTAGTACCTAATAAAGATGGTTCATGGAGAATATGTGTTGATTATAGATCTTTAAATAAAATAATCATCAAGAATTGGTACCCTCTTCCTCACATTGATGATTTGTTGGATCAGTTGTAACATGTTTAATGTTTTACTAAGTTTGATTTTAAGTTTGGGCATCACCAAGTGTGGCCCGAGGAAGAGGACATCTAGAAAATAGCATTCAAGACAATGAAAGGATTGTATGAATGGTTGGTATTACCGTTCGGCTATGTAATTTACCGAGATACCTCCATGAGGTTGATGAATACGGTAATGAGGCCTATAGAAACCCAAAATTGGGTCACAACCATATAAAACCCTTGATTAATTAATTCAACACTACTTCCCCACCATGCCCACTTGCACATGTTAATTAATTTAACTAACTAAAATTAAGTTAATTATCTACCTCACCTAGCCACCTCACCTATCCACCTCACCCTAGACCTATTCCAACCCTATTTATTACCTAGACTAAGTCCTCACTCACCTTAACAAACTAGGACTTATTATAACCCTAATCTTAATGGCCTATTATCCCTCTAACTACTCTCCCACTCCATTTAGCACCATTCCACACTTATGACCCAAAACCAAAATCTCAATCATGCCAAATTTAGGAAGAATCGGGATATTTTAGTAAGTATGACCTTTTCTCCTTAACCGACCTTTGGTTAATCCTCGGCGATGTTGGTCACCTAACCACAATCAGTTACCTTAAATAGGATTTCCAAACTATTTGCTCGGGTTATGAATCTCATTTTCTATCTCTTGCGACATCGCATCTTGAATCTTGAGATTTCCAGTGATCTTGCGACATACCAAAGGCCCTTACAACATTCAGACACCACACCATTCATCAACAGATTGATCCAAAGCTCTAGTGAAATCATAGGAAGCAACGTGGCCTCTCTCTTGCTACATTCATTCAGGTCCACCTTCTCTTGCAACCATCACCACCACCTTCTTTCTACCTACATTCTACAAGTACATTCCTCCTTTGTCATTGGTTTAATAGATTAGTTCCTTATTACTTATCTGTTTCATCCCATCCTCTACCATACTTGGATCTCTCCCACAACATATCTATTCAACCATATGCTCATTTACCCTTCATACCTTTCCCAAACACCCATTTTATTATCTCTGAGTCCTCATAAACATCCCATGACCTTAACCAACCTTCCCTCACTTTCTATGCAATCACAGAGAGAGCCAAATATCTCATTTTTTAATATTTCTACTTAATTTCCCCTATCGACATGGTCACCCAACCAACGTCGGTTCCTTATTATACCGACATCGAGTTTTCCAACCAATATCAATTTTTGTGACTAGTAATTTTCTCCAAACCAATAACCTAGTCTACCTATCCAAAACCTCTCAAAAATTCCTCTCAAAACTTCCCAAAACCTCATCCATACCTCGTAACACTCTCTATCATACTGTAGACCTTGAACCATCAACCACCTTCTTTATATTTAGTGTTATATGTCTTTATTAGACTAAATTTGATTTATTATTCTTGTGTAGGATACATAAAATATACAACTATAGTAGGTCTCTTTATTTCATGTTATTTATTAGCATTAACTTGTTTTAAAACATGGATTGATAGCCTTCTAGGAAGCACCCCATTTCCTTGATCTATCTTCCACTATCAAATCCACCAACCGATATTTTTAATCCTATTTTGTGGTCTTGTGTTTTATTTTAGGTCGTTCCTCCTAGCCAAAGGGAATCTCTTCACAATTAGCTTGGTCAACATTCAACGCGTGCACAACTTCCTTCAATTGTCACAGGTATTCCTCCTACCCTACTTTACCTCTTATCTATTTTATCTCTACTTTGTGGTGAAACATTTTGGCATGCCCAATGGGACCCTCTTGTGGATTCTTTTTATTGTTCATATAGGGTGAATTTGTGTGTTTGTTTCTTTCCTAAAAATTTCACACTAAGTCTCTCCTTGGAAATATTCTTTCCTTTCTATTTGTCTAAAATAATTTTTCCTTTGGTGCTTAAAAAGAACACTTCTTCTTTTCTTCTATATTGCATTTAGTGAAAGAGCATTCCTCTTCCTATTCTCCTTTTGCTATATCGAATATCATTGTCAATTTGGGTTTAAAATCTATGAATTTCATACTTTCAGTGTTGCATTAGATCACATAGATTTAATTAGCAATCACACGGTGGAGGTCATGACCACTTGGTGATTGGATTTGGATTAAGCATAGTTCACATTTGTGCACACACTCCTAGGCCAAAACACTTAAACAATTTACACATTTCTTAAACATTTCCTTTCCAGGAAGAATATGTCAAGGATTTAACAACCTGTTGATGGTGGGCACCGCTTTAAATGTTCAGTCGGTTTGTCATATCAGAGCATGGACCACACATACTAAAAGGTATATCGGGCCACTTTAACTAAAAATAACTTGAAACAAGACATAGCTTGCTTATAGAGCACCTTCATTATCCAAAAAATCTATTATATTCATATTCAGTTTAAAAAGGCACAAGCCACTAAACATTAAAATTTGATACCTAGTATTTACTTATTTTTCTAGTTTTTGCTTGATTTATTTGCATTTTGAGTTGTGTTGATGATTCATCTCTCTTTCATTTATTTCACACTCCAATCAAAAGCTGGTGTATTCTAGTTCTTTCTGAGTGTGATAGGACATTTGGTTGCCATACACAACTTTTGGGTTTGCTTTATTTTGACCTAATTCACTACAAAGCCAAAAATATCTTCATCTTCTCAAAAATATCAGTAATCGACATCGGTCCAGTGACAATTATTGGTTCATTTATCACACCGACACTGGTTACCCAATAAAAAATAACATTCTTCTTACATATTAACTTTCTATAGCTTTCTGTGTTTCACATCTTATAGCATACCAAATTTGAGTCTTTGTAACCATTAACAGAGCCCATTTTCACCCATTCTACACTTTTCTTCTCTAGATTTCCAAATTTCTTAGTTATCCTCAGTAACCAACAATGGTCTAGTGACTAGCATATGTTTTCTTTCATAATCGACATCGGTTACCTGACCAGTATTGGTCTCTTTGTTTTAATTTTTATAAAAAAAAACCTATTTCTTCCTTGATTCTTATTGTCTTCTATTTATGTGGTTATGTAGCATTTTTAGAGCTCAAACCACCTATTTTTCCATCATTCACATGGTTTTGACTCGCTAGCAAGCCAACACCCTAGTTTTTCATGCTAGTCATTAGCTATTAGCACTCTGACCCTTCATCACCTTCTATTTCTTCACCCATGGACCCCCTTTCGCTTCTCTTCTTCTATACCTGCAAGTGACGAGGAATTCATGAAATTCCTTGATTATAATCATTGCATCCTTGCAATATTACCTCACCCATTCCTCCACCTGTGACTCATCAGGTTAACCCATGTTCAAAATTCCTACCTCCATTTCTCCCGCTCTCGCCCCCACTTCCATATCAGCCAACACTAGTACAGCGTTACCCGCTCCCGCCTCACAACCCTTTATTTCTCATATCATCCCTACATCTTTGATATCTTTTACACCTACAACATCTATCACACCTTCGACGTTTTTCACCCCTTCGACATCTGCTTCACCATCATCTACAAAGTTTAGTGTAGGAATACCCACATCATCAACACCTCATGTACCCATTGTTTCTTAGCCACCAGTCGCTTCAACATCTCATGCACCTTTCAAAACCTGGTCCTTTCCATACCCCAAACTTTGTCACCTATTTCTATGAGGGTCTTCACACAAGTTCCTCCCACCTATACCCTACCTCAACAACCACTCGTCACCTCTACTTCTTATTTAAGGTACATGCCTTTATCATCTATTCCCTCTTACATACCCCCATTGTAGTTTGCTTATTCGGCACCACCATACACTGGTGTGTTGTCTACAACTTATCTACCTCATCCACCCCTTATACTACAGGGGAATCCCTCAATCAAATCCTATAATGGATCTTATAAATATGATGATGGATAAGATGCAAACCCTGAAGCATCTATTTCTATCTCTCGTAATGCCTTGACTTACGATGAAATTTGTAATGAGCCTATTCATCCATCTATACCCATTCATCCTTATCCTGCACATTGGGAGATGCCTAAGTTCAATCAATTTAATATAAAGGAAGATCTACAACAACATTTGTGATCGTTCAAACACATTTGTTATCTGATCACCCACGATGACGCCTTGCTCCTCAGGAATTTTCCCATGTCCTTGACATGACCTTCTTTAGATTGGTACAATGATTTACCTAGGCACTCAATATTTTCCTTCAATCAGTTAGCACAAGCCTTCCTTGACCACTTCTCCATCAATATCTCCAAGAAGGTCTCCATGAATGATTTATACTCTATTCATCAATACGATGATGATTCTATCATTGAATTCATCACATGTTGGTGGGGTCTCATTAATCATCTTACCTTTCAACTTCCACAAACCAAGTTGATAGAGTTATTCACTAGGACTTATTCCAGTCACATCTCCCAAAATCTTTAGGTAAAAACATTTTGAATGTTTGATGAGGCATTCACCATGGTTTAGAAGCTAGAGATCAGTGCCTTTGAAGAGAAGAAACTTCAGTTATGCAACAAGAGAGCTCCATTTAAATCAAGCGATTCTCATTCTTATTTAAACCACAAAATTCAATTGTTATAAGGAAAAGGATAGGAAAACATGGTAGTATTGAATGGTGGCCCTTCTAATATGTCAAACCAACCGAAACCTCCTTTTGATCTATCATATATTTAAAATTTCTACTACAAGTACAAACATAGATGTTATACCCCTACTGATAGAACATTACTCTTCTATATCGGAAAAGTTGTTAAAATTGGGATCCATCACCCTTCCACTTGTAAAACAAAATACTTGTTTTGACCCTTCAAATCCTTTACCCGCATGGTATAAGGATAATGACTACTATAACTTTCATCGCGTTAGGGGGCATAGTGACTGTAATTGTAAAACATTTAGGAACATTTTCCAATAAATGTTAGATAATGGAGATCTCGTCCTAGAAAACCCTAATGAACAAGAAAATCAAAAGCTTTGGGTCTTTAAGAAACCTTTTATGAACCACATCCCATCATCTAACCAGGTCGGCAAGACCTTAAGCAATGACACAAATGTTCACGAGGTCCATGCCATCTTCAACATAGTACATGTCCCTTCTTCTCAGTTTCCTCCCATCCCATCCATTGAGGAAATTCTTACGCGAGCTCCTCTACCCATGGAGGATCCTATTTCACCTACTCCTCTATCCATGGAGGAACCTACCCTACCCACTATTTTACCCACCAAACAACCTACCTCACCTACTCCTTCATCTATAGAGGAGCTTACCCCACTTATCCCTCTACCTATCAAGGAGCCCACACTACCCATGCTTCTACCCATGGAAGATCCTATCTTATCCTCTTTTTACACAAGGAAGAGTCTACGCCACAAAAATTTCCCCCTCCTCAACCCATAAAGGAGCCAATTTTATATCCTCTTCCTATAAGTGATGCTTCTCCTAGGGTTTTCCAAGATCATGTCAACCTTCTTACGTCACTTATACCAAAATATTTAGAAGCTAAAAATTTCCCTTTCTCATAGACCTTAGAATTCTTCATAGGGATTACCACTAAGTCTTCATCATCCTCTTCTAATTTTATGTCATTCTCTCATTTGTTTGATCACTTATAATACATTGATTAATCTACACTTTGGGTCACCTTTGAATCCTAGTATCCACTCAAATGAAGATGTTGTCTCTGGATACTTTGATGATCTATACTAAAATATTCAAGTCATATAAATATGTTGCACTTGATCCAGTTGTATTAGGATCCTCTTCATTAGCCTTGCCTTCATGCCAACCTTCATCCACACCTAAACCTATCACTACATTGGGGTCTTACCGATGTCTAGTCTTGTCCATCCCCTTGTGAAGATAGATTTGAATACCTCTTCGTAAACCTCCACTAAGTCTATTCCCACACCTAAGAGGAATACCCAACCTCTTAAGCCTCGTACCCCAATTTCTCCTATGCCTTCTTATTCACCTTCACCTCTTCCATCAATCTTAGGCCCACATCCATCGACCTTGGTCAAAAAACCTCTCCCCAAGGAAAAATCAAAGCGAAACAACCCACACCCTTTCCTCGACTTAATATTTTACCCATGCCTCTACCTTCTCATTTACCACCACCTCTGCATTACCTACAACCATGCCATTACCCACACCTCTATTGTCACCTTGGTTGACTCACACACCTACACCTTCTACATCCCCTTATTCTTTGTGCCCTACCCTAGCACCTTTACCCAAGAAGGTGCAACCTAAACCAAAAACCACACTACCTACAAAAAGGTAGTTAAATCAACTCAACCCCCAACTCCACTTCTTTCATGAAAATCATCCACATCTTCATCCAAAGCCACTCTGACTTCTCATTGTGATCTGTTATAAAGGTACTATTCTAACATCCTCACTCGGTTGTTAGAAACCTCCACTATCACACTACTACCCATTAATCCTTATGACCCACTTAAACCCAAACCAATAGGGTTTGATGACTCCAAAATCTATGCATATCATTTCTTACAAGGGCATGATGTCGAAGGCTATAAGGTCCTCAATTAAATTATCCTTCAACTCTGCACTCCAGAAGGTCTCTTCGACAAAGATTACCTATTAGAGGATACTTCCATTCCTCCTTCGCCCTCGCCACATGGCCTATTCCAATTTCTATTCAACGGACTTCACCTCCACCTAGACAACTCTATTTTCCTCCTTCGATCTTTGAAATCAACACGGTTCCAATTACAACTTGATCACGAAATAAAAAGGAAAATAGAAGACTAGTAAACCATCTAGTACACCTCTTCCCACCATTTCACTCCACCCGCCACCAAGGTAACCATCCGTTGGTGACATATCTCGTTTCGGAGGAGTTGCACATTGTACTACGATGAAAAAACTTCATCAATATCCTCTAAAGATGTCTTTATACAAATTGATCCAAACCTCTCGAGTCTCATCATCACACCCTCATTGAGGTCTTGTAATCTATTGAAGTTCCACCCAATGACCATACACCATTTGCTGCCATCTTCACCTTGCATCATGTGCCTACCCTAACCAATTCACCTAAAACTTATATCCCCATTTCATCACCACCTACATCAATAATATTCACATTCATGTAAGCGTTATGATCGATAATACAAATGCGCATACCCACCAACTACATGAATAATAACCCAATTATCCTACTTTTTTCAACAATCCCATGATTTCTACCCTTATCACCGTCATCCTCCACATCTGCATGGGTCCTCCCACCATTCCTAAATTTTCCTACGTTCTTGAGGGTAAATTCCAATACAACATGCTACTTAGCCAAACCTAGATTTACGCTATGGGGTTTATTACTTCAACCCTTCACCGTTTCCTCAAGTGTGAATATGAAGGGAACCCCTACACCATTTAAGAAGATCCTTCCGCTTTCAAAACCTACAATATGCTATATTGACCAAATGATGTCCTTGTTCTAGTAAAGACATCTACATCTACCGCCACTACCACCACCTTTGCCTCATCTAAAACCATTACGATTCAACTTTTACAGTAGAATCATCTACTACTTGTCCCACTAAATATTCCACAACCATTTGATCAATCCCCACTTCTATCATAGCTTCTAAAACTAGCGCCTATACCAACCCATCTTCTTAGGCTTTGAATAACTCATCTATTCCGCTACCTAAGTGTACATGACCGACCCTTTAGTAGTTTTTTTCAATGCCTTACCCTGGGGAATACTGCTTATACAACATTGATACACTCCAAAATCCTCAAGATTATGGAAGCCTTCACCAAAATCCACATTACGACCATCGTGTAGGTGAGGTTTTTCCATATGGTCCTCTCCACCTTCACACCAACTTGACATTTGGGGTACTTGACACTTGCTTCTCATTCTCTGAACCACCTACGCAAACCTAGACATTCTCATATGATTTCCAATACCTCACTAACCACCACTTCACCCACACTTTTCTTCATAGATGTGCTTAGAAGGGTTTTGGATTAGGTCTATATGAACAAGGTCATCATACAACTCTACCTTGCACAACCCGAGAAACACAAGGACCGTTGTGGACTTGGTTTTTATTTTTAGCCTCCTCCTAAGAAGGATCACATAACTCTTTTCAAAAATGAAAATCCATCCATACCTTCTTCACTTATTGCACCACCTTCCCCCACGAAGTTAATGAATCTAGAATCCATCCCTCCTAACTTTTTTTTCATGAGCACCATTTCTTTGGGACCTTTGACCTATCATTATGATGGCGAGGCACCCTCTTCCCTTCCTCTTCTTTATCTTAACATGTTAGATGGTGACACACCTTCTATCAATGTCATTCAATGTTAGTATGAGTCGATTCTCACCTATTTAGGTGCAGAAGATTCTTACATTCATTGGTTGTTACCTTTTGAGACATAAACCATGCTAAATGAATCGACCATAGAGAGATCAACAATAACACTTAGGACAACTCTCAAATTCTAAAGATAGGCCAATCTTTAGATTCTTTTGAAAAATAAGCCTTTGCCTCTTTCCTTTTAGATAATAACAACGCCTTTTCTTGGTCTTATGCCAATATGCCCGGTATTGACCCAAATATCATGGTCCACAATATCGTGACTATCCCGACGCTAAGCCTATGAAACATAAGATGTGAAAAATGCATCTAGGCATTTCCATTCTTGTGAAATAAGAACTCCAATGCATCCTTTATGTTTCTTTCATTTTACCCATTGATTACCCACAATGGATTTCTAACATCATTCCTATCACCAAGGTGATAGGGGGACTTCGCATTTACATGGATTTCCATGACCTTAACCTTGATTTCCGTAAATATGACTTTCCTCTTCCTAGTATCGACCAACTCGTTGATCTTACAATGGACCATGAGATGTTATCTCTTATGGATGGGTTATCGGTGATAATAAAATATTACTCGCGTTGGAGGATCAACAAAAAAATTCGTTCATCACCCCTTGAGGGACCTTCTATTATCACGTCATGCCCTTTGGATTGAAAAATTCTACTGCCACTTATCAACATGATATGACCTATATATTCCATGACATCATGCATGACATACTGGAAGACTACGTTGATGACCTTCTTGGTAAGTCTAAAAGTCATGTTGAACACCTCCCGGTTCTCAAAATCATTTTTGACCGTCTCATCAAACACTTCATTCTCGTTCAACCAAAGAAGTGTGTATTTTCCATTATCTTTCAAAACCTCCTTGGTTTTATTATTTCTTTGTGGGGATTTTAAGTCAATCCCACCAAAATCAAGGCTATTCTCAAGATGCCTCCACCTACTAACCTTCGAAAGCTTCGCAGTTTGCAAGGAAAATTGTAATCCATTTGACGCTTTATTTCTCGGCTTTTTAACTGATGTCACCCTTGTCATCACCTTATTAGAAAGGATGTCTCCTTTAATTGGAATGATGAGTGTCACAAATAATTTGAAGCATTTAAGAAATACATTCTTTAACCACTCGTGCTTATCCGACCTAAATATGAAAAACCTTTTTACCTTCACATTTCGCCATTGACCATTCCTTGGGTGCCATGCTCGCTCATTACAATGAGAAACATAGGGAATAAGAATTTTATTACATAAGTCATACTCTTTTAGACTATGAGAATAGCTATAATCACGCTAAAAATATTTGTCTCGCATTAGTTTTTGTGGCCACCAAACTTTTACAGTACCTACTCAACCACAAAACCTTTGTCGTCACCAACACCGACCCTCTGCATTACATGTATGATAAACCTTACCATCACCAACGTACCTCATGTTGGCTCATGCTCCTCATAAACCTAGACCTATAATTTATTCATCAAAAGTTTTTCAAAGGACAAACCATTGTAGATCAGCTTGCAGACGCCCCTCTTACTAGACATCAACCCTCAAATTTTGATTTTTCGGATGAATCTATTTACACTATTTCCTTAGATGATACCATTTACCAAATGACCTTATTATTTGATAGTTTGAATGTCAATGTGGGGGTGGTGTAGGGTAGTACTCATTCCTCTTGATGGTGATCCTATGTCTTTATCCTTTAAATTAGACTTCGATTGCACCAATAACATCACCGAATATGAAGCACTTGTCTTGGGCCTTCAAACTACCATAGCTTTAGATGTTAAAACCATTAATATATTTGGTGATTCTCAACTGGTTGTGAACCAATTCAATGGTTTGTACTAGTTTCGTAATGAGGTACTTCAAAAGTATAAACATCACATCAACATGCTTTTGACTACCTTTAACAATTATGAACTTCAAACTATTTTGTGATCCACTAACAAATTCATGGATACCATGAATTTCCTCACCTTAGAAAATACCATCCTCACCTTCGAGATACTAAAATATTTGCGGTAGTACAACAGCTTTAGTCACCCTCTTACCTATTCTGCGACATAATTTTTTTGGGAAGAATTGAAACCGACCCACGTGACATATGGTATAAGCGGTTTCTTTGACTACCTCTCCCTTTTAGTCTTGCCCTAAGATCTCACTCACAATGGTTGGTGAGCCTTCCTCCAAAATGTCTATCGTTACTTTATCATGGGGGATATTCTCTACAAATATGGCTTTGATGGTATCCTCATTCGATGCCTCACTAGTTATGAAATTTTGTACACCATTAAATAAATCCATGATGGGATTTTGGTGGAAATTTTAGTGGCCTCGCCGTTACTAAATGTATCTTTTGCCTCAACTATTATTGGACAATTGTTAACCAATATTTTTGTGAATACGTCAAGCATTGTGTGAAGTTTTAGCAACATGCTAACCTTCACCATACCCCAAGTCACACCTTACAAGTTTCCAAAGACTTTTGGCCTTTCTCTCAATGGGGTTTGGATCTCATCGGAGAGATTAACCCTCATTCTTCTCAACATCATCAATGGATCATCATAGCAACAAAATATTACACCAAATGGGTGGAAGCCATCCCTCTCATTTATCTGAATTCAAAATGATCATGAAAATCATCAATCACCATATCATTTGTCATTATGGTGTTCCTCATTGTCTTATTACTACCAATGAAAAATAGTTCTCAATTTTTTCCACAAAATATGTGACAACTTTGGCATTCAACTCAGTTTTTATTCACCCTATTACCCATAGACAAATGGCCAAGCCAAATCTTCCAACAAAACCCTCAATAAAATTCTTATGAAAGTCATCGATGACACTAGTAAGGATTGACACACACACATTCCTTTCGCCTTATGGGCTTATCACACTAGTACTCATACCTCTACCAATGCTACACATTTCTCTTTGGTCTACGGCATAGAGGCCGTCCTGATTTTCAAATTCCAAATTCCATCTCTTCGTATATCACTCAAAGATATGCTCTCTGATGATGATTTTCACCAAGAATGTTTTTCACAACTTGAGCTATTGGACAAACACCATTTAAATTCTCTATACCACCTTCAAATCTACTAAAAATGTATCAAACATACCTATGAAAAATGTGTTCATGAACAAACTTTCAAGGTCGGTGATCTTTTCCTAAAGGAAAATCAACACGTAACCAAAGCTGAGAAAATTAAATGGGGAAAATTTTACCCTAATTGGCTTGGAACTTATATAATTACCTATGTCTATGGATCAGGTGCTTATCATTTATCCTCTCTTGAGGGTAAACCTAAGCATGAACCCTTAATTCTTTGCATCTTCAACCATTCTATTGTTGAATAAAGTAGTACATCACTTTATGTCATTTAAATTATCATACCTTGAGAAAAAATCTCCTTCCACCTACCTCTTTTAGGGACTTACAAATAAACTAGAAGTGTGTGATCATTAGTCACCATTCAGCCTTGTCTTTAATATGAGTACCACAGTTCTACTCATGACATGATTCTCATGGATACTTTTCATCTTTTTCAGGATGGAATCCCATGGTTGTTCGTCACTTAAAACCCCTATTTCATAGTTAACCTTTTTGTGCTATGGTTTTTCCTCATAAAAGATGCCTATACTCCTTCATAGTCTTGTCCATGACTTCAAGTACAAAAATAAAATCAAAACTTGGGATACCTAAAATTTAACTCCTTGAGTCAAAATTCTTACAAATAGATGACTTCCTCAAAAGGAAATCTATGTCTCTCTCTTGCTACTATAAGTATACTGCTCCCTCGAAGGACAAATATAAAGTGTTGGCCACTTATCGCGTCTAGTCTATCCAAAAAGAAGACTAATCTATACTTGTCATAATCAAAAACTATCTTAGAGCTTCCTACATCGATCAGCTTCATGAAGACCTCAAGGAGAACCTATTTATCCTAATATAGAATTACCCCATTGATCAGTCTATAAAAACAAAAAGAAAAAGTCAAGAAAATTACAAACTTTTGGTCATGGACTTGCCTATTATGGTTTTGGGTATCTTGTAGTAGGGACATGCTCTCCAACAACAAGGTTACGCTAAAAAAACTCTTCCACCATACCCTTTGTCTATTATCTCCTAAATCAACTCAAGGGATGTGGCATGTATTCTACACATTATGGTCTCATAACTTTGTTCACCTATAGAGCTATCACTCATGTAGTGTATCTAGGGGCTTATGTTCAATAAGTATAGGGGTATGAAACTTATGGTATTTGCCAACTATGGGCATGCCACATATTTTGTTTTCTTATCTTTTCACTTTTTGTTTCTTCAACAAGACAAGATCAGATTATTGACATCAAATCATGATACCTTAATCTATGCCTAGGCATAATTCACCATGCCTATTACCTATTCAACATTTGACCTTGCCTATTTTCACACACACCTTACCCAACCCACTTACCTATCCACCCTACCTATCAAAATTTTCCTGAATCACCTTCATTATTCCTTGGTTTATGGGAGAAATACATCAGACTAAGGCCCCTTTCTTAAGGGCTATGTAGGCAATAGTCTTAGGGGATGGGGCTATGTGAGGTTATCTCGGCCACTCTTTTCCCCATCATCATTTCCCCCATCAAATAAAAACTTAGTTAATTTTTAAAATAATAATAATTTGGAAGTTAACTCAAAACAAAACCATACATCACCTATATACATCATCATTTATTTTCCATAATACCAATAACTTGGAAATTAAATCAAAACAAGTCAAACTCAACCATGCCTATCATCTAGTTTCCATAACATCAGTACATTGGAAATTAAGCCATTCAACACAACATCATTTCATGTCATAAATAACATCAAACCAAACCATGTCCAATCATATCATTTCCATGACATCAATATAATGGAAATGCAATCACATCCTACCAACATTAACTCAACCATGCCTAATCATCTACTTTCCATGACATCAATATAATGGAAATTAAACCAATCATTCACAACATACATCACTTAACCATGCCTAATCATTTAATTTCCATAACATCAATAACAGTGGAAATTAAACCATTCAATCATATAACCATAACCAAACCATGCCTACATCTACTTTCCATGACATCAATACAATGGAAATTAAATAAACCAAACACAACACATATAAATATCATCATCCATCTATATACTGGAATGTTTGTGTATCAATACATTTATACATAGATATAAATACAAGTATCTCTCAAAAAATCTCATATACATCTCACCTCTTCGGCATGAGGCCATTATATACATCAAAAATCAAAATAAAACACAACTACATCATCGAATAATCTCTATGAGGGGCTGAAACTATGCTGCTCTATCATGTACCCTCACTTGGCCTTTGTTGTTATGAGCTGGTCACCTCTAATGCCATGCCTATGATACCAATGGCTCTCTCGAGCTTGGTTGGTACTATATGTCCATGAGTGGGTCCTCACATTGCCTACCCGATGCACTCTATTCTCGCCATAATTCACATATGGGATACCACTCTCTATTAATTGGTCATGATAATACCTAGCCTCAAACATTGCATATCTGTAATTAGCCATGGATATAGCCCAAGGAGGGTCATCTCTTTAAATCAAACCTGTGGACCTTGTCCTAGTAATAGTTTTCCATGTCCCTATAGTAGCATCCCCTATCCTACTTCCTATAAAACATGACCCTATCCTAGTACCTATTCCTATACAACGGGACCCTTTCCCACTTTCAATGCATGTGTGCTATTAGCCAACCGGCCTCGTAAAGTGGTAACCTATGCCCGTAGTGTAGCGATTTGAGCTTGTAATGCTTCCACATGCTCTCCATCCCCTACTTGTGCCCGGGATGCTGCCAATTGGTCCTATAAAGTGGCAACACGTGCCTATAGTGTAGAAACTTGAGCCTATAATGCATGCAACCTACCCCTCATCTCCACCACTACCTTTTCCACCACTAAGCTGTCCCTGTAAAGTGGCCACCTAATCTTGACCCCTCGTTAGCTATCCTTGTATGGTGACCATCTATGCCTATAATCTGAGCTAATTGCAACTATAAGGTCATCACCTACCCCTATACTAGTCCCTCTCGTACTATAACACTAGCTAAATTAGGTTGTCTAGCCTCGACACATTACTACCTATATTTGGGCTATCCTTCACTTCCTATACCTATTAGTCGCCCAAATCATCAATCCTCCTATCGCAACTTGATCCTCCTACCTGTTGGATCTGCTAGATGTGGTGGAGATAAAGGTCTCTCCATGTCATCCTTGCAATATTATGGAAATGATAGAGGCACATCCTGCTAAAGCCCAAACTAGCATTTGAATTGGTCAACCAAAATCATCTCATGCTCCCCAGGTCACCATCCCAACTAGTTATAATCCCGCCAACTCCTCTCTGTTATGCCCCCATATGAAGGAAAATCCACATAAGGCCACCATAAAATATCTAGTCTTGATAGGCCCTCTAACATGCGCCTGTAGTACATCACCTCTTGCGTTGCCTCATCCACTCTAGGATGTTCCCCTATCGATACTCACCTCCTGAAACCTTCTTTGTATACTCCTCGGTGCCAATCTTGTCATGGAAGGCCTACCTAATGTAGACACACTATGTGCTCATATGCCCAATAGTGAAGTAGATAGGTGCAACCAAACTGTTTAATCCTTGTATACGCCCATAACTCTCTATATAGCTATACTGTGCACGCTACGCCCATACAAAATAAACTCTCTTCTTAATCATATCCTCAAGTACTCCCATCAATGCCCATGGAAATATCCCACCCTCTGAATCTGGGAGAGCATAACATCCAATAGCCACCATCATCAACATTGATAATATGGTCTCCTCAAGGTGTGCACCATACATATCCCCATAACTAATGCTAGCATTGTGATATGTCAAATTTTTCATCGCTCTCCAAATACTGAAACCATAGGATACAGCGCATCATCGGAAGAAATCTGATATAACGACTCCCCAACAACTAATAATCTCGGTATCCTATAGACATCTTCTAATGTGATCATCATCTCACTTGTCGTCTAAGTGGAATGTGTTGGTCATTGAATCCCATCTGTAGATGAGAGCGACCATCATGTTGTGATCTTGCACTATCCACCTATATCACCTCATGACACCCAACCCAATAGCCTACATATGCTCCCACTTGTCATCAGTAATGCTAGGTCTCATTTAGACTAATAGAGGAGACAACCTATCTCTCATGGTAAACTCATGTCTTTCCCGAATCATTACCAATTAAACATGTTAATAAATTACCCCTTTTGATCATTTATTTGAACCTACCTAGCCCAATACATCCCCATTTGCAAAAATTTAACTAAAACACCAAAATAAACTACAAAACCCACCCCACATCACCTCTAAATTCATTATTCCACCTAATTACACTAGTTTTGGCCTTCCCCATACCCAATTTCACCCAATTTTCAGCAATTTTAAATCAAAGTTCAAAAACCCCAATTCTTCATTTTTAGATCTTAGTTTTAACCCAAACCACAAATAGAACTCAAATACTACTTCTACTCGGATGCATCTCCATGGTGGGATGTCTTGTCTCTATACTGGAGGTCCTCCCACACCTTCCCCTGCCTCTATCATGACTGAATCCAGGTCGACACTCTCAACCAATCAAAATGCTCAGCTAGATCTCGTGGTCCCATACTCTCTACTCCTCTTAGCCAATAACAACTCACCAACTAAAACTCATATCTCTCCTTGTATTTTTTCACACAAAAGTGCTCTCTCAAGTCATTTTCCAAATTTAGAAATGCTCAAATGAGCCATTTTCATGTAAATTTTCCATTTTGAACCCAAATTCTCCTAGCCAACATTGGTCGGATTATTTCTTAGGTAAATGACATTGGTTACCCTTACCGGCATTGGTTCACCCTCAACCAATATCAGTCACCCTTCCTAACCCCATTATACCTAATTTTCCCAAAAATTTGATGCGAGATGCCATTTTCTTACCACCAAAGCCTTATCCTAGCCTGACAGCTCACCTAACAACCTTATCACCTAACCACCGACCTCAGTGTACTTGGGCATATTTTTCCTAAACCTTGGCCTTACCCATGGCCTTACCTATACAACCACCCCGACCTCACCCATTTGACACTCAAATTTTCTTACTCATTGTACCTTGCAACAATGCTACTCGTGTTGTTTAGCCTACCAACCTTTCCTTTCCTGATGTCGTGATGTTTATCTTTACTAGACCAAACATTTTGGTGCTTTGGAACCCACCTAATTCTTGTTCCTGCACCTATCCTCATTCTTATTCTAGGACCGTATCCTATACCTTGGATACCTAGATGACATCAAACTTGTTTGGATAAAATATGGACCTTTGGTGATGTAAAGTTTGTGAGATCTTCAGCCTAATGCCTTGTCACATTCTACACATTTGCGTGCATTTGAATGCCCCCACCTATAACCCACACTGATATTACCATAGCCTATACCCACACCTTACCTCATTTTTCATCACCTACCCCTTTATAAAACCCATCACTGATTTAGCCTCTCACTTCATTAGTTCCCAATTTTAGGGGGATCACCTCCACCCATAACCTGGGGCAACCTCATCTCTATCGATACCTAGGGAAACCAATTATGTTTTTTCATCCCGCTTATCAATATAAGCTAAGCCAAAAAAGGGGCAAATGTAGACACCTAAAATTAGGTTGCAACCCTCTAAACCCATTTGATTAATTAATTCAACACTACTTCCCCACCATGCCCACTTGCACATGTTAATTAATTTAATTAACAAAATTAAGTTAATTATCTACCTCACCTATCCACCTCACCCTAGACCTATTCTAACCCTATTTATTACCTAGACTAAGTCCCCACTCACCTTAACAAACTAGGACTTATTCTAACCCTAATCTTAATGGCCTATTATCCCTCTAACTACTCTCCCACTCCATTTAATGTTATTCCACACTTATGACCCAGAACCAAAATATCAATCACACCAAATTTAGGAAGAATTAGGCTATTTTTAGCAAGTATGACCTTTTCTCCTTAACCGGTGCGTCGGTCACCTAACCATGGTTGGATTACCTTAAATAGGATTTCCAAACTCTTTTCTCGGAGTTTGAATCTTATTTTCTAGATATTACAACATTACATCCTACGACTCTCAAGCTTTCTAGTGATGTTACAACATATCGAGAGGCCCTTAAAATGTTTAGATACCACACCATTCATTAATGCATTGATCTAGAGCTCCAGTGTAATCATAAAGAAGCACCGCACCCTCCCGCTAGTGCTACATTCATTCGAGAACCACCTTCTCCTGCAACCATCACCACCACCTACTTTCTACCTACATTCTACAAGTAAGTACATTCCTCCTTTGTCATTGGTTTAATAGATTAGTTCCTTATTACTTATCTGTTTCATCCCATCCTCTACCATACTCGGATCTCTCCCATAACACCCTTATTCAACCATCTACTCATTCACCCTTCATACCTTGCCGAAACACCCATTTTTTACCTCTCGAGTCCTCATAAAATCCCACAACCTTAACCAAGCTTACCCCACTCTCTTTAATCACGAGAGAGAGACAAATCTCTCATTTTTAATCTTTCTACCTAGTTTCCCCTACTGACACCGATCACCCAATCAACATCAGTTCCTTACCATTACGAGCATCGGTCACCCAACTAATATCAGTCTTTGTGAATTGTAATTTCCCCCAAACCATCAACCTAATCTACCTATCCAAGACCTCTAAAAACTTCCTTAACCTCACCTAGACCTCTCGCAACACTTTTCTGTCATACCTACAGACCTTGAACCATCAACCACCTTCTTTAGATTTAGTCTTATATGCCTTTATTAGACTAGATTTGATTTACTATTCTTGTGTAGGATACCTAAACTATAAAACTATAATAGGTATCTTTATTTCATGTTCTTTATTAGCATTAACTTGTTTTAAAACGTGGATTGATAACCTTCTAGGAAGCACCCTACTTCCCGGATCTAGCTTCCACTAGGAAATCCACCAACCAATATTTTTAATCCTATTTTATGGTCTTGTGTTCTATTTCAAGTCATTCCTCCAAGCCAAAGGGAAGTTATTCTAAATTATCTTGGTCAACATTCAATGCACACACAACCTCCTTTGAATATCACATGTATTCCTCTTACACTACCTTACCTTTTATCTATTTTATCTCTACTTTGCGGTGAAACAAGATCATTTATTGATTCCTTTGTCATTGTGTACTTGGATGACATTATGGTTTTTAGTATAACTTTTGAAGATAATTTTGATCTTTCACACTAAATTTTACAATTTCTTAAGGAGAGCATGTTAGTGTTGAATAAGGAGAAGTGTGAGTTTTATCAATTATCGATTTTCTTTTTGGGACTTGTGGTTGGATATGGAGAGTTGAGGATTGATCTAGATAAGATAAAGGCCATTCAAAACCATCCTACACCATCGATTTTGACCAAGAATGGGATTTTTTTGTACAAGATTCGAGATTTGAGGAAGTTCATTAAGAAATTCTCATCCATAGGAGCACTTATACATTCAAAGTGACAATAGGGGTAAGATTTTTGATTGGGGTAAGAAATAGAAGATTTCTTTTGAGTCATTTAAATATAAGATTAGTCATGATCCGGTTTTGGTATTACCTAGCTTACAAATTTCTTTTGAAGTGGAAATCATAGCTAGTGACTATGTTATGGGGGATGTCCTACTTCAAGGAGGTAGTCTTGTATGTTATCACTTTGAATTATTTCATGGAGCTATTCGTAATTATCATACATATGATAAGGAGTTGTATGATATTTTTAAGAGGTCAAGAATTTAAAACATTATCTAATGGGTAAAGAAACTATCATTCAAAAGATCATTAACCTCTCTAGTATATGTAGGATTAGAAAAATTCAACATGCTAGACATTATAAATGGATGGTTTTTTACAAAAATTTCATTTGATTATCAAATATAAGAAACACATTTCTAACAAGTTAGCTGATATGTTATCTATGCCTCCTTTGATTTTAGATATAAATGATTTAACAAAAATAAACTATGGATAATATTATTTTGTTAAATTATTTTGTATGTTATAACAAGTAGATATGTTAGTAAATTACACTAGATGATTCAAACAAGAAATAAAATTAAAACCCTAAATTTAGGAGAGAGTTAGATCACTTAGCCAATTTCAAAAATATCCTAGAAGTGTGCAAAGGTGGAAGACAGATCAAACAAGAACACGTGAGCTTCATGACCGAGCCCAGAAAAATATAACAGGCAGGAGGAGCGAGGACTAGACACACTGGAGTGATATTGTGGTACCTGGGTACTAGGATCCCTTCTTAGGCATCAAGGTTTGCGTATGAGGAAAAAAACAAATTTTATAGGGTTTCGGTTGATCTAAAACCCTCGTTATATGTTGCTTGTATGTTAAACAACTCACATGGATGTCACCGATAACTTACAAATAAAGATATCATCTAAAAACCTTAAAAAGAACATCAAATCCTAAAAAATAAAGATGCAAAATGAGGGGTTAGACTAGCCTCATCTATCAAACAAGTGATCTTATAAATAAGAATTACACTACATCTTAGACCCAATGTAGTTCTATGTGTGTGTGTGTGGAATCATTCCCTAGGTGGATCTTGTGTTTGTCACACTTGATAGTGAGAAAAGTATCTAGATGTAAATATATGTAATAGATGTGTGCATGGAATAAAATGAACTTCCCTCCTATTCGTGTCATGTAAAAAACCAAAACTTGTCCCTTGTAATGGCGATAGATGGATGCGGTGAAGCTCGAGATTCTTGTGAGATATAACCTTAGGTGATATTATAAATTCTTAGAGCTTGGTCCTTTAATTTAGTCACATAAATTTATATTTATATGCTTCTCTTGTTCAAATTTTGTAATTGGTCACTAAAATGTCAACCCCTAAGAGATAAGGATTCCCAATGGCTAGAAAGGACCAAAAAGAAGTGAGCTAAATAAAAAAAAGGCCTAAGGCACCTTGAGAGGACGAAGGCGCTTGGGCATCCTGGTTGGGTTTTGGTGTCAAGAGCTAGGAAAGGTGAAATGTGAAGGGTTAGACTGGGTAGTGAGGTCCATAAATTAAAAATGGGGATTGGATAGGAGCCTAAGAGGTCCAATATAGTGATAAACTAGTAATTTTCTCCCGTCGAAGCATATGAACAGTAGTAAGTGATTAGGACCTAGTAATGTACCCAAGTGCATGATTTTGTGTCTACATTTTCCCCCACTTCATGTTGGTGAGTGAAGATATCGATAACATAAAGTAGATAGAGATGCGTACTGATAACCATGTAGATGGATGTAGAATAGCGTGCTTAAGACAAAGAGATTGTGGAATGATAAAAAGTGTGAAGCATGGATGTTAAAGAAGAGGAAGTAAAAATAAAAGTGATGATAATGACCCTAGGGTGGAAACACATGTATATGTTTTTGATTTTGTACATATTATTGATGAAGATGCTTGTTGTATGTTGATGTTGACTACCGCTTCCCATAAGGATGGACCTATAATGAACAAGTAGTCGAATATGGTGTATATATGTATAAAATGCATGTAAGAAATGTGTAAAATGTTGAAAATGTGAAAAAGGAACATGTGCACCTGATCTGTGATGAGTAAAAGAGTGTAGAGAGGATCCTGAAAATGTTGATGAAGAGAGAGTTTTTTGGGTGATCTTACTCCATGGTATAAGTAGTATAGGAGAAAATTCTAGTATTATTCTCTAACCTTTGACTTCTTCCCATAGTAAAAACACCACTGTAGATGGTGTGTATAAGTCCGATCCAATGTGAATAAGTGTAATCAAATGTGATTTCCAAGTGCTAAGGGATTTCCTACCCTATGAAAATTCTCCTTGAAAATGCTAAAAACTATGAAAAACTATGTGTATCTTCCCCCTAGTCTCAAGTGTCCAAAAAGGGATAGAAGAACCTAAGCGCCCAAGTCTGATTCTAAGTGCTAGTGTTTTTGCTAATGTAAGGACCCAAGTCTGATTTTGAGCACTTTATGAGTTTGTAGAATATGTTGAATCTGTGCTTAATTGTGCTAAAATGTGACTGTAGCTACCAATGGGGTGACTGATTCACCCAACATATGCCCAGTAGTTTTGGGTGCATGCAACATCACTAGGAGCATGCGGCCCAAAAAAGGACCCCATGATGAAATGATACCAGTATGTAGGATGGAATGTGCTTGGTAGAAACCAAGGCACATGAAAATAGTGGCTAGAAGACAAGTGTTAGTGTAAACAAGATAAGCACACATATAGAAAATATGTGTAAGCTACCAAGCAAGAAGACAAAGTAGACCAAAAAAATTAGGTTGCAAACATGGGACATCACTCATGATGTCACAAGACAATTGAGGCCACAATGGCTGAAATCATACAATGTGCATACAAGACAAATCATAGGGAAAATCCCTGCAAACAATGGAAAACAAGAGTAAGCAAACATCGATAACCATGGAGGCATATAACCCTATAAAGAAAATACAGCACATGAAGCACCCAAGTTATCATGTTAGAGAGATAATAGTATGTCAAAGTATGTATAATATGATATAGTAATGTGCTATGAAAAATGAAACAATAGCACTTGGAATATGTGCGAAGGTGTATTCAACCAGAGCCATTTATGGGATTGGTATGAGGTACTTGCACCAACATATATGTTGCATGTATCGATCTTTGTAGATTATGTGGTCACAACTAGAAAGCAAGTGAATGCACATGTGTGCATGATAAATATAATGACATATAAGATATCTATCTAGCATGTGTAATAAAGCATACATGTAAGCATAAGAAAGAAAGAGTAAATGCATCCAAGATATGCAATATGTTGTGGATGAGATGGAATAGAATGCAGTGTGAGTGTGATAAGGGTAGTTAGTCCCCGAGTGTGGATGTATGCATGAGTGAAATTAGGTTCATTTATACAAGACCCCTCAATAGTAAAGAATGAACCATATAACAAGAGTACATCATCGGGAAATGGTTTGAATGATGTTGTATGTAGAAATATGTGATCAAGAGTGCATAACATAAATTGTATAATAATATTGTGTAGATGATAGAAGGATTGAATAAGATGCTAAAAAGAGTGTTGAATGTGAAGCATGAAGCATATATTGTAAAGTGATGTCATGTGATGTGTAATATTGAATGTGACATTAGAAGGATTGATCAAGAATCTTAGGATGAGATGCTAGAATGATTGATGATGTAGCATAAAGTGTAGATCATGGAATGTGTGAATAAGATTGTAGAAGGTATTGATTGTGAAGCACAAAGCGTAAATTGTAGAATAGCATCGCATGATGTGATAGCTAGAAATATTGATTGATTGTGAAGACCAAGTGTAGAATGATGTAAGTGTGATGAGGTGAGGTTCAATTCAGATTTAGACCCTCAAAGTTGAGTATGAACCATGAGACTAGAGTGTGTCATCGGGTAGTGTGCACTGCAAAGGTTTGATCATGATGCATAGAGTGTAGAATAGAATAAAATGATGTGTAAGTAGAATATAGTAGAATGATGTAGATTGAAAGTGTATAGTTTTTTGTAGGAGTAGGTGACACTAGGAAGATGTGTGTTGAATGGGCTGAGTGAAGATGTGTAGTGTGCAATGAAAGATGTATAGAATGTGTAAGTGTGGAAAGAAAATAATGCATATAATGCATAATAGAAGTAAAGAGATGATGTCAAAGATGTGTATAGTGGAAAATGTGTAGAATATGTAGAATGAGTGGGTGTAAAAAAAAAAGTGTACAAAATATGTATGATGTGTAGGTAGAAGAAGGTGTCATAGAGGTGTAAGATGTGTAATATCTATAAAGTGTAAAATGTGTAAGATGTATAATAGATGTAAGAAGAAGATGTTGGATATGTGTAGGATGTGTGATGTGTAGAAGAAGGTTTCGTAAATGTGAAATGTGCAGTGTGTGAGGTTCATGTGTATAGTGTTCCCTCAAGATTCAAGTACAAACCTTAGCACAAGAGTGCTTCATCGGGTAATGAAGATACAAATAGTGTATCAAAGTGTATGTGGTGAATGCCTATATATACACAGGATGATGTATATAATGTGATTATAGAAATGGTAGACAAATAGTAATGATGCAAGAGTAGGATTGGGGGTTTAAATTGGCATGATGCCCCCCAAGTGTGTGTGATAAAGAGAACAATCATGTAATGTCATCTAGGAGATCATTGTTGTCATGGTCAAAGACAAATGGAGAAACATCCAAAGATTAGTAAGCAATAGTGTCAGGTTGATCTAATAAAGAGCCATTGAGGCATAGATTGTACATGCCCATAACATATTCCTCATTAGTGAAGGGAGGTAATGGACATCCATGTGCATACCAACGAGTGAGATTTTTGGATAGATGATAAATTAATTGTTGTAAATGAACACACGACCGAAGGGAATAGGAAATGAGATATCAGTATGATTAGGTTCTAATGTGCCCCCAATGTAATCAAGACAATATTTACCTAATGTAAATGGAGAAGAGTGAGGAGATCGCGCAAGAAATATTGTGAGATGAAAGAAATGACGACCATAAGCAGTAGTGATAGTGATGATGCCATGATATAGATGAGGATCATGAGGTGGAGGATAAATATCATAGAAAGTGAAGCCAAGCTGAGTCAAGCCATCATGTCTTCATTTAATGTCATCACAAGTAGGATCAAATGGAATATTCTCCCAATAAGAATCATTCATGAAAAGTGTACATGTAAAGGGAGGACATGCTAATGGTGGATGCACATGTGAGAGTGAAGTAGGTGGAATGATGTTTGATGTGTGGATAGGCCCCCAATAAAGTACCATAACATTGGTAGTAGTGGGAGGGTGTGATGACGTGGATGGAACAACATATAACATGCAAATAGTATCTTCTAAGTCAAGTGGAGAATCTATAGGTTATGGTTCATTAGTAGTAACAAACTATGGAGTACAAAGCATAGTGGTGGTATCGTGTTTACAATATTTGAATGGTTCAAGATCAATAAAAATGTGTATTCAATACCCTCATGTAAAAATTTGACACATCGATGTACTATGGAAGGTACAACTTGCATGGCATGAAGCCATGGTCTACCAAGTAAGTAATTATACAAAACTAGGAAGTCCATGACAAAGAAAACTGTATGAAGGGTTTTAGCCCTAAAGTAATGGGTAATGTGATATGGCCTATGCATGGACAAACAAAACCATCGTATGCGTGAAGAGAAAGAGATGAAGGACTGATATTAGTAGTTGAAATACCTAAATCCTTAAGGAAGGTTAGAGTGCACAAGTTAAGTTCAGATCCATTATCGACTATAACTCGCTTGACACCAATATTATGGATGCACATCATGATGTATAAAGGAGGATCATTGTCAAAAGTAGTAAGATCAACATTAGGATTAGCTCGAAAAGAAATGTGCTGAGAAAATGCATCTACAAATGTGTTATAGACTAAGTATGGATGAATTAGAAGGAACATGAGTAGTAGTCAAGAGAGTGATGATCTTAGCCCTTAGCTCAGGATGGAGGAGCAAGAAATCATGAATAGAAATATCCATGATGAGAGGATCTTAGAAATATGTAAGAAGAAAAAGAAAGATCCTAAGTGTGTTCAAAGAGATCGGGTTCACCAAATGATTTAACAAAAATAAACTATGGATAGTATTACTTCATTAAATTCTTATGTATTTTACAACAAACATATATGGCATTAAAGCACACTAGATGACTCAAGCAAAAAATAATAAAAGTAAAACCCTAAATACAAGAGAGGGTTAGACCAATTAGTTGATTTTAAAAATATCTTGGAGGTGTGCAAAGGTAGAAGACTCGATCAAATTGGAACATAGGAGGCTATAGCTGAGCCCAGAAAAATGTAGAAGTGATGGAGGTGTTGGGAATGGGGTGCCTAGAGTGGTACTGTAATGCCTAGGCACTAGGATCCCTTCCTAAATGTCAGGGTTTGTGTAGGAGGTCTAGAAATCAATTTCACAGTGGTCTTTGTTTGATCTAAAACCCCGACTTCTAGTCACTAGTTTGTCACACAACTCCCACGATATGATAACTTGTAAATCAATAGATCACCTATAAAACCCTCAAAAGAACATCAAATCCTAAAAATAAAGATGTAAAATAAGGGGTCAAAATGTCCTCATTTGTCAAACAAGTGATCTTATCACTAAGTGTTGCACTACATCTTAGACCCAATGTATTTCTATGTGTGTGTATGTGCAAAATTGTGCCCTAGGTGGCTCTTATGCGTGTCACACTTGGTAGAAAATAAAGTATCTAGATGTAAAAAGATGTAATAGATGTATGCATGGAATAAAATGAACTTCCCTCCTATGCGTGTGATGCGAACAACAACCTTTATCCCTTTTAATGGTGCTAGATGGATGTAATGATGTTCTTAGATGCTTGTGAGATACAACCTTAGGTGATAATATAGATGCTTAGAGATTGGTCCTATAATTTGGTCACATAAATTTATATTTATATGCTTCTCTTATTCAAATTTAATAATTCATCACTAAAAGGCCGACCCTTAAGAGATAAGGATTCCCAATGACTAGAAAGGATCCAAAAAGGAACGAGCTAAATAAAAAGAGGTATAGGGAGACCAAAGAGGATGAGGAATCCTGGGCATTGACATCCTTGTTGAAAAGGTTGTCATTGATGTCAAACAAGACAACTTGAGCATGGTTTTGAGCTTGAGAAGGTATGTCTTATTGTATATAGTCATGTGGCTTATTCATGGTTTTGTGGTGTGCATGATTCAACAAGTATCAATAGGTACAATGGTATGATATGGTAGTCAAACATGGTCAAAGATGATGAATGTGATGGACAAGTGCTTTAGTGATATACAATGGTCTCTAGATAGTTTATTGAGCATTCAAAATGGTTTTAGAAGGGTTTCAGAATGGTTCATGGTCACTGCAATCCTAAATGGTGAGTTGGGAGTCCTCTAGAGAAATTGAAAAGGTCAGTACACATTTTTAAAATTATTTGTAGGCCCAAAACTCATTTTCATAATGTTTTAAGTGTTTACAAGGTTTTTATGAAGAAAGCAAAAGTTCCAGTCCTTAGAATTTTTTTGAGGAAAATGAGTATTTTTCTATATTTTGGTGTATTACGGATATATGGGGCATGGATATAACATTTTCTCAAGGAACATGTGTTCCCCACATGGTCATAAAGGACACAAGACAAAGGATCATTTGTATTGTAGGTTTGGGATGAAAATCAGGCACTAAGGCCTCCAAAGGAATGTGTACCAAATGATTAAGAGTTCCCTGCAAGTAAGTTTGAACCACAAGTCAAAGAGTTTGTGTGTATTACGGGTGAATCTGGAGATTTCAGGCACAAAGGACCCGTAAAGAACAAGTTACAAGTGGGAATTAGTTCTCCAAAACTTGGTTTGGAGTGTAGATTAAAGGGCTAGTTTATTGCGGGTCGAGAGAGGATTTTAGGTACAAAGTGATCGATGGAACATGTTCCCCAAGAACATCTATTCTCCACAAGGTGAATTGATTTGATGAATAAGGAGCCTATGTATTGCGGATAGAGTAAGTGATGCAGGTACAAGAGACTTCAATGGTATAATTCTCTTTGAGCAAGTGTTCTCCATAATTCATGTTCATTTGAAGTAGAAGGAGTTGGTGTTTTGTAGGCCAAGTGAGTGTTTTGAGCACAAAAGGCTTCAATGAAACTATTCCTTGAGATAATGAGTTCCTTGCAGATCGTGTTAACCCCTAATACAAGGAAATGGAGAGAATGTAGTGTTTTTAGAGAAGGAGATAGTTTTGGGAACAATGAACCCTAATGACACATGCTCTTTTAAAAATATGAATGTCCTGTATAACAAAGAAAAAGGGGAAACAAAGGAAAGTTATTGCATTACGGATAGACGGAAGGATTTGGGTGAGAGAGGCTAGAAGGAACAAGTACCCAAGTACTTCAAGTTCCCTGAAAATATGATATGTCGAATCAACAAAGGGAGTGAAGAGTGTGGTGTGGGTCATAAGGAGTGCAGAAGAATTGGAGAAAGAAGGAACAAGTTATCGGGTGTTGACTGTTCCAAGACTCGAGTTATCTAATTGAAAAAGTTTATAGGGTTAGGGTTTTTGTATAATAAAAATCCTCGAAACTCAAAATCTAACCATTGAAAAATTATTTTTTCAAAGATATCTCTATGAGGATGACACAAAGATATTTCAAAAGGAATTTTGTGAATTCATGCTTCTAGGAGAGAGAAAATCATGATTGAAGTTTTGAAAAACCCATCCAAGGTGCATGCTTTAGGTGTTCGAGATTGAAATAAAATTTTCTCATTCCCAAGTGAAGGATATAAGACAAGAATTTTTGTACATGATGTTTAGGAGGTTTAAAAAGATATCAAATTGGTTTGAATCAAT
The DNA here is from genome assembly GCA_018340775.1 of Taxus wallichiana var. yunnanensis. Lineage (NCBI taxonomy): Eukaryota > Viridiplantae > Streptophyta > Pinopsida > Cupressales > Taxaceae > Taxus > Taxus wallichiana. The sequence goes on along the minus strand of CM031239.1, from coordinate 247,058,229 downwards.
TATACACTCCACAAAGGAAGATATGAATTGCATAAATTTCCCAGGCTCATGCAAACTAGGTGTAGAAGCTTCAAACTTGCTTTTTTCTTTATCATGGCTTCAAGGCATGCTTTGAAAGTTTTTAATTGTATTTCTTAAGGAATGTAGAAGGTGTATATGAATCTGCAGAGTCTACAAATGTGTGAGGGTGATGTTCTCCATGAAATTTTATTAAGGGGATGAAACAAGTGGATCCAATATAAACTGTAAGTGCACTCATAAGTCTGTATCATGCTCAGTTTGAATTTAAGAAGGAGATTAGAATGTTATATCTTATCTATGTCCAATATATTGTCTATTATTAAGTCTTTGATGTATAATCTAAGCCAGCAAAATGCTAAGTTATGCCTGAGTAATGTGTAAAAGTGAGTTGGAGATAGTTAAACATAGTTAAGTAAAGTGATAGAGTGGACTGAACTCACTTAGTGTTGTGTAAATAGTCAATGGTGTACAAAGAGTTGACTGAATGGTTGATCATCCTAGGAAGTTGAAGAGACATGAAACCATCCAGTTTGAGGTCGTTGAATACATGAAGAAGCCAAAGAGTCCCAGAACAATTATAACTCCTGCACTCTCATTTTGAAGCTCGAACAAGAAGGTGAAGGGCCATTTTTGTCTTATTAAATAAAATTAAATGGTTTAAAGGGTTCAAATACACTATGGGAAAAGAAGTGGATGAGGAAACATTTGGTGAGATAATCTCAAGTAGATGGAAGATGAAAGGATGTGAAAGGAGACTATAAAAGATAGATTATGTGAGACACAAAATGTTGTTGAAAGCATGTAGTGCTGAAGGCTAGTTTTATTGAGACCATGGTGAATACATAGAGAAGAGGAGAAGAAGAGTAAGCTGAAACAGAGATCACATTAGGTTGAGATATGCAACCAAGTGAAGAAGGTGATAAAATTCTTGTGTTCAAAGTCTAAGTTGCAGCTCAACATTAATAAGTTAGCTTCCTAGTAAATTTTTTTTGCGTAACAATAATCAAGTGGGTGCTTGGCATTTAGGAGTGATATTCTTAGCAAGTTATTACTTGTAGAATGGTATTCAAGTGGGTGCTTGACATAAAGTTGAAGTAGGTGCTTCATAATTGGAGTTAGAGCTCTAGGGTGAGTTGGTACTCACCACTTGGTGAGATCATTGTAATTCTTGATAGACAATTATACTTCATTTTGCTTTGATTTGTCCTTTTCGTGGGTTTTATCCCTTATTGGGTTTCCCACCTCAAATGCCATTTCCTCATGTGTTCATGTGTGTTTATTGATATTTCTCTATCATGATTAGATGTTCACATTCTCATGGTTAACATATTCAAGGTTGGATAGTTAAATTAACAAAAATTGGACAAAATTTAAACAAGCACTGATTCACCCCTCTCAGTGCCTAGATTTCTAACAATCTGGTAAGGCACTAGTGTCCAAAGCTAGAAAAGGTGAAATGTGAAGGTTCAAACCAAGAAGTGAGGTTTGTAAGGTCAAAAGGGAGACTAGAAGGGAACCTAAGAGGCCCAATGATGGGTCATTGTATTTTTCCAATCATTTAACCGACATACTCTTTGTCGGTGTCATTATAAACTAGGGCCGTGTCCAGGCAATATGCAATGGAGTCTAGGAGAACCAGTTATGCATTGAGTTTGTTGGGGGATGCTTAGATTTAGTGGCTATTCTATGGAAGTGTAGTTAAAATCTATGGAAATTCAATACAAGTCTAGAATTCAACTGTTTGCAATGAAATGGATTTCAACAACTAATCTTCTACTGTAAAGTAAAATACGCACACACTTATTCTTAACAATTTAAACCATAACTGAATAACTAGAATTCAACAGAAAGCAAGACTGTTTATGAACTAAATTTACATAGCAAAAGCATCTACTTAAAGTGAAAGCAATAATGGAGAAAATAGGGATATTTAATCAAAGAATGCATGCAAAAACTCATCAAATGATAATTGCAGTAAAACTAATCGAAGGATTGTATGCATGAAAAACTCAAAGTAACCTCGTATCTCCTCAGTCAAGTGGTCCCTTGCTCTTCCTCGGGATAGAGTGATTAACAACTTCTGATTCTCAAAATACTGTAGCTTTTATTAACTTCAAAATGAGTTCATAACATATCAGAAAAATAGATCTAGAACAGTATGCAGATAATCTTCTTCGATAATCCAAAAAAAGTAGTACCCAAGTTCTAAAGACAAAGTCTTCATATAGATAATGTTGGTTACAAGATCCGCCATATCAGCAGCATAAAACACTTTTCCATCAAATATCAATTAAAAACTCATATATTCCTATGGGTTGTTAGAGTCAAGCCCAAGCTAATAGGTCAATTTGATGGAAACAGTCTTCATCCACATGCTTCGAACTCGGGCTTCTTATCCACTAGTAACTTCCATGATTCCCTGCACACATCATCACATTTGATCTCATAAAGGCAGTTAGTAGGAAGTTCATGGGATAAATGGTTTTCATAAATAATAACAAGGAAAAATGCATCAACCTACTAAGACATGACTACACAAAACATCCCCATATACTAATAATTCATATCACAAAGAGTATTTCTAGTTTGAAGAAATGATATAAATGAGCCAAACAATGCACTCATCATTTTCCCCCTGACTTTACTTGTTGTATGTCCCAATGCAACTCATCTGCACTCGCTCTCCTACCAAGTTGGTCAGCCATGTCATACTCCTCGAATTGATCAGCGTATTGCTTCATGGTATTCTTGCAGCCCTGAGTATTGGATGTCATTTCCACCCAGGTAGTGAAACTGTCATGGGACTGTGCTACATTGTTTTTCCAAGTTGTGAGAGGGCTTAAGAGGAGTGGTGGCCACACTTGGAGGCCTACCCATTCATCAGTGTATTGCTGGTTGGTTTTCTCTAAAGTTTGTTTGATAATGGCAATAAGGGCATCACCCCTTCGCATGCTCCAGCTCAAATTCTGAGGAGAGAGGACCTCCCTACATTTCAAAGGTAGGCTTAAGGTATCTCATCTTCTATCACAAGCTTTCCAAGTAGCCCCAAAATTCTCCCGACTATAATTTTTGAAATCAATAATACAATGAAGAAAAATATGAGAAGTATGTACCCCAACCCCTGCCTAGTAGTACAATGATCTAAAGTTTTTCCGTAGGGTGACATCTGTGTGATGGGTTGGAAATGTAAAATCTGATTGACTGAGCAGTGTTATTGAAATTGTCACTTACTACCTCCAAATTATCTCGATTCCTCAATATAGATTGAAATTCTTTAATTTGAAAATCCCCCATAAATAGGTTGATCAAGAAATCGGGGACATTGGTTACTATCATGTTATGTAGATAAAATTCACTGAGCAAATTTTGAATTTCGGAGTGCTGATCTTATAGATTGATAATAAACTAGGTCCGTCGGGAATTTTGTGAGGGACTTGAGAACACAATTGAAATAACCGCCAAGAATAAAAATTTTCTTGGACATACATGTGTAGACTCGAGGAGGGTTTCCTACAGACAAGTAGTTTGATGGCTAAAGGAAAAACAAAGTCTAAGATAGATGTTAATTATTGTTTTTCCTCTTCCAAAGATTCTTTTTCCATTTTTAATTTTTGATTTTCTTTTGCAATTCCCTTTTTTGAAGGGAAAAATGTTGAAATTATTCAAGAGGGTAAGACCCATATCTCGTTGTCACTTTAGACAACTCACTTCATGCTTCTACAGGCAACAATCTCCTAAATTTTTTCTCTGTCTTTTGTGTAAATTCACCTTGTAATAAAAGGGTGGATTCTTCCATACCTTGTAATTGAGATTTTAGCAAAGTGCTATCTCCTCTAGATAGTTATGAGAAGGTGACATTTGAGTGTCAAAAATTTCCAGAGTTACAAAGTGTGAATTTTCTGTAGATGACGGAATCGTAGATGATGGAGTGGCGGGACACCCTTTGTATGCAGTTCCTCCCGAATGTGGGTGGTGTCATTAGGCAAGGACTCGATTGGAAACCACCTGTCTACAAACATGAGCCAAGTTGCGGGACCATATTTGCATGGAGGAAGAGGGGGCCATGGGACACTTTCCTTTTGAATTAGAAATGGATGGGGATGGTCCCTCAGAGTACTAACTGTGTTGGCATGCTTAAGAACGTTAGCTGCCTCTACTTGACTATTGCTTAGGCCTTGACCCTTCACCACTAACATGTCCCTTGAGCCTCCTCTTTGGGAGAAAGAAAACTTGGTGTGAACACAATAGGTGAATCAACCCTAGGTGCTTAAGCATAGACTTGCCCCCATTAGACTCCGGTGTTTTTGGCATACCTTAATGATAGAATCTGTGAGGTACTCTAGCAAATTGACTTGAAGGGCCTGGTTGACATGTCCCTTTTTAAGATGAATGAGCATTTTGAGTGCATCACCACCTAGAATTGAAGCTTTTTCGTCGCATATAAAATACATGTTGACCCATTTAGCAATCTCACCCCAGATTCCAGGAAAACTTTTCCGCTTAACACCCTTCTGGACACCCAATGGAGTTAGGATGACCTCTCGGGAGTGCCTCTCCTTTGTCATGGAACTGAGAAATAAGAATTTTCAAAGGGGCATTCGTCATAACCTTTAAACCAAAATTTGGCAAGCCAAATAGGTTAGAAATGACCTAACTAGTAATTTCAACTCATTGTCCACCAACTTGCGAGCATGTGGACTCAAAATTGTTCAAGAACTCTTCCACAATGTTCTCATCAAACCCTTCAAATTTCCAAATGAAATATAACCATCTGAAATCATGAAATACCCGCGAAAGGGCGGTATTCTCGGAGCAAGCGTCGGGTGAAGTAGGTTCGATGCCTTTCGCGGTCCCATGCTAAGCCAAAAGTAAGAAATACACAAGAGCAAAAAAACTAGAGTAGAGCATTTCTTCCACTTCTCGTTGAGTGTTTGATAAAACCAGTTATGATTTGATGTTCATACCGTAATGGGAAGAGGCAACAGTAGAGCATTAAATTTCAAATGACACCATATTCCTTTGGTAGCGCAACATCAAGCGAAGGTGATGGTGAAAAAATAGTGATGAGACCGACCACCCATGTGAGATTAAGATTTTTGTGGCAGCACATATCCCATGGTTGAGGAGCATGTGCCATCTATCTTAACATTGGAGAGTGCGACACATCAAAGCATGTGGAGATTTATGAGCCATTACTCCTTTTATGCCATCATTCATAGAGCCAGATTTGGAAGAGATCCAGAATGATCATAACAATCATTTCATGATGGCATCATAATGACAAATGACTACATGGGGGAATGTTTCACATAGAAATATCATTAGCAAGTTATATGCACTTACCCATGCTACACTTAGTCAACCGATATCTGTAGATTCCTACACCCTGCAATTTGGGATGAAACATGATTAGCGGCAGAGAAATAATGAAAATTCTTGCATTTATTGGAAATTACTATAAAAACTCGCTAAGGGAAGAAGATTGAATGAAGGACCATCTTCCTTTATTGTATTTGCACAAGATTGATTATTCCATGCGTAAGAGGAAAAGATCCTCCTCAAAGCATGCATCTGCCTGTGCAAGTAATGTCGTTGGTGAAAGTATTCTTATCTAGCGGTGGGTGATAAACGTGGAGCCTGTGCCCATTTACTAGAAGAGTCCATTTGTCTCCATCAATTGGTATCAATTGAACAAAGCCATTATCAAACACTTGATTTACCTGATAGGACTAACTAACGCCGCGCGTACGCAACTTACCTTTAAACTACTGATAGCGGGAATCAAAGAGAAAAACCCACTGTCCTTCATGAAATATCCATTTTTTTATGTGAGCATCATGCCAAGTTTTCTACTGATGCTGTAGAATTTTGGTCTGCTGCTGTGCCTCCATTTGCATTTCATCTAATTCATTCAACTGCAACACTCGTTCACACTATGCTTCATCCAAACCGATCCCAACTTCCAACGCTGTTTGCCAGGTGCACAATTCGAACTCCACAGGTAATAGTGGCTTCCTCCCAAATACCAACTCATAGGGAGAGAAACCAGTAGTTTTTTTCTAGGTCGTGTTGTAGGTCCAGATGGCCTCGAGGAAGTTTTAGTACCCAATTCTTTCACAAGATTGACCACCTTAGTTAGAATATTCTCGAGCTCTCAATTGGCTACCTCCACTTTCTCATTGGATTGGGGGTGATATGGTGATGATTTCAAAGTGCTCGATTCTCAGAGATTCCTAAGAAAGATTCAATCATATTAGAAACAAATTGAGGACCTTGATTAGATACAATGGCCCTTGGTGCTCCAAACTACAACAATATCTGGTTATATAGAAAATTAGCAACAACATCTTCATTGGTAGATGCCAATGCTTAAACTTCAGCCCACTTGGTGAGATAGTCCATGCATACTAAGAGATACTTCTTCCCAAAAGATGGAGGATCAAATGGTCCAACAAAATTGATACCCCATTTCTCAAATGGTCCTAGGACTAATTGAGGGTTCAAAGGCATTTTTGTAGAAAGTGTAGGTTTTCCCATTCGTTGGCATGCATCACACTACCACACATACTTTTTGACAGTCTTATGGAGGGAAGGCCAATAGTACCCTACTCCAAGGATCTTGTGAATTGTTTGTTTCATTGAATAATGTCCACCTCCGTGCTCGTCATGACATGCTCACAAAGTATGTCATGTACCTCATCCTCTCAAACACACCTATGAAGAACCATGTCAGGACAACATTTAAATAAGAATCTATTACACCATTTATACGTTGCACTATTTCTAACCAATCACCTTCTTTCCTTATGAGTAAAATAAGCAGGAAACTTCCCTGTTGTTAAATAATTTGCAAGATCAGTGAACCAGGGAGTCTTAGTGGAGATAGAAAACAAGTGTTCATCAGGAAATTGATCTTGGACTACTTCGTCATCACCTGAAACATTTATTCTGGAAAGAAAGTCAGCAACAACGTTAGATTTCCTAGGCTTATCTATAATAGTGAGATTGAATTCTTGCAACAAGAGTAACCAACGAATGAGCCTTCCGTAGTAGTGTAATTCTTTTCCGTAGGAGTCAGATTTTTGCTGATAAAATAAATTACATACATATGATCTTCTGAGTCTTTTTGTCCAAGGACAGTGCCCATGGCTATATTAGAAGCATCAATGTGGATATGGAAAGGTTGTCCCTAGTCAGGGCCACGTAAGACAAGGGTTGTTGTCAGCTTTTCTTTGATAGAATCAAATGCCTGTTGACACTGAGAAGACCATTCAAAAACACAATCTTTGGTTAGCAATGAAAACATTGGGGCGGCAATTTTGCTAAAATCTTTTATGAATCGGCGGTAATAACCTGCATGGCCAAGGAAACTTTTGATGTCAGTCTGATTAGCTGGTGTAGGTAATTGGGTGATGACTGATATCTTTTTGGGATCCACCTTTATACCTTGGGCAATGACACATGGTGACCTAAGATAATTCCTTGATCAACCATCATTAGACATTTTTCATGACTCAGAGATAGTTGGTGTTGTTCACATCGACTGAGTACTTTCTCAAGATTATTCAAAGATTCATCAAAAGTGGATCCATGGATAGTGAAATCATCCATATAAACCTCAACATAGTCGTTAGCAAGATCTATAAAAATGGCAAGATCGCGCATTGAAATGTGGCAGGGGCATTACAGAGGCAAAAAGGTAAGACTCTATAAGAGAATGTAACCCAAGGGCATGTAAAATTAGTCTTATCTTGATCAGTAGGGGCAATACTAATTTTATTATACCCACTAAACCCATCCAAGAAAGAGAAATATTTATTACCACCAAATTTTCCAGACTTGGTCAATGAAAGGCAGGGAAAATAATCTTTCTTGGTGGCTTTGTTAAGTTCCATGTAATCAACACATATTAACCACTTACCATTCTTCTTGGGAACAATAACTAATGGGGAAACCCACCGACTATCGATATAGGATAGATGAAACCTACCTTTAGGAGCTTTTCAATCTCGCTTTGACTATGTCTCTCAATCTGGATTGATTCTTCATCATGGGCCGCCTTATAGGTTTGACGTCATCGGTGTAAATATGATGTGTACAGATGCAAGGATGAATTCCTTTCATATCAAAGTGTAATCCCAAGAAAAATAATGAGAATGATTCTTCGAACCACAAGCACCCTAGCTTCTTGATTGACCTTCAAGTCGCTTCCTATAGTCACTCTCTACCCATATTGACAAGTACCTATTTAGTATCATCCGCAAGAGCAAGATCTCGTACTAGTGATAAAAGAATTCAATGGGAAAACATGGGGCTGGAGCATGTGTAGGATGGATATGTTATCGAAGACAAAACCTTAGTTAAAGGACAATAGAAATCAGAACTAGATGTTTGGAATTATAAGCATAGAGTTTCCTACCGAGACTCTTTAGAGGTAATGTCTTTTGCCGATATTCAATTCCGTAGTCTGCGGAGTCCTTAGAATCACCAACACATAAGAATCTTCAGCTTCCATCATATGATTATGTACTGCAATAGTGGCTAGAAAAGAAGAATTTAAAGAGTTAGCATCCAAAGAATCCACCCATACTTGGTCACAATTGTTCGTATAAGGCTGGGCAAGAGGATATAATGAAATGTGTTTGGATTTCTACCCATTTAGAATTGTCATGTTGCCTAACCTATAGTCAATGTAAGCAACAACCATAGCCAGCCAAGGTCTTCCCAAGATGATTGGATATCCCAACTTCCGAGCTTTAGGCTGTAAAACCATGAAATCAACTGGGTACTCCCATGATTCAATAGTGACCATTATATCTTCAACCACACCATCAGGTACAACAATGGATTGATCTGCTAACTACATAACAATGTTGGTTGGTTGAAGTCCTATCAAGGATAGTTGGTTAAACATTTTTGTTGTGATGACATTAATAGTAGCACCAAGATCCACCAAAACATTAGATATTGACTAGTTGTTTATACAAATAGTAATGACAGGGCTCCCAGGATCCCCATATTTTGGTGAGATGAGGGTGCCAACAACTAAATCAGCTAAATTCCCTTCAACTCTGACAGTCTTTGGGTATTTCTTTTTTCTTCTTGGCATCTTTATACATTCGTTTCTAATGGTTTGGTTTAGTTCAGGGATGTCCCTTATTGCACGTAGTAGTGGAACCTCAATATGTACTTTTTTCAATTCCTAAACTAGTTTTGTTTCATCTACAATCCGAGTGTCCTGTAATCATTCAAGGAAAGGGGCTGTAGTTGGTTTGGGTATTTGAGCATCCTATTCATCTGGCATTGGCGAAGAACCAATGTTACCTTAAAGTTTTTCTTCCTTGTTGGCGTCATCAGGTAGTTCTGTGATAACAACAGGAGGGTTCAATATTTTGCTAGATCGTAATCGTAAATTACCAATAGTGTTAACCTGCATGGTGTTACCTATGTCTGTGTCATCAATCAAAGCTACCTGTTGATTTTTAGGATTAACTACTAGCTGAGCCAGAAGTTGTGTTTGTGTTGCTTGTCCTTGATTTTGGTAGGCTTGAGGTGGAGGCATTAAAGCTTGCTGTGGCTGCTAGAACCTACGTTGTTGATTATTGTTTTGAGGTGGTGCCTAGGGCTAATTTTGGCTAAAATTTTGTTGAGGACCCCACTGCTGATTGTGCCAAGGATTGGCTATGGGTGGTGGAGCCTAACCCGGCTGAGTGTAGGGATTTGTCCAAGGTGGTGGATATGGATAAGTCATCCAATTTGAGTTTTCCCACTTAGGTTGTCCCCAAGAAGACTGAGAGGCCTGATTTGGCCATGGCATTCTCTAGGGATTCTGAGTTGGTCTAGATGGGAACCCACCCTGATTGTTTGGTCTTTGGACAAAATTTAATTCAGCACTTGTTTGAGAGATGACATTCAAACCTCCCTTCAATTGTGGTAGAAGTGTGCAATGTTTAGTGTCATGGTCAGTAACTTCGCAGATTAAGCACATATCTATGACATCCAAAGGACATTCTCTCAAGGGGTGTCTCTTTTGACATTTAGGGCAATACATGTCCAATGGTTCTTTAGAAGGGGTGGCTTTTGCCTTGATTCCATCTATGGTGGATGTTAATTATAGAAAAATGTCTATTTTCATGTTGGCCATTTCTTCTAGAAGTTCAGAGGTACCCAAAGACTTGGATGCTTGTTTCCTTCTTATTCCCACACGTGTTCTAGAATATCTTCTACATAGCTCAAGTAATTTATTCCATGGTAAGCTTATGCACGTCTCCAGCCCCCATGAGATGGAGAGAATCCTTGGTTTCCTCATCCAGTCTTTCGTAAAGACTGTTTTAGTGATGTCTACATGTAACTCATACCCACTACATTTATGGAGAAAGAGGAATCTATCCAGATAATCTTATAGATTCTCATCTTCCTTTGCTTTGTATTTGGAAGAATTCCTCCTTCCTATCCCTTCCTCTACAATAGTCTTGGTATTTATCTAGGAAGGTTGTTTCCATGGCTTCCCATGAGTTAATGGAGTTAGATGGTAACCCCATAAACCATCTCATAGTAGAATCTTTGAGAGTGGAGGGAAATAATTCAAGTTTTTGATTGTCCGTTCGGTAATCATATGTTTGGCATAGGATTTTAAATTCAAACAGAAATTGATCAGGGTCTTCTTTGGTCATTCCTCGAAAGAGGGGGAGGATGGACAATGAGATGTTTTTCATGGGTGCATCCTCATCTGCATGGAGGACAATGGGGTATGTAAATGTTTGTCCTAAAGGTTGTTCTTTAGCATTCCCAAGATCCCCCATTACAGAATAATGTGAAGAGGATACAAAATGCTCAGAAAAGGTTCTAGGCGTGGAATTGGAATCAGTATCACTCTCAATGTTTCTCTCTTGTGAAGTGTCTAAAGAGATTTATTGAATATTGCGTGCTATAAATATCCCTTGGTTATCTCGTGACCTATGCATCCAGGTTGGTTGGTTTAAATTGAGGTCCGAGAGAACTACCTGGTTTCCTATATGAACTCTATTAACACCCGTAACATATGGAATAAAATAATGGAGCTTATGGTTATGTAGTCCCTAACAACGGTGCCAAAAATGATGGGTCATTGTATTCATCCAATCATTTCACCGACATACTCTTTGTCGGTGCCATTATAAACCAGTAATGTGTCCTAGGCAATATGTAATGGAGTCTAGGAGAACTAGTTATAAGTTGAGTTTTTTGGGGTTGCTTATCCGTAGTGGATATTCTACGGAAGTGTAGTTAAAATCTATGGAAATTCAATACAATTCTATAGAATTCAACAGTTTGCAATGAAATGGATTTTAACAACTAATCTTCTATTGTAAAGTAAAATACGTACACACTTATTCTTAACAATTTAACCCATAACTGAATAACTGGAATTCAACAGAAAGCAAGACTGCATTTTATGAACTAAATTTTTATAGAAAAAGCATCTATTTAAAGTGAAAGAAATAATGGAGAAAACAGGGACAGTTAATTAAAGAATGCATGCAAAAACTCATCAAACGATAATTGCAAAGTAAAACTAATCGAAGGATTGATGCATGAAAAACTCAAAGTAACCTTGATATCCTAGGTCGAATGGGCCCTTTCTCTTCCTTAGGATAGAGTGATTAACACATTCTCGATTCTCAAAATACTCGTATCTTTTATTAACTTCGAAATGAGTTCATAACATATCGTAAAAAGCAGATCCAAAACAAGTATGCGAGATAATCTTCTTTGATAATCCAAAAAAAGTAGTACCCAAGTTTTGAAGACAAAGTCTTCATATAGATAATGTTGGTTACAAGATCTACCATATCAGGTGGTATAAAACACTTGTCCATCAAATATCAATTAAAAAATCATAGATTATGCGGGATGTTAGAGTCAAGGCCAAGCTAATAGGTCAATTTTATGGAAACAGTCTTCATCCACATGCTTGAAACTTAGGATTCATATCCACCAAGAACTTCCATGATTCCCTCGCACACATCATCACATTTTATCTCATAAAGGTAGTTAGTAGGAAGTCCATGGGATAAATGGTTTTCATAAATAATAGCAAGGAAAAATGCATCAACCTATTAAGACACGACTACACAAAACATCCCCATATACTAATAAGTCATATCACAAAGAGTATTTCGGTATGAAGAAATGATATAAATGAGCCAAACAATATAGTGATCATTGGCACTTTTCTCATGTAAGAAGCATATGCATAATATTATGTGATTAGGTTCTTTTAGTGTACCCAAGTGTGGGATGTTTTATCTACAATAGGAACGCTAAATCTTCTTAATCTTTTTTTGTGTATAGCATATCAAGAAGGTTATGAGAAAGATTCATATTTTGTAGATATTTTTCAGTAGAAACCTCTAAGCGAGGATATTCACCTAGAGTAGAATACTACTTCTAGGATGGTTTTATCTACAAGAATGAGAAAATTTATGTACCTAAGGGGGAAAGAGTTCAGTTGATGGGGGAAGTGTTGATTAGAGAATAATTGGTAGAAAGCACACAATAAGTCCATGTGGGAAAACATGTCATATTCAAAGGTGCAAATAGAAAGGAGAACACGTGCGTGGAACAAAATTTTAGCTTTTTGGGACTTAGATGTTTTTGCTCATGAAGGTCTATTTTTAGAGATGGCATGCAAAGCACACAAACAAGGAAGAGACATGCATGCCACACAATGCATAATCTTGAAGGATCATATCTTGAAAGCACTTTGCATGATGGAAATAGGCCAAAAATAGATCTACTACTATCGGTTTACTACCATTAGTCTATTGTTACTTACATGTGTGGCTAGATTTGTAAAGGCAAAGCATGTGACCTATTTTGGGAATGGATAAGCGGTGAAGGGCCCACCCTTATATATATGTAGTAAATTGTGTAATAAAGAGAGTGGAGGAGATATATACGGTGAGAGACCCCACCTTTATATATGTTAAATTATGTAATAGAGATGTGCATACTACAGAGATATTATTGTAATGAAGCATACTACTATTATTGTAATGAATATAATGGAGGATATTGGAATATAATGGAGGATAGTTTTTGTGCTGAATCTAGTATGTTTTTGATCTCATCATGGTTAGTACTTAATTTTGTTCTCCCTTAGATATAGATTTGGTATGCTTTGTAGAATGATGTGTTAGTAATAGAACTATATGTGTTAAGTCTTCATCATGCTAACAACCTGCAACAACAACCCTAAAGAGGGACCTGGTACCTTTTGCACACTTTAGGTGAGCACTCAATTTAAGTTGAGTGATGTGCTAATGTGTCTAGGGTCTTATTGGATTTGTATCATTGAATTCTAGGCTGCATCATTGGTTCCATTTTTGGGACCTCTTTTTCAGTTGTTTTTAGGATGGTTCACAATGAAGACATATCTTGGTTGACCTTAGCAAGTGTTGAAGAATGGATATGTGATCTGGAAGAAGAATACACATGGTGATTCAACACTAGATCTGGAGTTTAATGCATGTGTGTGGGTGGAACAAAATATGTATGACAATTTATATGAGAGATTTTTCACTATCTTTCAGTAGAATTATATGAGTGGTGATGAGTGCTTATGCATCTAAGTGGAATTGGAGGTATCACACACTTGTCTGGACGTAGGAAGAATTCTAGGCCCTTTATGATGCTGATATGATTTGGACTTGAGATGTGGATACGTGGTTCCATGGTGTCTTGAACAGTTATATTTGGAATACTCAATTTCCACTTATTTGTGTCTAGAAGTAGCTGAATTCCAATTTTTATGATATCCAAGGGGAGCTTACCTACAAGGCATTCCTTTGGCGATCAAGATCTTGAATGGTAATTTGAATCTGGAGAGTAAACCAATGGCTAACTAAACCTCACCATGCATGGGGGCAAGAGAAGGATTGGTGAAAGATGGAAAACCTAGCGGAAAAAGGAAAAGAGAGGAAAGGAGGCTTAAGTATAATGAGGTGTGTGAGAGGGAGATAGAGAAAATAGCATACCATTGCAGAAAGTATGGCATTGAGGAGAGAGATGGCTCATGAAGGATTTGAAGCTCATGTAGAAGACATGGAGCCAAAGCATTAGAAACTCCCCCATCTTGGAAAGCATGACAGGGATCCCTCCTCGGCCTCACGTAGAAGCATGCCAAAAGAGACTACCTGGGCCTGTGGGCACACATCTGAATCCACCTAGTAACCTAGCCCTTGTGCTTGGTTTTCCAGTATCTAGTATGACAAAAAGTAATCAACAAGAAAGTTTGGGAAGTAAGAGAGCAAGCACATCAATGGCAGGGCAGACAACTTCATTGTTATTTGGAGGTGTGTTTTTAGGCACATCATCCATACAAAACATAAGTGCACCGAATGTTGGATTCACCTCTTGAAGTGGAACTACTTCATAGACCGTAGGGGTTTAGTATAGTATTATTGGGACACATGGGAGTACATCTACAGGACCTATTCCAACTACAGGTTTGGGATTAGGAGGCATAGGTAGCTTTGGTTTAGGTGGATCTGGAGGTTTTGGAGGTAGGGGAAACATAGGAGGTTCTGGATCAGGTGGGCAAGGTCACACCAACCCCTAGAATATTTACATGGAAATGTCTCTTCATCTTCCAGAGTATAGGGGCATAGAAGATGTTGTTGAACATGTGCACATGTGTGAAATATTGTGGCGTGCAAAAGGAATCACAACTTTGAGTGTAGGGAAAGCCAATTTGCTACTACGTTACAAGGGCGTGCACACAACTGGTATAGAAAGTTTGACCTTGATCAGACTTGCGTAGATTATACGGCTTTAAAGGATGCATTCCTTAAAGAGTTTCATATCCCTGAGTTTGAGCATAAGAGTATAAGTGTGCTCAAGGATATTAAAAAAACTACTAAAAGTGTTAGAGAGTATGATGCATGGTTTAAAACATTGTTATCAAAGCTTTCTTATGACATACATGCAAGCCAACATGCACAATGGTTCATTGGGGGCTTGATTACCCCTTTTAGGAGGGCATTATCACATAAGACATACACTGATCCATGTGAAGCACTTGAAGCAGCCTTGCATGCTGAGGTAGTTAGAAGCATAGATATCGGGGTGAGCCCATTTTTAGAAGCAAAAATAACAAGCAATGGTGAAAAACAATTGGAGAAACTATCAGCAAATTCAGCTCATGAGACGCACACAGGATTTGGTGCAGATTGTGAAGTAGAAGGTCACACAAAGGATAGTTTCCCTCACAGAAAAAGTACGCTCATTGCTGATGGATTGTGAAATATGCCACTTAAACCATGATGCTAGCCACTTCCCATTATTACAACACATGATAAGGAAGAATGTTTCAAGCTACTGTAAAATCTGTAGGTCCATGACTCATGACACAAAGGAGGATTGTTGGCTGATTGGATAGATCCATGATGCTATAGATATTGGTGTATGAAAGACAAGAGTTTTAGATAACTCTAAGGAAAGAATGAGCATCAGAACTGGGAGCACAATCAGTGTGCTATGATAGAATGAGGGTGTTTTGAAGGTAGTCATGGCAGAGGTCGAGGATACCGTGGTGGATTGGAGGATGAGGCCATGGTGGTGGAAGAAGTGAGTTTCCTCATGGAACATGTTATACATGTGGATCTCCTAACCACTATAGGTGTGAATGTCCTCAGAATATTACATGTTCTTTTACGTGGAAAGAACCATAGCTATGAAGAGTGCTCAAACTTATATGAGCATCTGAGTAAGCAACATAAACAAGAAAACAAAGGTGTAGGGATGGTTAGGATACAACACTTGTGGAAATCAATGGATGCCCAAGATGGAAGTAGAATATGAGGCACTACAAGTGAAGATCATGACCCATGCTGAGGCGGACATGTGGGAAGCATTACAACAGAAACCTACCATCACTAAAGATGAGGTTCTTCATGCATGGTACCCAGATCCTACCTATCAGAAGGAGGTTTATCAGGAAACCATGGAAGTTCTAAGGAATCTTCAAGGTGAGATACAATACTTAAAGGAGTAGAAGAAAGCATCAGAGATGGTCCAAACTAATATAGATGACTTGAGAGAAGTGTGTAAAATGTTGCACTAGGAGAACATCATTCCACTATTAGGGAGTTGGTTAAAAGGAACACTCGCATGCGTAAGTACTGAGACTGGATGAAGATCCTACATGTAAATCTCCCTCCTCATAGCCTAGATTATGACAAGGAAATCACTCTGAATGTTGTTGTGGATGGGTGGCTATTGAGTAATATATTGATTGATATAGGGAGGTCAATGTTCTTACCTTGGATGCATGGGTACAAATGGGAAGACCCCATTGCAGAACCATCCTCTAATGTATTATTCATGGCTAATCGGACTAAGGCCACTCCCATAGGAGTTTTGAAAGATGCATCCATTACCATACAAGGAGCAAAGTTCACTGGAGACTTTGAAGTTTTAGCTAGCAGAGTCAGATAGCTTTCCAGCTCTATTGGGGCATCCTTGGTGCTATGCAAATAATGTTGATCTTCGGTTCAACAAGGGCTATATCAGTTTTGAAAATAAAGAGGAAAGGGTTATTATCCCTTTAATAGATGGAAATTCCACACCCTATGTTGAGCCCTTAAGTGAAGAAGATCTGAATAGGATTTATGTACGTGCCATCCGAGATCCAGAGATGATTGAACCAACCAAAGAAGGACTAATTCAATTGGGAGGATGCATAGTCTATTAGTGATACTACAAGTGTTGCTTGTGATAATTGGGCTCACAACACTTATGAGTTGGTAGGGTGCAAAGTAAAGAGCATATTCCCTCGAGGCACAAAACCATGTTATGTCAGGAGGATAGGTAATAACTCGGTACCTTGTTACATAGAGAAGGGGATCCCATGGTATTCCTGTGTGCCATGGAAGAAAAATGGATAGATCCACTAGAAAGAAGAAATATGCTAGCATATACACTATGTGGGACAACAACACGCTTGGTGGGTGGTCCACAGGGATAATCTTGTCAAATGGAATGAAATTGGGATTGCTCTTACTACTAGGTTCTTTAGGAGTAATGCACCTACACAAATATGTAATTATCATGGTAATCAACCTATTCAACACCACGTTCAGAAGTGTGAGAGACTCTAGACAAGAAGGGAAGGAAGATTTACCACCTTCACTATGGGTGCACCAGTTTTATTCCACTTTACAAGGCTACGTGTGTGCTTGGTATGTATATGCAGAACTCCATAGAGAAACTAGAAATTGGCATAATTTAATTGCAGGAATGGCCCAGACATTTGACTTCTTCTCTACAAAGCCTTCGGTGGAAGAAGCATTAAAAGTTATCAAGCACTTAACTATGGGGGATAGTGCCAAGGCTGAAGAACTCCTTCAGAATTATTAGATAAAGAGGACTCAAGGAGTGCATCTTGATAAAGAACTAGAGGCCGATGCAACATTACTTCAATGCACTTGCCTTGAGAAGAGAGAAAGAAAAATGGTCTACTTAGTAGATGATGAAGAAGTAGATAATCTAGATGTAAACCATTCAATAGGAAGGTGTGAGGTATTGGATAGTGTGGATAAGACCACACATGCCTATCATGAACCTATGAAGACAAAGTGGGTGAATATTGGAATAGATACTGAGCCTAAGGAAGCCATAATTGGAGACTATTGGTTAGACTCTGAAGTGGAAAAAATCATAGAGTTACTAAGGGATTACTAAGACCTATTTCTAGGGGTACCATGAACTTAAAGGCATGCATGAATCATTAGGGGAGATGAAGATAAAGCTTAAAGAGAGGGTGCATGCCAGTTAGAAAGAGACCTTATTAATGAACCCCAATTTGTGTGAAAAGGTCAAAGAAGAGATTGATAACATGTTGAAGTCTATGGAATTATCAAGCCCCTTGATGAGTCAGAATGGGTTAGTCCAATGGTGATTAGTATCAAGAAGGATGGATGGATTAGAATATGTGTGGACTATAGGAGATGAATGTTGCATGTGTAACTGATCCATTTCCTACGCCATTCATTGAGGAAATACTAGAAGGAGTTAGTAGGGTGTGAAATATATTCATTTACAGATGGGTTCTCTGGGTATCATCAAGTTTGAATTTCCCAGGAGGATCAAGAAAAGACTACATTTACTACTGAATGGGGTAGTTTCACCTATACTGTAATGCCCTTTGGTCTGAAAAATGCCTGTTGTATTTTCACGCGCATAGTTGTCCAAGCATTCAAAGAATTTATTCACAACTTCTTACATGTATATTTAGATGATTGGATGGTGTATGGATTAGTTAAGGATCACTGTGACAATCTGCACTTAATGTTTGAATGGTGTAGATAGTTGAGTATCTCTTTGAACATCAAGAAGTGCATATTTGCTACACCATTTGGGATACTTTTAGGACACATAATCTATAAGGAGGGTTTGTTGGTTGATCCAACAAAGGTTGCAGTCATTATAGGCCTAAGGGAGCCTACCAATCAAAGTGAGGTGCATGGATTTTTGGGTCATACAGGATATTATTTTTTTTTATCAAAGGCTATGCCAAAGTTTCCACACCATTAGAAGAGTTACTGAAAGGGAAAGGTACGTTCTATTGGGGAGAAACAACAACATCATGTGCATTCGAGACATTAAAGGAGAAACTTACTACCATGCCTATTCTACATTTTCCTTCATGGGACAAACCATTTCATGTACATGTTGATGCCTCTGGCATGGCCATTGGTGTGGTGTTAGCCCAACCTAGAGAAGGTATTGTAGATCATCCTATCTATTTTGCTAGTAGAAAGTTGACTCTGCAGAATAGAATTACACAACTACAGAGCGTGAAGCTTTGTCAATGATCTATGCGTTGCATAAATTCCACCAAGTACCTACTAGCTACACCATTTGTCTTTTATATAGATCACATGGCATTGAAGTATTTGGTAAATAAACTTATTTTACAAGGGCACATATGTCGATGGGTGCTCTTATTTCAAGAATTTGATTTCACAAGTTGTGGTAAAACTAGGAAAAAGTAATTTTGGACCAGACCATTTATCAAGAATATATTCAGGAGAAGAAGCACATGGAAATTGAGGATACCATGCTAGATGCACAGTTATATAGGTTACAACACACACCATCATAACTAGAGGACATTGTTGTCTTTTTACGCATAGGGATGGCACCAGAAGGAATGAAATCCTTGGAGAAGAAACAACTTTCTATACGCACGCACACCTTATATGTTAATCAATGGTGACTTGTACAAATTGGTCAGATGAGGTATTGCACCATTGTGTATTGGAACATGAGTGCACATGGGTATTATGGAAGAAGCTCATGGTGGAATTGCAGGTGGCCACTATGTAGGTGATGCCATAACAGTGCAAGATTCTACTCATTGGATTATGGTGGGAGACCCTCTATAAAGATTGTAAGGAATTTTTAAGGCATGTGATCATTGTCAACATCTTGGAAGACCAGTCAATGAGATGAAATGCCTCTGAGACCTATTACTAGCGCAAAACCATTTGAGAAATGGGCTATAGATTTTGTGGGTCCTATTTCACTAGCTACATGTAGAACTGGATCACGCTACATTATAACTTACATAGACTATCTAACAAGATGGGCAGAAGTAGCACCTACAAAGGACTATATACAATGGCTACAACAACTTGATTTCTATGGGAAAATATTATTACAAGGTATGGATGTCCTTTGAGTTTGACCAGTGATAGAGGCACACATTTTCTTAATGAGACAATCAAAATTTTATTGGATGAGTTCATGATTGCACACCATAAGACTACACCCTATCATCCTCAAGAAAATGGAACTACTAAAGCTTTCAACAAAATTTTGGGCTAGACATTGACAAAAATATGTGATGTTGGAAGAAAGGATTGGGATGATAAAGTATCTACAATACTTTGGGCATATCAAACAACATATAAAAGGTTAAACAAAACAACACCATTTTAGTTAGTGTTTGGCATAGAATCCATTCTTCCTATGGAATTTATGTTACCTTCTTTGTGTATTGCATGTGCTTGGAGGTCTAGCTGATGAGAAAGCTTTAGAAGAATGGATTGAAAAGATAATTCAGCTAGATGAATGAAGAGCCATAGCATGTTGGAGTCAAAAGCAAGAAAAGGCTAGGCAGAAAGCATGGCATGATAGAAACATAAGGGACAAGAAGTTTGAGATTGGACAAATGGTGCTTCTCTATGACTCTAAGTTCTTACGCCATCTAGAAAACTTAAGGTACATTGGTTGGGGCCATATGTTATCACTTACATCCTTGAAACAAGTGCTTTCAGTTAGAAGCACTTGATGGAACATGAATACCCGGTTACTTCAATGGGAGTAGGTGAAGCCCTACTATAAATAAGTCTTCTTGGTGTTTGTAATAAGGTAGTATTTCCATTTAGATTAGGTTTTCAATTATGTATTTCCTTAATGTGTTTCCTTCTTTGTTGTTATGCTTTGTCAATTTAGTTGGTGTGTTGTGTAATAAGCATGCTTGCGTGCATGAAGCTAATTACTATATGAAGCATGTTTATGCACAGAGGACTACACATACTTTTAGTGTGGGGTGGATTATTGATATTCAGGTACAAAATCATGGGAATTGAAAGGTGAAAGGAATAAGCTGCTACGGGTGCTCTTCAAGTCAAAGGATTTCTTCTAAAAAGTGACCAAAGATGGAGATGAATGAAGGGATAGTATAATGTGAGGTAAGTCAGAGGCCATAACAACTACCAAGTAGAAGGTGCGTGATAAGGTATTCGGGGGTGGAAGAAGCAAGTTGAAGAGAAGTTGTGACCAGAGGGTAGGAAGGCATGCTAGAAGGTTATAGCTGGGGCGTGAAGATGTAACATGGAAAGGATGGAATTGATTCAATTAATGAGAGGATATTTGGTAGGTGAAGGAGAAATGAATGCATCAAAAATTTTTAAAATCTATATAAGGATGGGATGTGAATTCATTTTTACCATTGCATGATTAAGATTATTTGAAAAAGAGCTAAGTGCAAAGAGCCGAGTGATCGAATTGAGGTGCGAGAGGTGTGTAACTAGTCGTGATGAAGAGATCTATGTGTAGAAAGAGCTTGTGTCCTTGGTGGTGAAGGGTTTGAGCAAAGAAAGGTGACAGAGAGGAGTGAGGGCATGTGATTTCACCTAGGGCACACTGAATTGAGCTAGGGTTTGATTCACACATTGTAGAATTCAAGAGGTGAGTATCTACAAAGGATTACAAGGTAGAAATGGCACCCAAGAAAGTAGTTACAACAAGAGTGAAGGGAAAGAAGAAGGTGGTCAAAGAAGAAGAGGAGATGGCTCCCAAAAGTAATTTTTCTGAAATGTAATATCCAGAGGGGGTTATTGTAGGCCAAGAGTGGGATTCTCACATAAGAAAAGCAAGGTGAGTGAGTACAACCATCATACCATAGAGAATAAGAAGGAGCTTGATGCCTTGTTGAACACAAAGACAAATAAATGCACATGGAAGACATGTCGGTGTATGATGATGTTGGTGAGAAGCTCTTGAAGAAGATTGGAGTTTACCAACTATATGAACTCCCTTACTTTGAGAAATATGAGCCCTTGTACCAGTGGCTCATGAGAAGAGTGCATGAAGATTTTTCTACTTTGTAAGACGTAGAGCTAGAATTTCATCCGCGCTCATCTCCATGGTAATGGGATTGAAGGGCATAGGAGAATATTTGTGAGATGATCTAACAAACAAGGCCACAATATTAGAGACCAGAAAGGAGTTAGGGTACACAAAGGGTCCACATGTAACATGGAAATTGATAAACTGAAGAAATATCCAGTTGTGCAAAGCAACACATCTTGTTACAAAGTTAAATGACCAGGAAAGGTGGTCACAAGTGAATACCATGTGGTTGCACATTGCTAAAAATATGTCTGAAGGGGTAGTTTACAACATTTCACGTTATATTGCAAAAACTATCATTGAGGAAGTGTGCACAGGAGGAAGGATCAGCTTTGGAGCTATTTTGTTGTCGCTGGTGTTCATGGAGATCGGAGTACCTGATGGACCAAAAGAGAAGATATGGGAGTATCCCATGGAGCACAAGTCACCTGCAGAATGCTTCAAAAGTACTTGTGTGAAGGATCCATGACATAACAAAGTCAAGCAAAGGGATGAGAAGTGGTACGATAGGCTTCATGTGACCTTTGAAGAAGAATGGCGCATCCCAAGGACTTGCCTTTGGTGGTGGTTGGAAAGGCAGTTCAGTTTGTTATATACCAACATTTTTGTATAGCATGGTTCACCATGAAGGATGGAGCATGGAGCCCTTGGTGTAAGTTACCATATGCCTTCACAACAAGGTACTTCCAAGTGTCAGTACATAGGTTCTCAGATACACGGTGCCTCATGTTCAATGCGGACAAGGTAGATTGTGACTACCACACGCTAAGGAAGAAATATGTGTATCAGGGTGGGGTGCATATATTGAAAGGCTCATTTCATATGTATTGAGCATTAAACCAATAAGCTTGGGTGGGAGATATTAAGGCAACACTGGTGTACCTCCAACTAAAGCCCAAGTTAGAGAATAAAAGTATGTGGAAGATGAGTTCACACTTCCAACACCACCAAAGGGTAAGCACATGATGGAGAAAATCCTAGTGCCTAAGCCCATAGAGCCAATTAAAGTGGAGGATGAGGAGGATGAGCACGAGGATAGTGGTGGTTTGGAGCATAGAGGTAGAAGACATCCTATGAACAAGGATGAAGTTGAGCATGCCACTACACCACCTCAGCCACAAGAGGGGGATGATGAGGACTTAGATGTAGTCCAAGGAGAGCACAAATTTAAGAGAGTGTTCAGGAGAACAAGAACCCAAGGTGCTACTCCAAAAAATCGTAAATCACCCAGACTCTCTCCACAGAAGGAGATAACTGCGAAAAGGAGAAGGAAACTGAAGTTGAATGAGGAGGTGGAAGAATTAGAGGAAAGTGCGCCTAATTCTCCTACACCTTCAGAGAATTTAGAAGAAAAAAAAGATGAAGAAATGAAGCAAGGAGAAGAGGAGAAAAAGAGATCAAATGAGACAATTATAGAGACTGCTCAGACATGGAGGCACAAGTCCCAAATCTAGAGGCTCAAGTTCCTAAGAAGCCAAGATCTAGAAGAAAAAATGGAGAGAACATTCCACTAACCATGGGTTATGCGAGAGGACATAGGTAAAATTTTCTGTGCCCGTTTCTAGAGCACACGTTGTCACAAAAGGACTTATATGGGTAGGAGTTAATGGATGAAGATATGGTTATAGTGCACACAAGGAAGCAATTATCATGGTCCATGCACACACACATGGATGAGCCAAATTTTGATGTGTGTGAGGAGTCATGTGTATCAAGGAGGTTAAAGAAGACACCTCAGGCTAGACACATGACAAGTAAATCCTACTATCATGTCAGATGAACAGGTAAGCAATGCATTAGTGAAAGTCTCAATAGAGGTGGCGAAGGGAATATGGACAAGGTTGCCACAATTAGGGTGCTCAGGGAAGAGATTAAAACTAAGGATGGAGAAATAGCGTGCCTAATGTAGGAAAAAGACTTAGCAC
Source organism: Taxus wallichiana var. yunnanensis (assembly GCA_018340775.1). Lineage (NCBI taxonomy): Eukaryota > Viridiplantae > Streptophyta > Pinopsida > Cupressales > Taxaceae > Taxus > Taxus wallichiana. The sequence goes on along the minus strand of CM031239.1, from coordinate 247,034,599 downwards.
AAAAAAATAACTTTGTATTTATCAAGCATCACAGAGGAAATTGGTGATAATATCATAAGAGCTAGGCCACACTTAGAGCCAAAGGTGCTAAATACATTTCCTTCAACAATACACTATGTAGGTACATTGGTGGACCTAGTGCTTGAAGATGAACCTTTGCACATGCCAGTGCCAAAGGATCCAACACAAGAGGTAGAGCGAGAAAATTCTTGAGTGATGTAGAAGATTGCATTATATGAAGGAATTTTACAAGTAGTGCAAGAAGAAATGAAGAAAGCATATCAAGCCTTGAACATCTACACAGCTCCAGAGGTGCTCATTAACATAAAAACCCTGAAAGAGAACAATGAGGTCCAGAAAGTGATGAAGGACAAAACATTGGGCCACGTAGAAATATTATCAATGGTTAAACAAAAGTGTGAGGCCCTAAAGCAACCCAAGAACCACACAAGAATTGGCTGGAGGAGCTTGGGAAGCTCATTTATAGAAGATGGATTTACTAGAGGGAAGGATGACTATAATGTCCAACATTGTGTTGGTCTTGCAAAATGAGAAAGGGAGATTGCAAAAGATGAACTGGAGTCCATTGTTGTGGACATTCCAAAAAAAGTAGAGGAAGCACTCGCTGAGTGGTAGACCTTGGAGGCTGAAATAAAACAGGAATATCCTAAATTAGTTGTTCAGATTATAGAAGAAGAAACTGTAGAGTAAAAACATTCTTTCATTCTTTCCATTCTTCTATTCTTTACTTCTTTCCATTCTTCAATTCTTTACTTCAGTTTTGGAGATGACCATTGTCGGGCGATAATGAAATTAGTGTGGGGTAATGTTGATTAGAGAACACTTGATAGAAATCACACAAGAAGTCCACGTGGGAAAATGGGTCATATTCAAAGGCGCGAATAGAAAGGGAGAACACACACGTGGAATAAAATTTGTTATGTGTATACTACTGTTATTGTAATGAAGCTTCTGTATACTTATTGCATTGAATATAATGGAGGATATTGGCTGAATCTAGTATGTTTTTGATCTCATCATGGTTAGTACTTAATTTTTTTCTCCCTTAGATATAGATCTGGTATGCTCTGTAGAATGATGTGTTAGTAATAGAACTACATGTGCTAAGTCTTCATCATGCTAACAACTTGCAACAACAACCCTAAAGAGGGACCTGGTACCTTTGTGTGCTTTGGGTGAGTGCTTAGTTTAGGTTGAGTGATGTGCCAGAACGTCTAGGTTCTTATTGGGTTTGTAACATTGAATTCTAGGTTTCATCGAAAGCACACACTTACAAGGTAGATGGCCACTTTGGTGTTGTGTTTTGTGTAGTATAAACAAACATAATAATACAAAGTTGGGGCTATATATTCCTTTTCTAATTCCTTCCTGACCATGGGAAAACATCTCCATGGATTTTGTGAGTAGTTTACCTACCTCCAAGAAAGAGCATGATTAGATTTTTGTGGTTGTAGACCAATTTAGAAAAACATTTATTCTAGTTCCTTATAGGAAGACCATAAAGGTCATTGATGTAGTTGAGTTATTTTTTGATAATGTGTGGGTTCATTTTGGTTTACCTCATTGTATTGTATTAGAAAGGGACTCATGGTGTATAGGAAATTTTGGTCTACTTTGTGGAAGAAAATAGATATGAAGTTTGAAAAGGTCTATTGATTTTCATCAACACATAGATGTGAAATCAAAATTGGTAAATTATACCTTGGTCTAACTCTTGAGAGGATACTATAGGAAACATAATAGGACTTGGGATGAGAACTTGGTATATATCCAACATTCTTATAATAGGGAAATTCACACTCATACCAGTAAGAATCCTTTTGAAACATGTTTTGGTAATTTTCCAAATATTTATTTTGATGTTGTTTCAATATTATCATATAGAGACAATGGAAAATTAGAAGCTGGAGGTCAAAAAATATGAGAAGTTCATTGAGAGCATTCAAAAAATACACCTCCAGGTACAAGAGAGGTTGACAGAGTCAAAAACCAAGTGCAAAGCATGACATGATTAAAACATGTCTGAGCATTCTTTCCTTGATGGAGACAAGGTATGGTTGTAAACGAGTAGAGATAGGTTATAAGGAAAAGTGAAGAAAATGAAGCCTATTCGATATGACCCATTTGAGATCCTGGAACAAGTGGGTAAGAATGAATTTCACTTGTATTTTCCACTTTATATGAGGATCTAATCAGTTGTGAATTTTGAAAATTTACATCTCTTTAAGCCCTCCATGTTGGATAAATAAGAAGAGCGGTGTTGTTATCATCAATTGAGGATCTTGCTCTAGATAGTCGGCTTGAATTGGAGGAAGATATGGTTTTGCAGTGAAAGAGAGAATGATATAGAGAGAAGTGTAGGACATGTGGTTGATTAAGTTAAAAGTTCAATTGCCTACCAAGGCCAAGTGGTATTCTAGAGAAGATGTGTAGAATAAATTTCCTCACCTCATTAGTCCTTGAATATTTTAGGGACTTAAAAGCCTCAAATTATGGAGGTATGATCTAAAAATGGATTTCAAATTATCCAATTATTTATATTCTCCATATTTGATACTTGCAGTGTAAATTTTCAGCATACTATTTATTCAAGGGATGGTCTAGTCAAGATAAGGGTGATACTGAGACACTTTTTAATAACATTTTCAGGACATCATTGTTCTGTTTGGGAGTTTTCTAGGTGATGGTTACACAACCTCCCGAGGTTTATGTAACCATCGCTCTTCAAAAAGTGGCGGTTGCGCATAACCACTACGAAAGTTACACAACCGCTGGTTATAGGGACCGGTAGTTGCTGACAACCACCCTAGTGGTTACACAACCTCAAGTTTGTATTTATTGGTGGTCCCATCCCCGATGATGATAGAATTTTGGAAACTCAACAACTACAAATGTTTAAGATTTGAAATGTTTTGGTTTGTCTCTCCATCCGTCCTTGGGCAAGGCAACTATAAATACAAGTTTGATTCTTCTTTCGGTATGTGAGTTTGAGTGAATTCAAGTGTGAGCAAAGAGGAGTTGGAGTTATTTGTTGTTTTTTCATCGAGAGTGAGTTTTTCATACTTGAGAAGTTTTGAGCAAGCAAATACAATTAGAAGGAGTGTGAATCCTTCTTGAAGGTCAATTGTTGGTAGTACTTTGTATTTTTAGAGAATTACATAGTGAGAGGGAAGCAATTTTCTTACCCACTAGAGTTTTTCCCACCTTGGGTTTCTTTAGGATAAATTATTGTGTCTCTTTTGCATTCTATTTATCAATTTGAAGTATAGTTGTGATTATTTCATGCACATTATATTGGTTAAAAGGAACTTAGTCAACTTTCCATTCAATTATCACTAAACAAGATTTGTTAATTGTTGAAAAGAGGTAGTTTACGGATCAGTTCGTAATTATGGTGCACATGGAAAGGTAAAGACATAACAAATATAAAATATAATAAATTGTGAATAATATAGGTAAATATCCAAAGAATTTATTAATGATGGTAATGAACAAGAAGTGACTCTACATATTTTAATTAATGGGGTCATTAATATTGTGGTCAAATATTGTTTTAGGATAATATGTGTTAGTATTATAAATTTAACATAAATCAATCACATTATCACATCTTATAATCATTGGTACATGTGTCAATTGTTAAATTTATGGCTACAAAAATTATAAAAATTTATATCATAATAAGACCAAAAAATTGTCTAATCCATAAAAAGTAACCAAAGGAAAACTGAATAAATCAAAATTTTGAAATTTGTATTGTTAGAAAATTAGTAAATTAATATCTCAACACTAGAAATATTAAATTTGGAAAAAATGTTTATATTTCTTAAATAATCTTTTGTTAATTGGAAAGGATGAAACCAATAGTAGCACGCCTTTGGTAGGAACTAAAAATGAATTTTAAAATAATAGTAAACACACATGAAATGTGTGATGGAAATGTCAAAGGGGATGCGTTGAAGAATTTAAACTTAAGGAAAAAACATCATAAGAGGAAGAGAGGTGATGAAGAAGGTGTTTGAAGGAGAAGAAGTACAGGGGTGGGGAAATTTTTTGTGGTAATTAATGCGAAACTCTTCATTCTTACTATCATACACATATGAATGACATGCTAATTTTTGTGAATCTTATGAAGGAGAAAGGGGGTGTAGTGTGCTAGTCATTGAGGTAATATACTTTGGATATATATAAGAAAGAAAGACATGGTATATGAATACTTCCATGTAAAACATGCATATGTTTGAATCCCAAACTCTACATATGTTGAATACAAAAACTTTGCATTTAAGGTTCCTTGCATCAACCATATCATGAAAATTTATAATTAGGGTTTCTCTTTAATGATAAAGGTAGAAATTAGGGTTTCCTTCATTATCACTTTTGATGACATCATCCGTGAATGACCACTATTGTAAAACCTTGACCTTTCATTTCCCTAATGTGTGTCAGGAACAAATACCAAGAATCCCATTTGGAAATGCCTATCAACATAATTACTATTTGAGGCATCAAAAAGAGGAAAATTATGTTTTATGTGTGCCTTGTCCCTCTTTCAATCCTATAGCTCATCAAATATTATAAAAAGGAACGTTTTAGTTTGATGATTATAATTTGGTTTATCAGTTTGAATAATATAATTCAATTAATTGGTTTGAAGATTATAATTTTTTGACAAGCCAACAAATATGAATGCATGATTATGTTGAATGCATTGATGCTAGTTGAAGATAGTTGCAAGATATGCCAAACTATATGTGGAGGCATTGGGACAATGTTGAACCTTTGTCATTTTTCATATGTGTTTTCATTGATGTGAAGGTGGATTAGCGATGTCAATTTGAATTGATGACAAAAGGAGTGAATTGGTAAAGTGAGCATGTGAAGAAGATGAAGGTTGATTGGTAGTGTTAGCTCACAAAGGCTCAGAATGACTAAGGATAAGTGCTAAGGGACTTAGTCAATGTTTTTACACATTGTGGAGATGAAGAGATATCCGTGAAGATAGGAGATATCCGTCGAGTCAAGATATGGTTGTAAAATTCTTGAAGTAGTCATAGATAACTTGTAGAAGAATGCATAACTCTAGAAGAATATGTGGAAGGTATGTGAAGGCTGTGGGTAAAGGAATGAAGCTTCTAAGGTAAAAGGACCCAAAATCTAAGTGCAAATAGAAGAAGAAGAAAGACGTTAAAGTTAAAAGATAGTCGCCGAAGTCTAAAGATATTTGCAGATGTCTAGAAGATGTCATGGAGAAGGATTGAAATCTACAAACAAAGCCACATAAGACCTGAGAAGTCACATGAGAGAAAGAAAAACCACGGGTGTGAGGGAAGAGTTATGGATATGAAGATAGAGTTGCACGAGTAAGAAGAAAAGCTATGAAGAACTAAAGAATGGAGATTCCCATAGAATCTTGAAGAAGCCGCCATATAAAGGGAAGTCAGGAGGAAGCCATACATAAGGGAAAACTTGTGAAGAATAAGAAAATTCATTGGAAGGAAGTGAAATTTGCATACAAGGAACACGTTTTGGAAAGGTGAAAGACAAGGAGGATAGTCATGAGACATTGTGAATACCGTGAAAAGTCATGAATAACCAAATAGCAGCGAGTAGGAAGAAATGATGCAAAATGAATAATACATTCATGATATAAGGGAAAATATCCAAGAAGCCAAGAGAAGTGTGGATCAAGAAAATATGAACTGGAGATGAATCAAAAACAATCAGATATAATTTAAATTGGAAGAAGTAAGAGTTTGCATGTAACTCAAAGGTGATTCAATTGTCTGAAGATTGTGGCTACGTGTACAACTGGAACTCCATATTGAATGATGAATTCCACTATTCTTGTTGACTTCAAATTATTTCAGTTACACTCTCCATGAAGTTTCCTAATTTTAAGGTGAAATAAAATGTTGGAGAAGAAAGGAGCTCGTTTATTCCAAATCACGAGGAAATCCTAAAAATACAAGAAATATATTTTTAGGATTCATCTCATAAATAATTTTTCGAGAGATGCATAGAAGAAGGTGTAATCAAGTTGAATATAGAAAATAAAAATTTGGAGATAGTGGCATGCATTTAATGCACCAGATTTTTAAGTGACTAGGTAGGAGAGATTACATGACACACAAAAGGAAGTGCGAATGGGTCGATTGGCTATATAGAGGAAATTCAATGCCATTGCTAAGAGTTTCTCGAGGATGAAATAAGAGAATATAGTTGAATGAGTTGCAAAAATAAGGGATGCTTGATAGAGAAAATGATGTATTCGAGTTGAAGAAGAAACCAGAGAGAAAGGCGGAAGGAGTAATGCAACTATGAGAAACAAAGTCTGAAAAATTGATCAGATGCATTACATATTGATAGATGCAACAAGAAAAATTTCATGAGATGAAGAAATGAATATTTGAAAAGAGAGATAAGTGCAGTCAAGACAAAGAAAGAAGAGATAGCTACATGATGTAGATTTACAGAAGAGAAGAGAAAGAAGAAACTAAGTACAAAATCATTGTGGAGAGGAAGAAAGAAAATGTGGCATAATAACAAGGATCTAGTGTAGAATGAGAAAGAGAAAGAGGAAGAGAAGATATGTGTGTAGAAGGAGACAAAGCTATTAGATGAAGAATTGATGAGTAGAGAAAAGAAGAAAATATGATACATTGGATGTGAGAGAGGAGAGACCAGAAAAGAGGTAAAGAAAATATTGCATATCTAACTTTGCAGAGTGTTTGTAAAAGAGTGAAACAACAAGGTGATCATAATCTATTGTATGTGCAACATGGAAACTAGATGATCAAATTTGTATGAACATAAGTCTAAGTTGTAGCTTAGCAGTATTAGGGGGTTGTAGCCTCCTTGTAGGTGGGTGTCTGCATAAGATTAGTTGGTATTGATTAAATTAGGGGTTGGTTCTCCTTGTGGGGTTGGTGCCTCACTAAAAGAAATATCTTGTGATGTGTAATATTCACTAGAGTCCTTTTTTGTGTGTAATATCAATAGAGGTGTAGGGGTTGGAGCTCCTTGTGGGGTTGGTGCCTCACTAAAAAAATCTTGTAAGATGTGTTATATTCTTATGAGTCCTTGCTTTGAGTAATATAAGCAATGATTTCAGTGGGTTTTTGTCTTGAAAGGGTTTCCCACATTATATCTGGTCTCCTCATGTGAATGTATGTGTATGCTTCTCATTCTTATAATCTCATGATTAATATTTCATGCTTATAACAATAAATAATAGTTAACAACAATAGATACAAGAAATAAAAAGGAAATTGATTATAAGTTTTAATCAACACTAATTTAACCCCCTTCTCAGTGCATGAAATATCTAACAATTGGTATCAGAGCGAAGGTTCTCCTGTGTAAATCTTAACAACTTGGAGTTGATCCTAGAGAAAGATAAGCATGGCAAAATAAACTTAGAGAAAGTATCAGGATGAATCTCACAAAGAAAGGTTAATTATGGCTATGGAAAGTTGCAGCATCTCTAGAAATAATCTAGATGATGAACAAGTAGAAGTGAATCTAGAAGCTGAGTTAGAATGTGCTCTAGAGGATTTAGAAAAATCAAGGAAGAAGAATAAGAAATTGAAAGCATACATCAGTGCCTATGAGAAGCACATCACTCTCCTTGAAAATAAGTTGAGAAAGCAAGAACAAAAGGATGCTCAAGAATGCACATAATCAGAAAAAGTATTGAACTCTCTCAAGCTCAAGGAAGAAGAGATTACTAGGTGAGAACACTGTGATGGAGAAATAAGATAAAATAATACATCATGAATCGATGGAGATCTAAATGGAGAAAAAATGAAGAAAAGATTGAGGAACTTGAAGAAAAACCCAATCTGATCTCCAAATATCTCAAGGACAAAATTGAAGAATGTGACAAAATAAGCTTGTCCATGAAGGCATTCGAGAAGGAACTGGACTAGGAAAAGTGAGAAAATGTGAAGATAGAAATGAAACAAGTACAAACTAGTAGATTAGAGCATGAGGAATATAAAGCATCAATTCATGCAAATAATAAAGAATGTGAAATATTGAATACTGTTGATCTAATGGATCTCAGAGAAGAAATGGAGCAAGTAAAGCAAAGAGGATTGAAAAATGATTCAAGAAAAACATGTTGTCAAAGATGCTCAGAGAATAAGGAGGATGAAAATGTTATCTCCAACATGCAATCAAAAATAAGCAGACCAAGGTGACTAACACTGGATGATCCAAGTTAATCAAGAAACCCAATGCATCTAGGTATGAAAGAAAATTTAATGGATGTTGTTACTCATGTTATGGTTTTGGTCATAAGGCTGCAGAGTGTAAAAGGCTCAAGATAGAAAAATAACATCCATGGAGGGATAACAAATCTGATTAAGATAAGAATAAGAAGTATTTCAATTATCATGAAAGAGGACACAATGTCAGGTACTACTTAGAAAAATCCTTAAGATAGTTTAATAATGATCACACACATTTAGATAAAAGGATAAATCATATAATGTGTTATACATGTCATAAAATTGGGCATTATTCAAAGAAATGTTATCAAAATGAGAAACCTAAACACAACAGTAGGTTCCATACCTTCAGATGGAAAGAAAAGAAAGATTATACCATGAAAATGATTCCTAAGAATCATACAAAAATTGCCAAGACTCAAATATCTCTTGAAGAAAATAAGATGAGATGGATATATAGAGTCAAGGAAGAAAAACTAGAAGTCAAAGAAGAAAAATAAATCATCATGGGAAAATGAGGTAGTAAGTCGATATCCAACACAAATCGAGGCATCAATAAATGATGACAAAGGCAAGAAGAAGGAAGACAAGCCAAACACAAGCAGTGAAGAGTTTCTTCCTCAAATAGTGATGGAGAAAATGTATTAAATGTGTCTCACAGGAATATAATTAGGAAATTAGGGCTGAAGTAATGATTCAGCGATACAAAATAATGCATCTAAAGAGTGAAAAGAAAACAAGGACTAGGAAAGATAGAACTAAGTCATCATGTTGTTTTGATGACTTCTTTTGTTCTAACCACATCTAAGAAGAACATGATATACCTTCTCTAAGATTCTAGAAGGTATACCAAATATGAAGGAAGCATAGTTCAAAATTCATCATAATGAATTTGAACAAGAAAGTAAAGAATGTTGGTCAATGGCTCAGTGGTAGCTGTGCAATGTCTCGAGCAAGATGTCAAGGTATGTCATATGTGATTTTCTCCATGATGTATAGTGTTGTATGTATAGAATTCCTTGTGTATCCACACGAGGGAGATTAGGAAGAGAAATTGTATTAGTCTCTTTAACCTTGTCATTGGTATAGTCAAGTGAGAAGTGTTTCCATGAGAAAATATTGTATCAATGAACAAGATGATTGTATAGTAAAATATGAATCAGACCAGTTCTGATATTTGATGAGAGTGTTTATGCCATGGTTAAGTCATCTAGTGGCTGGTTTCTAGTAGCAGTGTGTGGTCATAATTGAATATGAGTCATGTGTTCATAAAACCCTCATGTTTTGAGTCTTGAAAGAAAATTCCATCCCCTGTCAAAGTTTATTATGACCAAGTGAAATCAAGTAGTGTCAAATCTGACTTTAGCATGTTTTGATCACATATGAAACTTGATGCATGAAAAGTATTGGTCCTAAGTGTCATATATCAAGTATGCTGTCATGATCCTTCAAATATAATATGAGTGAAGTAATGAAATATCTTCATAGTTCACAGTGTGAGAAAAAGGTGACAGGATGTGTATAAGTAATTTGTAATGAGAAAGTAATTACAAACTACAGGTATGAAAAAGGGTGTCATTGTAAAATGCATAGTTTAATACTCCCAAAGATGTTGGTGAAAAATTCTTGATGATCTAAGTAGTGTAAAAATTGGTATCTCCAAACTATGCAAACCGCATGCTCATAAATCTATTTTGAAACAAATTTAGGTAGAGTTAAATGACTATCCATGGATGAGATTGGAGAAAGTGGATAGATTAAATGAATGAGAAGATTAATTCATGCCATAAGTGGAAATATGACATGTTATCCATAATTGTACCGCCCTTTTCAAAATGGATTAACCTATAGGTCTAGACATTGATAGTTAATGGGGAGTATTTTACAGGGCATCTCACAGAGAGATTGCAAGCCATGAAAAAGGTTTGGAGCTGGGTTTGTTTTAATGACTGAGATGGAAAAATGTAAGGATTGTCACCTTGTTGACATGCATCAACCAACTTCTTGACGCACATCAAAACCCCTTTGTTATTATACATTAGACGTATTCTTGACACACGTTAATGCCCCTTTGTTGATGTGCATCAACTATCTTATTGACGCGTGCGTCAAGGCCCCTTTGTTGTCATGCATCAATAATATTCTTAATGCACTTTAATGACCCTTTTCTATCATGCATTAACCATCTTCTTAACGCATATCAACTCCCCTTTGCTATCATGCATCAACCATGTTATTGATGCATGTTAATGCCCTTTGTTATTGTACATCAACCAATTCCCTTGTCGCACAACATACACTTCCTCCTTATTGTACTTAAAATACTTCTATTGATGCTTTTCACCACCCATCCTCTCGCCGTGTGACAACATTCCTCGTTGTCGTGTGATAATTAACCTATTTTTACATGTCATTCTTCCTTCCCCATCATTTCTTATTCATTTTCGCATGTAAACATTCCTTCTTGATGTGCATCAACCATCCCTCACCATCACGTGACAACATTTATCCTTGTCATGTGATAACTCATTCCTTTTTTCGGCAGATCGCTACTTTGGTTATTATCGGGCATTAGTTGGTGGTTCTTGTCGGGCATCAACAAGGATTTTTGATACGGTTAGACATTAATGGCACTATATAAGGTATCTCAACAACCGGTTTAGTGAGGCATGACACACATGTTCATCGTGCAAGAAAATTATCATTGGAAAGAAAACCAATATGATTGACCATACCTCCGTACAAGAAATTCATGAAGGTTTTCGATTGGTAGCTTCCTTTTCTTTATATATGTAATTATTTTGTCATTTGAGAGGGAGAGATTTTGAAATGTAAAGGAACTCTACCAAAATTGTTCCACCACTTTTGTGAGCTACATGCCTCAAATTCATGCATTTTGCAAAGGATTCTAGCCTTATGCCTAAACCTGTAATGGTTTGTGCATCATTTAAAGCAATAAAATTAGTGTTTAGTGTCTCTTCTTTCCCTAGCTTGATTTATATTTCATTTCTTACCTTTTATTAAGAGAAGGTTCTCACTAATGAAGCTACAAAAGAAGAAGTTCATGGAGGTAAACAAGGTAAAAACATGGAGCCTCCTCCATTTTATATATCTTTGATTATTGGGAACAACCTTGTACACAATTACATGATTGACTCAAGGGCTAGCAATTCGGTAATGCTGAAACAAATTACAGATCAGTTGGGCCTGAAATACGACTTGGTTTCTAAAGGAGTGGTATAGTTAGATGGGACAACAATGGGAAGTATTGGGATCATAAAAGTTTTAAACCTCACATTACATGCATGTCCTAATGTCATAGTTCAATAGGATATATTAGTGATTGACTTGCCACCACTCTTTGCATTTTCTTATCAAGAGACTTCACCACCAAAATTGGAGGCTACTTATTAATTGATTGGTTGCATATGCTCTTCATAATAAATTATGGAGCTAAGGCTACAATCCAATTTGAACCTATTGAAAATTTCCATATTGAGCCTGATGTACTAAGCCCAATCAACGCAAATTACTCACCTTTGATCAAGAGGATTTCCCAAACACTCAGGAAGAGGATACCAAATTTTGGGAATCCAGATTTGAATATTAATGAATGGGAAAAAAAGATATGGATATCATCCATACAAAGAAATAGAGGAGGATGAGTTGGGAGTTTATTGTTTGCATGAGGAAAACACACCTCTTCCTAACCTCACCAAACCAAATGATAAGGGTGATAATGAAGTTTGAAAACTATTCTTTGATGGCTCAAGGAGTAGGAAAGGCAATAGAGGAGGAGTAATGATATTTTCACCACAAGGTATGATGTACTAATCATCTTTCCATTTTTAGTTTACTTGTTCAAACAATACACCCGAGTATGAAGCTTTGATACATAGATTGAATTAGGCAAGAAAGAGGAGTATATAAAAATTGTAAGTATTTAGGGATAATGAGTTAATTGTCAAGCTGGGTTAGGGGAAAACATGTTGTTAATAATGATCTACTCAAAGCCTACAAGCATTGGGTATGGGATCAAATTGATGATTTTGAAGTGTTCAATATTCAAGCCATACCGAGGAAGAAGAATGAGGTTGTGGATAGGCTTGTGGAAATTGGAGCAACATTTGATGTGGTGGACAATATTAAAAGAGATAAAGCACAACCACATATTCATGTAATTGTGAGGCCAGTGTATTGGACAATAACACGAGCTGAAAGGTATTTGAGAATGATCAACAAATCATTAATTTCTTGTAGGAGGAGGCTGAGTTCTTGGTTAAAAATCAAGAGAAATTGGAGTAGCAGTACAGGATCAAGTGGTATAGTTACGAAAAACAAATTGCCAAAGGGTTTAGTGACTCTAGAGTCAATATTCAATCCCAATGATCAATTTTGGAGAGAGAAGACTAACATTCAGGTAAAAAGGGAAGATTTATAATCCATTTCAGTTGAAGAGGGTAAAATGATCCAAGTTGGCAAGGTGAGCACAAATCAAGAAAATATGAATTCATACAGCTTTTTCAAGAGTTCCTAGATGTCTTTTCTTGGAGCTATGAAGATCTGAGAGGGTTTAATCCAAAATTAGCACAACACACCATTAAGATAGATCTAGAATCCAAGCCCATTAGACAAAAGCAAAGACTAGTAAACCCTCACATTGATCCTCTCATGAAGAAGGAACTAAACAAGCTCATAGAGGAAAGCATCATCTTCGATCAAGCACTCTTCATGGGTAGCAAATTTGGTGTCAGTTAGGAAGAAAAATGGGGAAATCAGGTTATGTGTGGATTTCTGAGACTTGAATAGGGCCTCTCTCAAATACCACTATCCACTTCCTTCCATGGAGAAAATATTGCAAGTAGTAGTTGGATCAGAAAGGTTTTCACTTTTAGACGGCTACTCGGGCTACAATCAAATCATGGTGAAAGAGGAATACCAATTCAAGACAACCTTCACTATGAAGTGGGTCATATGTGCTTATAGGAAGATGTCATTTGGAATGTCAAATACCAAAGAAATTTTACAAAGGGAAATGGATATGGCATTCAAAGGGCTGATCAATAATATAGTTCTTGTGTATCTAGATGACATTACTGTATTCTCCAAGAATGCAACAAGTCACCTCTTTCACCTTAGACAAGTATTCCAAAGATCCAAGAGATTCAAAGTGTCTTTGAATCCAAAAAGTGCATATTATTAGCTCATGAATGTAAGATCTTAGGCCATATCATGTCTAAAGACAGCTGGTAATTGATCCACAATGAGTTGAAGCTATTCGAGCGTTAGCATTTCCAAGTCATAAGAAGGCTCTCCAAATTTTTTTGGGGAAAATTAATTTTGTTAGGAGGTTTGTTCCTAACTTTTCCCATATTTTCAAGCCACTCACAATAATGCTGAAAAAGAATATGGTTTTCAAATGGACTACTAAAGAAAAATGGATATTTGAAGCCATAAAGTATAACATTGAGCAGGCTCCAACCCTCATAAATCCATATTTCTCGAAGGAATTCATTTTATATGATTTTGGAGGCATGGATGCAATATCTTCCATACTGGTACAACCAAATCAAGAAGGACTAGAGCATCCTATTGCATTCTTCAGCCAAGGTCTTTAGGATTATGAGGTGAGATATTCATTCATTGAGAAGCATGTCCTTGTTATGATTAGAAGTTTAAAGAAATTCAGACATCTAGTGTCAAACAACATAATTCATCTATTAGTTTCACATACTAGTGTAAAAGATTTTCTTTTGAACAAGGACCTTAATGAAAAGAGAGATGGTTAGATAACCAAGGTCATGGAGTATGATATTGATATAAAAGTGACCAAATTAGTTAGGGGAAAGGTTTGTGTGAATAGCTAGCTTCCAACCAACATGCTGAATCAAGAGAGGAGGTAGAATCTATTATGGTGCTACAAGATAATCAAGAACAGGTTTTAGGTGGCATACCCATTCCTTGTTAGACTCGGGATATTGTATATTTCCTTCAAATAGGTCGAATTCCTCAAGGATTTAGTAAGTCCAAATTGAGGTAATTCATACTTCATTGCATCTTATATGTACTTATAGATAATATTTTGTTAAAAAGGGATGTGAATGGTGTCCTCCTAAGGTGCATCAAGATAGATTAGATAGAGAGGGTATTGCATGAGTTTCATGATGGAGAGACAGGTGGTCATTTTTCCCCAAAAGCAACAACTATTAGAATCATGAGGGTTGGTTATTATTGGCCTAATATTTTCAATGATTGTTACTCATGGATCAAGAAATTCAAGAAGTGTGCCTTCTTCATAGGTAAAGAGAAGATAACATCCCTCCCACTCCATCCTATCTCTGTTAGAAAGCCTTTTATGCAATGGGGGCTAGATTTTATTGGGATGATCAATCCAAAATCCATCCAAGGTCACAAATGGATTCTTACACCACAAACTACTTCACTAAGTGGATAGAAGTATTTGTACTTAAGGAATAAAATGAATCTAGAATTTTAGATTTCTATGAAGGTATTACAACAAGGTTTGGTGTTCCTTCCACTATAATATCAAATAACACCTTAGCTTTCATTGGAGAAAACATATCTAACTAGGTCGTTAGAAATGAAATCTATTTGAGCACTTCTTCTAATTACTACCCCTGGGGCCTTGGTCAAGCAGAGTCCACTAACAAAACTCTTCTCAGGATTATAAGAAGAACCCTAGATGAGAATCAAAGGACTTGACATACCAAATTTAAATCAACTTTGTGGGCTGATAGAATCACTCCCAAGAAGTCAACCGCCGATTCCCTTTCAAATTGGTTTATGGAAGGGAAGCAAGGATACCAATATCCCTTGAATTACTAGCCTTGGAGATTATTAAGCATCTGCAATTGTTTACATTTTGAGCTATGGAATTCAGGTATGTAGAGCTCATGGAGTTGGAAGAGCTAAGAAACCAGGACATGAAAACAATGGAGAAGGACAAGGCTCAAATCAAGATGAGCTTTGATAGAAAGGCTGAAAACAAAAAAAATCAAGAAGGAGACTGGTTCTAAAATAGGATGCAGAAAGAGCCAAAAAAGGAAGGCATTCCAAGTTTGATGCAATATGGAGTGGCCCTTACTTCATTTCAGGGTGCAAAGAAAATAATGCTTTCTAATTACCAAAGTTAGACAGAGGAGAATCATAGATTCTAGTCAATGAAATATATCTCAAGCATTATTACTGATGAGAGTATCTTCCTTGTACATATTATATTAGAGTTTGTAATTCCTCAAAGTTCTTACAACACATTGTTTTTGTAGTTAGGTATGTTTTCAGCTAAGTGTTTGTGCACTCTCTCGCATGCTCTATTTCAGATCTCGTATGGTTTTGTTATTTGTACATAGTTGTGTTCTATTGTAGTTGCACCTTCCATTTTTAGGAAAGTTTTGATGAAAAAATAATGTCACAAAAATGTTTCAGAGGTTTAAGGGGTTTTGGGCATCAAAATAGTTTCATAAATCAGAATTACTCTAGGCCCAATGGCTGAAAAATCACTTTGGTCTTTCGGATCTAGCGGGTAGATCACTCTGCAAGTCACCAAATTATTATCCATAATTACACCCCCTTTTCAAAATGGATTAAAATATAGGTCTTGGAATTGATATTTAATGGGGAGGAGTTTATAGGTGTTGTCAAGAAAATGTGCAATAAGGAAATTAACAATTTTTGAGCATGAAAACTATACCCATGTGTTAATTTTTTCAAGTCCTATCACTCCAAGACACGCTGATTCTATCCAATAATTCCAAGTGACCTCCAAAATAACATATCTCATCCCCCTAGGTGATTTAGGAAATTCCATTAATCCCCCCTAGGTGATTTTAGGAGTCCATTAAAAAAATTGCAAGCTACAAGTAGTTTTGGGAAGGGCTATCACTGGCCTTCCTAGGGTGGAGCAACCTCATGCAGTAGAGAAGAAGAACCAAAATAGACATGTAGGTGATTCAAAGGTCTTGGGACATCATGGGAATTACTCAAGAAGATTTTGGAAGGGCTAAGAGAATTTGGGGTAGTTTGACTAGAATTAGGGTTCATAGGCCTAGTCAAGGTACAAGCCAAAACAACCACCGAGCTTCCGAATATGATTCCCAGAGCTCTAGATGGAGTTAGGAGAAAAAATAAACATCACCAGAAAGATAATTCTAGGACCTACGATATAGTGAAATCATAATTTTCACAACACTTTGGTGCATTTGGTCTGTAGGAAGTGTTTATCAGGCACATGTGGAGTACCAAATCAAACATAAAATTTTTCAGGGATCAAATGGAGTAATAAACAAATGATACCTCCACCATTTGATTAAAAATACATTTCTATTTAGTATCATACAAAATGTTTTTGAAAAATACCATTGGGAGCTCAAGTTATCGATCGCAAGTTGTCCTCTAGGAGTGCGTTCGGGAGTTAGCAAAATTTTAGGAGGATACGTGTCGGCTCTAGTATCTTGGCGGGATTTTGTGTCACCGACATACCTCAAAGTTATGGAAATAAACCTTTGAAATTTTTTCCCAACCCCCATGTGACCTCTGGAACCCCATGCAACCATCAAGATTGTCAGTTCAGCCCCTGGGTGCAATTTGGAGCTCAAATCCCCGCTGTCGGATCTCGCCACGTGTTAGCTCTAGGATCACCATGGAATTTGATGTCCCTCACATACCTCATAGGTTAGGGACATAAAACCTTGAAAAATTCACCCATCCCTCTAAGGGATATTTTTGGTCACCCATGTGACCCACTTCTAGCCCCTTAGTGCTGATTTTCTAGCTCTCACTCCCTGTTGTCAGATTGATGCCACGTGTTGCCTTCTTGCTCACCGTGGAAATTGATGTTCCTCATGTCCCTTTGAGGTGAGGGACATCAAGGAAATAAAAATTCACCCATCCCATTCTGTGCATTTTTGTAAAATTTAAATCGACACTTAGCCGTTACTTCCTCCATCTCTTCTTCACAACTTCATATCTTGCCATGGCTTTGTTCATGATTGTCTAAACACCGGTCCACCATTTTTACTCTAAACCAGATCCACCATGACTACAAAAACATCCAATACATGAAAATCAATAGGTATAAGAGAAACGATGGGTCGAAAAAATGAGAAACGACTGAGAAATGAAGATTTTTCGCCAGATAACCATAAAGTCATCCAATTGAAAAATCTTCATATCTTGTAAGATACAAGTCAGATTGAGGTGCCATCTTTTGAAAAATTCCAATTTTTTCAAGATGATCAAGATGAAACAAATGCAAGGTCGAATGGTGACCTAAAACATTTGCTCTCACAAAATCCCCATTTTGTGCATCGACTCACGTTTGTCAGATTTCCCATCAATCCAACAATGAAAATAAGATAAAAAATTACACACGGACTCCAAATAAAAAACCTATCATGATGGAGTTGTTTTCATCACAAACAGAGACAAAACCAGATCTATAAATTTCGAGCTCCATTAATGGCCACCATGGCAACTCCATGCCCAAAGCCACTACTAGGTGAAAATTTAAATTTTATTTCCAAGCATTCTAGTGGGCGAAATCAAGTGAAATTTGGAGGACATGACCGTGATGATGAGATGAGTCTAAAAAAATATGTTTCGTCACAAACCAAGCTATGGAAGTCCACTTTCTAAAAATAGTAATTTTTCCTATATAGACTCGCTATGTTTGGAAAGTCATCATCAAAAGTGGCTATGGCAAAGGTAGTGTGCATGAAGATTAATATGAGGCCAAAATGAGTGTCCGGAGTAGAAAACATTGAAAATGACCACTTACTAAATATATTAAGTTCCTTATATGGGTGCTTACTAAAAATAGTAAGTCAACCCAAGAAGCAAGTCGAGAAAAGGTAGTGTGCACAAGATTGAATGAGGGAGTTCATCACATCATGATGGTCAAGAAGAGGAAAAAATCACCTCTCACTAAAAATAGTAAGCCTTCCATCTAGACACTTACTATTAATAGTAAGTTACACTCAAAGGGAAATTTTGGCACAATGGGACATAGAGGGATGATCATTCGGTTTAACACCACCATTAGAGATCATCTATGGGAATTTATCATAAGGAATCTGAGACTCATCTAAGGGAATTCAAAATGTATTTCAACACTTAGTAGATGGTTTGGGTCATAGGTATATCATACCCTAGGTTGGAAATGTGATCATCAATAGAAAAATTCATTCAACTCAACAAGTGTCTGTGAGCAAAGATGAAGGAATCTCTCAAGGTATAAAGAGTTTGGAGATGCAGAGTTAAATTTAGTGGAACACCTTATCGAGATATTTAGAAGGAGATGTGGGATTCATTGAAAAGGTAGTGTGTACAAGATTGAATGAGGGAGTTCATCACATCACGATGGTCAAGAAGAGGAAAAATAATCTCTCACTAAAAACACTAAAAATTCCATCCGGACCCTTACTATTAATAGTACGTTATAGTTAAATGGAAGTTTTGGCATAGTAGGACATAGAGGGATGATCATTCAGTTCAAGACCACCATTCAAGATCATCTATGGGAATTTATCATAATGAATCTGAGACTCATCTAAGGGAATTCAATAGTGTCTTTCAATACTCAAGTAAATGGTTTGGGTTATAGGTATATCATACCCCGAGGTTGGAAGATCATCAGTGAGAACAATTCATTCAACTCAAAAGTGTTTATGATAAAAGATGAAGGAATCTCTCAGGGTATAAAGAGTTTGGAGATGCATAGTTAACTTTAGTGGAACACCTTATCAGATATTTAGAAGGATATGTAGGATTCATTGAAGGTAAATTATTCGTCGTCAATTTTTCTTCCGCCTTCTTTTTCCTTCTTTCTCTTCTCTCTTGTCTCCACCTACTTTCTCTCTCCTCCATGTTCTAATTCTTTGTTGGGGGTTCACTTCTTAGATGTCATTTAATGAAATTAAAAAAAAACTTTATGCTTCTAATGTAAAAGTCACCTTTATGTTATAAAAATGGACTTAATATTCTCCTAGGAAGTTTTAAGTTTTAAGTTTTGCGAGGAAATATAAAAATCCATTCAGGGTAGATGATGAGTCATCTCTCATTCTATAAATTGTAAAGCCATTATCTTTTCAAAGGGTTGGAAATTGATCTTGTAAACTCAAGAGTGCATTGTACTTAGAGAAAGAAAAGGAGATATCCATTTTATTCTACTTTCCTCCACTCTAAAATTTCTTCCATTCCCATACTATGTACAAATTTTGTTTGAGCAATCAATACAAGGAGTTTCCAACTTTCTTTGACTAAGGGATTTCATGATACTTTTTGCTCATCAAATTCAATTTGTTCTTGTTGCTATTTGCAAAGTTGTTTCTTCTCATAAGTGCATGTGATGAATTTTCTAACTAGTGTGAGTAGGAATATGATTTTCTACCTACAACATTAGTTCTCCTACCTATTTTCTCACTCCCCTTTCCCAATCTTCAGAAAAATTCTTCCCTAACAAGAGATTGTTAGCTTTTCCACAGGGTCAGTGGAGTGCCCCTATTGGATCCATGGCCACACAGCCACAAGGAAAATCCACATTTACTCACGTATGCATATACGGTAGCTTCACTAGTTAAGTAGAGGGACTTCGAGTCCCAAAGCGTTGGCAAGAAATCCATAAGTTTTTCCACCCGATAAATTTTATCGCTAACAATAGGGTATCTCACAATGAGCTTACAAGCCATGGAAAAGGTTTAGAGTTGGGTTTGTTTTAATGGTCGAGCTAGAAAAATGTACATATTGTCACCTTGTTGATGCATGTTTATGCCCTTTTGCTGTTGTGCATCAACCGTCTTCTTGACATGTATCACGCCCCTTCCTTGATGCATGTCAACCATATTTTGATGTGTGTCAATGCCCCTTTGCTGCTACGCATCAACTATCTTCTTGATGTGCATGAATTCCCATTTTATTTTATGCATCAACCATCTTCTTGATGCGCATCAACGTCCCTTTACTATCGCGCATCAATCATCTTCTTGACGCACGTCAACACCCCTTTACTATAGTGCGTCAACCACTTCCCCTTTTTCATGACAACAACTTCCTCTTTATCATGTGTCAAATGTTTTCTACCGACACACAAAGACCACCCATCCTGTCGTGTGACAACATTCCAAATTTTTGTGTGACAATTCTTCCTCTTTGTCACACATTGTTCTTCCTTTCCCATCATTTCCCCTTCATTTTCGCACGTAAACATTCCTTCTTGATGCACATCAGCCTTCCCTCACTATCACGTGATAAAATTTATCCTTTCCATGTGACAACTCATTCCTTTTTCGGTGGATTGCTACTTTGGTTCTTGTCGGGAATCAGCAAGGAGTTTCGATACATAGGGCATTAATGTCACCATACAAGGTAGCTCAACAACATGTTTAATGAGGCATGACACCCATGTTCTTTGTGCAAGAAAAGTACCATTAGAAAAAAAACTAGTATGGTCACCCCATACCTCTCAGTATACTGAAATTAATGAAGGTTATCGGTTGGTAGCTTCCCTTTCTCTATATATGTAATTTTTCCATCATTTGAGAGGAAGAGCTTTTGAAATGTAAACGAACTCTGTGAAAATTGTTCCAACTCTTTTGTGAGCTACATGCCTCAAATTTATGCATTTTGTGATTTGATTCTTACCTTATGCCTATATTGTAATGGATTGTGCATCATTTTAAGCAATAAAATTTGTGTTTAGTGACTCTTTTTCCCTAGCTTGATTTATATTGCATTTCTTTCCTTCTATTATATTTTGCAGGTATATTGTGCATACTATGTTCCTTTACAGAGTTTAAATTTGTTTTGATCCATGAAATTGGAGGTTTGAATGTGTTTTGGGACTATGTCACTTTTTCTACCCCCTTCTTCCCCATTTTCCCTCCACTTTCACTCACTAGGAATCTCTCTAGTCTTGTTTTGGTGTTATCGCCTCCTTAGTTTTGGATTTACATTTTATGTATGTTTCTCTCTCTCTATTACGTTGGAATTGATAGTTTAGGAGTAGGGTAGCATTAGAATAGGTTACGAACTAGCCTTATCTAGAGGTTTGTCTATATTGCAAGGGTCCCACACCTTGAGATAATCCCATGTTAGTCAAAAGTATGGTTTGGTATAGTGCAAATATTAGGGTGCTATTTTTTTGACATAACAGGACACCAAATAGTTGGAAGGCAAGAGATCACGAAATGAAAAGAGGAAAATGATACTATGAGGAAAATGTGTGAAATAGAAATCCATGACATACAAGATAAAATACATCCTTAGTAAGAACATATGGGCAAGGAGCAATTCTTGTCAATGAAACACAATATGCAACAGAGAAGTGTCTTAACAAGCTAAAATCACATCATAATCCAATGGGAGCTACTAGTGATCAAAAGGACTAGTTTTTTCTCTGACAGAGAGAAAGAAAAGATGGAACATAGTCCTAGGGGGAGCATGCTCATGATTTATCAGCTCCAAATCAGTGCCAAATGTGAGGGGGAGATAGTATACTAGCTTATGATTAACAATTGGTATCATCAGCTCAAATGGAGCATTGCCACATATATATCGCAGACCAACTAGATCACAAGCATGAGCCTAGGAGGATATTGTTAAGGTAAGAATGTAATGTATCTAGCTTACCATTATGTTTAGCCTTATGTGGCATAATTGGTCCTTTGTCATTATTTTCAAAGGAGTAGAGAAAATAAATTCAGAAACCAACTAATCATATCTTAAAGAGGGATAATAGAAACCATAGTTACCAATGTTTTTGCCATCAATGGTTATAGGTTTCTGGGTGTGTTTCCATCAATGACAAAGGGGGAGATTTTTGAACCTTTTTCATGTTTCATATGTGTTGTCATTAATGTCAAGGTGGATTAGTTGATGTCAAGCTGAATTTATGACACCAAGAGTGAATTGGTAAAGTGAGCATGTGAAGAAGATGAAGGTTGATTGGTAGTGTTAGCTCACAAAGGCTCAAAATGACTAAGGATAAGTGCTAAGGGACTTATTCAATGTTTGTGCATGCCGCGGAGATATATGCTAAGGATCGAGAGATATCCACTAGAGTCAAGAAATGGGCGCAGAAGTCTTGAAGTAGCCATTGATAAATTGTAGAAGGATGTAGAACTCTAGAAGAAGCCGCGGAAGGTATATGAAGGTTCTTTGTAGACACCAAAATTGGGTCACACTCCCCTTTGGTCCATCGTTAAATAAACACCTTCATCACATTCACCTAGCCGCCCCCCTTTCATCCACTAATATTAATTTAATTTAATTAATTCATTATCCTCACCATATTTATTATTTAAATATCCTAATTTAGATAATGCCCACATATCCACCTCACCTAGACACCTCATCAAGCCACCTCACCCTAAGACCTATTCTTAGTAAGTTGCCATAACTAACCAAGACTTACCCAAACCCTAAAAATTAATGCCTACATTGCCTCACCACATTTATGCATGTTTAAAAGAATCTTATAGTCTAATCCGTGAGTTAACGAAACGAGATCCCAAAAAATCAAGGGGATCTACCTAGTTTAATAAACCTAGGAAATCCTACCCTAACCGACTTTGGTAACCCTTAACTACCGCGGTAAGCGGAACCACCGTCGGTCACCTTTTAATTCCCAAAATAACCTTATTTTCGAGGTTGGAAAATGTTGGCAGATTCCAGAGAGATATCACATCTTTTGAGAACAAGTTTCCACAAAAATATGCACGCAAGGAAGGAGATCAAGAATTTTCTCTTGCACAGACATCCAACATTCATCCAACAACCATCTAGCATATATTTGATCCAATCAGGGAAGAAGGAGAGAACATGCATCCCATGTAAGAGCTCCCCAACATTTGGTGATCCTCTACAACATTCCACCTCTTATTAACACCTTCATTCCTCATTCACATACATTTAGAGCCATATTACAAGTAAGTAGAACATTTTAATCCTCCGGTTTATTCATTTAAACATCATATCTTCATCCTTTGTTCTCCTAGCCACCTATTGACCTCCTTGAATACTCACCCCTCCATATCCCCATTAAACCCTCACCAAATCCCATCCAAACAACTTAATACCTCATTTCAACTAGCGTAGTCCTTTGTGTAATCATAAGGGAGATCCAAAGCTCATTCTATGACATTCCTAGTATTCCATAAGAAGCACTTGGTTCTTCCCAACCGGTGTTGGTCACCCTTAATCGACATTGGTCTCTATATTTACCAATACAACCTGCAAACAGAACCTACCCACCTATTCTCACATCACCCTTAATCACCTGTGACCTGCCTAAGACCTCTGTTAGACCTACAGAGACCCAGAACTAGTTACTTGACCTTCGGATCTTATTTTAACCTAGCTTGTAAGATTAGATCTTTCTTATTGTGTTTTAAATGAGATACCTAAATCATTTTAATTACAATAGGATTTACTTCATTACTAGCATTAAATTGTTTTAAACAGTGGACTGAAATCCGTCTAGGAAGTATCACACTTCCCGAATCTAGCACATGCTAGGAAGTTCACCACATATACTATTTAACTCTTTCTGGTGGTCTTGTGTTCCATTTCAGGTAGTTCCTCCTAGACAAAAGGAAGCTCTCATGATCAGCTATGGATTTTGAGGTCATATGCATGTAATAACCTATTAACTAGCATTCCAACAGGTATTCCTCCTACGCCTGTTACCCTATTTGTTTCATTAATTTCAAAGAAACATCTAAGAATCAGTGAAATAGTTGTGGGTAAAGGAATGAAGCTGTCAAAGAAAAAGGAGCCAAAAGACAAGTGCATATAGAAGTAGGAGAAAGATGCTGAATTTCAACAATAGCCTTCAAATTCAGAAGATATCTGCAGATGTCTAGAAGATGCTATAGAGAAGGATTGAAAGCTACAAACAAAGTCGTGTAAGACACGAGAAGTTGCATGAGAGAAAGAAAAACTATGGGTGTGAGGGAAGAGTTATGGACATGAATATAGAGCCATATGAGTAAGGAGAAAAGATGTAAATAACTAAAGAATGGAGATAGTTGTGGAAGATGAAGAAGCTTCCAGATAAATGGAAGCTAGGAGGAATCCATGTAATAGGGAAAAGCTATATAGAATAAGAAAATTCACTAGAAGGAAGTGAAGTCTACATACAAGGAGAAAGCTATGGAAAGGTAAAAGACAAGGAGGATAACCATGAGATATTGTGAATGCTTTGTGAGAAGCATATAAAAGATACGGATAACTAAATAACCGTCATGTCGAAGAAGTGCCGAATAACAAAGAAAAGAGCCTTAATATAAGGGAAAATATCTAAGAAGTCAAGAGAAGTTATGGATCGAGAAAATATGAACTGGAGATGAATCAAGGACAATTAGATAGAATTTAAATTGGAAGAAGTAAGAGTTTGCATGTAAATCAATGGTGATTCGATTGTCTGAAGATTGTGGTTGTGTGTACAACTGGAACTCCACATTGAATGATGAAGTCCACTATTCCAGCTACTAAAATTTAATGCTTGTTGACTTCAAATTATTTTAGTTACACTCTCCATGAAGTTTCTTAATTTCAAGGTAAAATAAAATATTGGAGAAGAAAGGAGCTCATCTATTCCAGATCACGAGGAAATCCTAAAAATATAAGAAATCTATTTTAGGAGTCAGATCATAAATAATTTCTGGCTAGATGCATAGAAGAAGGTGTAATCAAGCTGAATATAGAAAAGAAAAATATGGAGATAGTGGCATGCATTTAATGCACCATATTTTCAGGCAACTAGGAAGGAGAGATTACATGACACGTAAAAGGAAGTGCGAATGGGTTGATTGGCTATATAGAGGAAATTTGATGCCATTGATAAGTGTTTCTCAAGGATGAAATAAGAAAATATAGTTGAAGGAGCAAAAAAGGAAGGGATGCTTGATAGAGAAAATGATGCATTCAAGTTGAAGAAGTAACCAGAGAGAGGCGGAAGGAGTAATGCAACTATGAGAAGAAAAGTCTAAAAATTTGATCAGATGCATTACGGATATCTAGATACAAAGAAGAGAACTTTAATGGGATGAAGAGATGAAGAAATGAAGATCTGAAAAGAGAGATAAGTGCAATCAAGCCAAATAAGTAAGTGATATCGCATGATACAAATTAATTCAAGAGAAGAGAAAGAAGAAACTAAGGACAAAATCATTGTAGAGAGGAAGAAAGAAGACACAATAGAATAAAAAGGATCCAATGTAGAAAGAGAAAGAGAAGAGTTGTGTGCAAAAAGAGATAGAGCTATCAGATGAAGAACTGATGAGTAGAGAAAAGAAGAAAATATGATATGTTGGATGTGAGAGAGGAGAGACCAAAAAAGAGGTAAAGAAAATATTGCATATCTAACTTTGCAGAGTGTTTGTAAAATAGTGAAACAACAAGGTGATCATAATCTATTGTATGTGCAACATGGAAACTATATGATCAAATTTGTATGAACATAAGTCTAAGTTATAGCTTAGTAGTCTTAGGGGGCTATAGCCTCCTTGTAGGTGGGTGCCTGTAGAATATCAGTTGGTGTTGATTAAATTAGGGGTTGGTGCTCCTTGTGGGGTTGGTTCCTCACTAAAATAAATCTCTTGTGATGTGTAATATTCACTAGATTACTTTGTTGTGCATGATATCAATAGAGGTGTAGGGGTTAGAGGTCCTTGTTGGGTTGGTGCCTCACTAAACAAATCTTGTAAGATGTGTTATATTCTTATAAGTTCTTTCTTTGAGTAATATAAGCAACGGTTTCAGTGGGTTTTTGTCTCGAAAGGGTTTCCCACATTATATCTAGTCTCCTCATGTGAATGTATGTGTAGGATTATCACTCTTATAGTCTCATGATTAATATTGCATGCTTATAATAATCAATGATAGTTAACAACACCAAATATAGGAAAGAAGAAGGAAATTCATTGGAAGTTTTAATAAACACTGATTCAACCCCCCTTCTCAATAAATGAAATCTCTAATAGAAACATGTATCTTACATCATCTAGGTAGTGGGATAGTTAAACAATGCAATGTTTAACTTTTTCTTGCAAATAAAAACAATTGAAAGTCAAGGGAAGATTCAAACTTAGGTAATCCCATCAATGGTGCAAGGAGTTTCTAGATGTGAAATTATTCATTCTTCCGAGTAGAAAAATAGGAACCGTGTGTCATATATGTCATGAAAAATTTATCGAGGCAACGTAATTTGGAGATATCTCTAAAAATAAGTCCCTATCTATCAATACTCTTAATGTTAATAGTTAGTTTTTTGAATTTCAGCCCTTTTTTTTGTGGATAGTTAGAGAACCCAAAAATTATAGGCAAACTTCATTGTGTAGGTTCGAGTATCCTATTAATATGTTAATGTAAAATAAATAAGGTGGTATATTGATGTAATTGTGGGTTAAAGCTAGGATTGAGCCACGTAAACCTTCTTGGAATTCCCTCCTTTACAAATGCTGAAATTTTGAGGGAGTTAAAGGAAGAAGAGGTGATGTGGAATTCATAACACACAACAATTTTAGGGGAATCTATTTGCACGTGTAAGATGATATTTTAGAGAAAAGAACATATGGAGGGGAATTGACATTCCCTTTTAGATCATTCTAGTAATTAAACTTGATAACAACAAAACAAGGTAGGATGAATTCTTTTTGTTAAGAATATCTTCATATAGTGCTCTTATTTGTGAGTGGGTCATTATATTAGGTACTAATGAAGTGAGATAATGTAATCATGTATTTATGTGTTGAGTGTATCTCACGTAGAGATTTAGGAGTAAAAATAGGAGAGAGAGAATTGTGGAGGTTAAACAACCTACCTATATTTAGGGTGAGAGGTTAGGGGAGTTGTTATAGGAGTTACAAATCCTCTCATATATATATATATATATATATATATATATATGTAACTCATATTATTGAATATTATGTTGATTTGATTTATTATTGAGCTTGTTCTCATTCCCAAATATGGGGTAACACCCATATTTTTGTTTCATCTTTAAAGCCCATTATCTAAGTCTAATATCTATGCTTACGAATGTAATAATGTGTATCAACCGCTAGATTTTTTTCTATGTATTTTTATTGGACACTTCATCCTCAACATTGTAGACTCATAACACTATTATATGCATATTTTCTATATCAAATGAATTAATTTTTTCATATTCATGATTTGCACATGTATGTCACTTATATGGAATGGATGTTATGGATGAGAAGAATAATAGAAATGATGCAACTTCTTATCCATCCAAAGGTGAATGGTGGAGAAGGAGAGTTCCTTTCGAGGGAAAACATGACATGTTACACTTTGAAGGAGGAAGTTAAATTCAATTACGTAGTAGACTACACTAATATTGATGCTTCCTCTAGTCAAGTGTTGGCCCCCTTCCACTACATCATCGTCTAGTATTTTCTTCTTTTTAAAAAGTAGTTAAGGGAATAAAACAACTAAAGGAATATTATTCAAGTTATAAGACCTCTAACAACACTTTAAATTTATAGAGTAATAACAACGTCAAAGAGGTGATGTTTATCTAGAGGGTTACTCAATTTTTAATAAATTTGAGCTCTTGTTTCTACTAGATATAGAGGCCCAATTCCTTCCTAAGGAAAACATGATGAATTATAAAAAGGGTGTAATATCCATATCAAATATAAGTAACATCACACAAAGTTTGATGTTTCCTTTTCTTGTGCTCTAGCTCCCTTCTATTTCACCATACCAAAATATCATCTTCTTTCATGATGACTTGGACATCATGTGTGAGTCATTCCAACCTCATAGATTTATTCTCACATGAATATTCTGAAAATATTCATCGAAATTGTAATTTTTTTTTATAAAAAGTTGTTTCACTAAAACTCCCCAATCTAACATATAAAGGCTCAATGTGGGGATGATAGGAGAATACATGGCTATATAATGGAATGCTATTTATATTTTAGGTGACTAATAATTAGCTTGAAGCTTGACGAAGAGAATGTAGAGGTCAAATATTAATTGTAAACACCTTCACATGAAATCAATAGATCCAAATAAGCACCGATTCAAGAAAGATAACAAAAGGTGCATTCCAAGGTGGAAGAAGGATAATGAGACCCTTTAAGGGAGCCATCTATCCTAAATGATAATCTCTCCAAAATTGTATATGAGATAGTGTGGTGGAAGACAATGACATGTATCAACATTTAAATAAGAAAATCTCTTCCCATTTTGATGTGTTTTTGGATAAGAACACACTTTTATGCACTCTTGTTTACCTTACACATGCCTTATGTTATTAAATTTTATTGATTAGTAACTCTATAGAGGGGTACATTTATCCTCTTCCTTAAATCACGCCTTTATCACCCAATGATTTAATTGTACATGGAATAAGATGGTGTAAGTTGGTGGAGTTAAATATCCTATTACCCATGACTTGTTATTCCTTAAAAAAATGGATGTAGAATTGTCTTTTTGATACATGGTCAAAGCATATGATAGTGAGAAGAATTGGTGGGGCCTAAGATAAAATATCAATGTGGATGGCATGAATATGGTCATTGGCCCAGCTATGAGGATGTTGTTACAGGTTTTAAAAGAATCAGATGGAATCACATAACATAACAATATGAAGTGGAGACACTTTCTCAAAAGAAAAGTTCAGGACCTAGAAAAGATCCATGGGATGCTAGGAATGAGCTCACCAACATTCCCACCAAAACATATAATTATTCACACAATGCAAATACTTGGTAGAGGAGTTAGAAAATTTCAAAATGTCTAATCCCAACCCAAATACAAGTTACTTTCTAGATATTGAGGGAGTTATATGAATCATGTTTTAGGGGGAATACTTATTCCATTAAACCTAACATCCATACTCTCCCTTTCCTTGAAGGATTTGTATATTTTCCTTTACACATCACCTTTACATAGGAATCTTGCATATGCTTGAGTTTGACATGCTTCTTCCCTTAACTACTAGCTCATCCTCGACATCTAACTTATCTTGTTTTTTTAAAGAGATAACATAGTGTCCACGAAATTAAGCAATGTCCATTAGAGATGTGGATGTATAAGCCCTTGATTCAGTTCTCTTACATGGATTATATACCATGTTTTCACTCATGTTTACCAATTTTCATAATAATGTGATTTTCATAGTCCCTACAAGTTACAAATCCAATAAAAAGTAGGGATTTTGAGTTGGAGTCTATCACGGAAAATTTAATGTTCAATAAACATTGCATTAAATAGATCAATATGGTGATGGTAAAAGAAAGTAACATGTGGTCCATAAGTGACTTGTTAGAAGAAAAAAGAGGATTTCCTATGTTCCCTTTAATAGATTCCCCAACCCAAAAATTTTCCTCCCTTCCCTTATCTTATGTTTCACGTTGAATCATTCAACTTTAATTGATTTAACACCTCTCTATCTCCATATCTAGTGCATCACGTAGGTGTGACTGATAGTTATAATAAATAATATGAGTTACCTTTTCTATCATAGTACATTGGAGTGAAACATGTTTTCTTGGCACCAAATAATTTGTTGAGTAAGCTTAGAACATCATAAATCAATGTTTTTTTTTTCAATTAAAACACCCAAAATGAAGATTTCTTTTTTTCCTTAAAAGGATTTTGGGTGTGTAAGTCAACCTGTTATCTAAATAAATCTCCTAGTTATCTGGATAACTTTAATTTTCATTCTAATTCTAGTGTTTCACATTCCAGCTTGTGTACACTCAATATCATTCTTTTGACACCTTGGCACAATTGAAATTCCTCTGCGAGCCCTTGTGTGCCTTCTTGCTCTCTTTGCATTCTTTTATCTCCTCCCATTTCCCTTGCATGCCTTCATCTTGTGCACCTAATTTCTCTCCTATCTTTTCATGCAATATTTGCATGCACCTCTATAGACTTACCTTCCAAGTGGCTAAGTCACTAATGTTCCTCTTGTGCGCTTACATAGATTTAATTCCTTCGCACACCCTCTTTTTTCTACTATCGCACGCCTTCCTTCAGTTGAATGCTCACATCTTATTTCCATACTTTCCTTCTGCAACTATGCCTTCCTCCTATGCGTATGCCTCCCCTTTGTTTCCCTTTTGTGCACTTACCTCTCACTCCCATGCCTTGCACCTTCTTCTGTGCCATCACTGTGCCATATCATCTTCTATCATACTTGAGTGTGTTACATGCAACCTATAAAAGTGTGATAATAGGGCAACGAATCTAGCCAACCAACCAATTACATGACATGTGGCAAAAAGAGAAAAAAATTGAACAGTTGGCGACTTCTTTAGTCAATCCATGTGCATCTTGTGTTTTGTGTGTGCTTGACGACTTTGACATCTTCTAACAGTCATATCTTATGCTACTGAGCTCGAGATCGGTGCGTGTTTGGACTTTTTAGAAAGTTGTTGGTATCAACTAAAGTGTTAGAAATTAAAATTAAAATATAGGTGGGATTTGGTAGGTGGAAAATAGGGAAATGTCTTTCTAATCATCAATGCACACATCTAATCAACCTCAACCACCAGATTTAATCAGATCTTGCCTTCTTCCTTCTTCTACATGCCAAATAGACATGGGGAAGTGCATCTAACAACCTTGCAAGTGGATTTGTAGGAATTTATCATTAGCTATTGGTGGTTAGAGATTTGAATCCGAGTTTCCCTCTCTTTCTCCTTCTCTTCTCTCCTTCTTATTCTATAAATAACAGAGTTATGCTTTGTAAAAAGAATCCCTCTTTGTTGTAATGGCACCATGCCAAAATGGTGGCCAACTTCCCATGAGCCTCGAGACTTTGTGCAGTCTCCGTAATGTATTCTCACCTCCTGTCATGAATTTAAATGATTGTGTGTCCCTTGAGCAATAAAATCATGTTTTTGGAAATTTTGTCTTCCCTTTCTCATTTTTTCATTGCATCTCACCGCTCTCTACATTTTTGGTACACTTGTGCATACTCCTATGCTTGCATTCCCATTTTTATGTGTTGCATGCACTTTGGAAGTTTGAGCCCATGTGTTGATCTATGGTGCTCATCGTCCACCCTCTTCTCTCGTGCCCTCTCTATTTCCTTTTCCACTTGTGGAGAGAGATTGATCCTTTCCTCCTAGTGTTATTGCCTTCTTTAGCTTAGGATTTCCCTTTCGAACATCCTTTTATCCACGGTCTCTTGGCATCTTTAGTCTAGAATTTTCTTTTAGCATTAGGAGTAGCAGTAGTGTTAGAGGTAGGTAGAGGAACTATCCTTCTTCAAAGATCCATCCTAAATGTGTAAGCTACCATAACTTGGGAAAGTTCCATTGTGGTCTCAAACACCTCGATCCTTCTAGATTGAAGATGTGGGTGCACATTTGAGAAAGCAATAGTTTATGGCATGCCCAAAGTGGGA
Source organism: Taxus wallichiana var. yunnanensis (assembly GCA_018340775.1). Classification (NCBI taxonomy): domain Eukaryota; kingdom Viridiplantae; phylum Streptophyta; class Pinopsida; order Cupressales; family Taxaceae; genus Taxus; species Taxus wallichiana. The sequence continues at coordinate 247,002,931 of CM031239.1, read as the reverse complement.
CCAGAGTGAAGAGCTTTATATCTTCATCTCAGTAAGTTCGATGTGTTATTGCTGAGATCCAGACTTTGGAGGAATTTTTCAACTCATATAGCAACTCCAGCGATCCAACGCACCCGTTATCTCATGTGCGAGACCAATCTCACCTCATTCCTCCATTCATCTCTCCTTTTTCCATTTTTCTACCTTCCTCTTTTGAAGTTGTGCAATCATGACTTCTTTCCCTTCACGAAATCCTCATTTATAGCAGTAAGTTTATTTTTCTCCATCACCATAGTTTCAAAATCCACCTCCAAATAAGTCTTATAAGCCCCATTATCCTAAAAATGCATACAACCCACCTTTTTCCAACTTTAATGTTTATGAAGAACATGTTTATGTGATGATGGCAGAAAATACATATAGTGAGGCTGATTTTGAGAGGCATGTGAAAAATATGGAGATGGACATGATGTAACTTAGAGTCAAGTGCTTCATAAAGGAAGATAAAGTTGGCTACAAGGTCCCTTGTCCATGGGTTGGCCATGTACCAGGATGGTTTAGCACCCAAAAAAAGATGCACTTTATCACTAAGATGTTACCCCATATTACAAAGTGGGAAAAAGAAATGGAGGCTAAAAAATATAGTGTGTGACAACCCTATCAATGGGGTGACCTTACACTACCATCCTACAACCCTCCCACTCCTCCACACCAAATTACATCATCTCAGCCCACTGCGTGTGTTCCTTAATTCTTGTGCATTTCCCCCATTGAGAATTTCCCCCTCCATCTCACCTTCACTTTTCCACCATCTCTTTTCCACGCATACCTCTGTTCCTTAATCCTACGTGCCTTCTATGCCTTCTCGCGCCCATCCTCCCACTTCCTTCTAAGTCCCCTCTATTTAGATGTACCATAAACAAATAGCCCCTACTAACGCACCTCTCCCAACCAACATCATCATGTTCGACGAGTGTAGAATAGTTGAAGAATGGAGTGACTCATGCCAATCGACTAGGAAGAGGAGATCATTCATGCACCTGTTCTAGAATAAAAATAGCTAGTCCTAGAGGAAACACTCCTAAAGGATACTAAGTTTTTATAGAGGTAGAACCATACATGCCTCACTTTATGTGCCCCACCTACAAGCACTCGCCTTTAGAAATAAAGTCTGTAAGAAAATCCCATATGTGGGATTGGGCTTCAAAGTAATGGGAAAACCATAAGGATAACACAATGCCCAATTAGATATTTGAATATCCTAGAGCCAAAAACAAAGTTGTCATCGGTCATGCTATTTTCTCGAGCATGAGGTAGAGCTTCAACATGCCAAAGGTTAGCAACAAAACCTCTCAAATCTAATCACATAACAACTTCCAGAGGTGTACATTATGTTTGTTGATACTTTGAGGAGGGTGAAAAACCATCTGTAAGGAAGTTTTTCACTCTTATTTTCGACCATGTCCAGCGCCAAATCAACTACATGGTCTCAATTTTTTAAGGAAGGGAAGCTACTTCTCTCTTCTGGTTCTAGGTTTTACTTGAGTGCCCCTTGCCTCTAGTTAGTTTAGGTTATCTGTTAGTAACACAAGTGCTTGTGCACACTCTACATGTTCCATTTGGGACATGTATGATTTTCAAATTTTGTACATAGTGTTGTGCTTTTGTTTCGGTGTGCTCCCTCTGACACCTTTCCTTTCCTGTTGCACCCACGGCCCCTTTTTATTGCTTCTTGGGATGGCAGTTCAATTTTGATAGAGGAAGTTCCAACGGTCAGTGCATAGCTTTCACTCTCATCAATCCAATTCAAAATATCTTCATATGAGCATGCAGTTCACTTTAGAGTTCAAATAGAGCTTCAAGTGACTTCAAGAATGTTCTTCAAAGTTATAGATCAGATCTTCAAGATTAAGCACTTAAATCCATGCCCAATGGACTTCTAAGGCTATTGGTCTCTTCATCTAAGCAAGCAGATGGCCCCTAGAATTTGCCAAAACTATTATCTAAATAATTCTCCTAGTTATCTGGATAACTTTTATTTTCATTCTAACTCTAGCGTTTCACATTCCAGGTTGTGCGCACTCAAGATTGTTCTTTTGACACCTTGGAACAGTTATAGTTCCTCTACATGCCCTTGTGTGCCTTCCTTCTCTCTTTTCATTCTTATATCTCCTTCCATTTCCCCTTGTGCGCCTTCCTCCTACGTGCCCACTTTCTCTCCTATCATGTCATGCTCTCTTTGCACGTATCTCTATAGAATTATCTTCCAAGTGGCTAAGTCCCTGACATTCCTCTTGTATGCTTACAAAGACTCTGTTCCTTCATGCACCCTCTTTTATTTCTACTGCCACATGACTTCCTTCAGTTGAATGCTTGCATATTATTTCTATACTTGGATTCTCGCTAGTATGCCTTCCTCCTACATGCATGCCTCCCCTCTCTTCCCCTTTCACACAATTTCCTCTTGCTCCCACACATTGTGCCTTCTTCTACACTCGTCACTATGCCATGTCATCTTCTATCGATTCCAGTGTGTTACACGTAACCTATCAAAGTGCACCAACATGGCACCGAATCTGGACAACCAATGGGTGCATGAAATATGGTAAAAAGACAAAACAAATGAACATTTGGCCAACTTATTTAGTCAATCTGTGCATGCCACATGTTTTACATGCGCCGATGACTCTGACATCTTCTGACAGCCATATATTTTTCTACGAGCTTAGATCACAGTGCATTCCTAGACTTGTCAGAAAGTCTGACATCGATATAGTGCTAGAAATTCAAATTCAAATATAAGAAGGATTTGGTATGTGGAAAATAGGGAAATGTATTTTTGATCATTAATGCACACATCTAATCAATCTCAACCACCACATTTCATCAGATCTTACATCCTTCCTTCTTCTACATGCCAAAATGATACTGGGAAACACATTTAACATCCTTGTAGGTAGATTTTTAGGCATTTATCATTGGATATTAGTGGTTTGAGATTTGAATTCGTGTTTCCCTCTCTTTCTCCTTCTCTTCTCTCCTTCTTCTTCTATAAATGGCAGAGTTTTGATTTGTAAAAAGAATCCCTTTTGTTGTAACAAAACCATTTAAAAATGGTTGCTGAATTCTAATGAGTCTCATACCTTGGAATGGTCTCTACAATATATTCTCGGCTCTGCCATAAATTTAACCGATTGTGTGTCCCTTGAGTAATAAAATCATGTTTTTTTGAACTTTTGTCTTCCCTTTCTCATTTTTTCATGGCATCTTACCTCTCTATGCATTTTCTAGTACGTTGTGTGTACTCCTATGTTTGTAGTCCCATTTTAATGTGTTGCATGTGTTGGAATGCCAAGCTCGCGTGTTGATATGTGGCACGCATCATCCTCCATATTCTCTCGAGCCCTCTCTATTTGCTTCACCACTCGTGGAGAGAGATATACCATTTACTCCTAGTGTTATCACCTTCCTTAGCTTAGGATTTTCCCTTTCTGCACATCCTTCTATCCCTAGTCCCTTGGCATGTTTAGTATAGGATTTTATTTCAGCATTAGGAGTAGCAGTAGTGTTAGAGGTAGGTAGAGGAACCAGCCTTCTCCGAAGATCCATCCCAAGCATGTAAGGTCCCACAACTTGGGGACGGTTCCATTGTGGTCTTAGACACATCAATCCTTCTAGATCCAAGATGTGGGTACATGTTTGAGCAACCAACATCAACATCAACATCAACAATAATCCATTATAGTATATTCATTCATTATAATATACTTGGGGGATATGATGAAATAAGTATTGAGTAACATGATTTAAATTAATAAAAATATTATCAATATTATTAATATAATTTTGTATTATTTTTTTGTTCGAGACTATATATTCTATAAGATGACTATTTTCTTGACTTATTTGGCTATGAGAGAAAACAATAAGCTCTAAGAATCATCTCTAGGCTCACACAATTTAGTTGAATATCATGAATAAATAAGGGAACATTTTACAGAATTCGACATTGGGAAGTGAAAAATTTAGTGAAACAAGGCTTGATTTTTTTCCTTAGCACAAGGTACACACATTGTGAGTAGATTCAAAAGGGATCCCAAAAATGAAGCTAGGATAAATATATTGTTGAATATATTTTCATAATTCTATTAGCCACACACAACAAAAAAATATCCAATATTTTCATAAACATATATTCCATTCCTTTCCTCAAACTTTCTAAACTAATATCTTCAAATGCCTCATACTTAGCTTCACCACTACCACTAGTAAGAGTTTCTCCAAATTGAAATCCCAAGAGGTGAGATATGATATTCAATTTGTAGTTCTTTCTCTCCCATATATACATAACATCAATCTTAGTTATGAAAGAATATATTCTCTTTCTTTGGTGAAAAGCATATTATTATATTCATTGAATAAAATTTATGTGTTATTTGAAGAATGGATGGAGCATGCCATATGGAAGACTTCACAAAAGTGCATGTGCATTATAAGTGAGACTTTCTTCATTGGATGATAAATTTGGCTTCCTAGTCTAGAATTTTGAGGGTGGTGTTACACATAGAAGGAGCCATACGATATTCTCTACTATAATAAATCTCCACTAATGTTATATCTAAATTAATAAATGATGTTGAAGACATGGTAGGGATCCATACTTGTTTTCTACATATCAATATATGTGATTCACTCATAAATATGTTCATAAACATTAGCTATCTACCACACATTTTGCATGTGTTTGAAACACATCTACATATAAAAAGTGATGATTATTTTTTCCTAATGATGGCAAGGGATTCAAGACTTTAAGAAGGGTCTATGGTGTTGGAAAACATGATATTGCATCCTTGGTCATTCAACCAAAATTTTAAGCCTTCATTTGCTATAACCATTGAAAAGAGAACCAATAGGATTGCACTTGCTATTGTGGATTTTTGTGGTATAATAATAAAAAATCCCACTAGGGATTTAAGTGAAAATAGATGATAGGAAAAAAATTGTCACTATGGATATGTTAAAGTGCTTGAATTGTGGATATATGTTTTTCCAAGTTGAATGAAAATCCAAACTCTTTTGTCTGGAAATTGGAGCTATTTGTTTGTAATAAAGGGAATGAGTCGAGTAGAAAAACTTGTGGACAAGTAAGCAAGGAGAAAAACATTAAGGGTGATCAACATTCTGTAGAATTATTCTTGGAAGAAACAATGAAGGAATGGAGCAAAGATCAGAAGGAACAAGAGAAAAATGAAAAATATGTTACTTTAATAGGAGAGAGGATAACAATCAGATATTTGATTAACCTTTCCTTGGATGAAATGATGAATGTTCAACAAATCCTAAATAAGGAGTTTGAATGCAAGAAAGATGAACTAACTTCTAAAAAAGGGGGATTGCTTTGAAACATCTTTGTTAGGAAAAGGAAAAGTAGTTTCATCTGCAAAAAGGGGTGAATCTTCCAAAATTTCTCCTTCAGAAAAGGGGATTTGTAGGAAGGAGAAAAACCTATTAATGTGGAGAGTATTAACAGTAAAAAAGGCAGGCCAAAAAAATTTGAATTAAGGAAAAAATCGACTTAGAAGGAAATAGACTCAGGAAAACAATCTTGTTTAGACAAGAAGGTATTCAGAAAAAATAAACCCAACCTTAGAAAATGAATTGCATCTCCTAGAATGGAAGAGGGCTCAATATCCCAATTAAATGGAGGATCCTCAAAGACTTGATTGAAGGACAAAAAATAGATGTGTTAGTTGTGCAAGAAACCAAAATGAAAGAAGACAATTTCTTAAATTCTTGTAATTTTTCTGGAATAACTCTAAAGCTTTTGCTATTAGTTCGAATGGGGCCTTGGGAGGAATAGTTGTGGTCTAGAACCCTACCATTTATGAGGGTAATTTTCTCATGAAAAGAGATCATCATATGGTTGTAATGATGAGAAATTTGGAAAATAGAAAAATATGGGTCTTATCTAACATTTATGCTCCTACCCTTTACAAAGAAAGGAAAAAATTATGGCAGCACCTCCTTACTTTTAAAAATCATATCACTAGGCTCGACATTTGGATCATGATGGGTGATTTTAATACCCCTATGTCTCCACAGAAAAGAAAGGAAGTTCCTAGGAATTTACTATTAGTATGGAGGATTTTAAAGACTTTATTACTAAATCTCAACTCCATGATATTGAACTTAAAGGCAACAAATACACCTGATCTAACAGAATATCTGGATCACAACTAATACAAGTGAGACTGGATAGAGTTTTGGTAACAAAAGAATGGTTAAGTCAGGACATTTCCCTTTTCTCTCTTCTAAGGATAGGGTCTGATCATAACCCTATTCTTTTGATGATAAAGAACCCTTCAAGAAGAATAACTCCCTTCCGTTTTGAGAAAATGTGGCTCCACAATGAGGATCTTAAAGATATTATTAATGAATGGTGGAAGTTCAAGGTCCAGGGAACAACTATGTATAGATTAACCAAAAAAATGCAGAATGTCAAAATGAATCTCAAAGTCTGGAATAAGAAAAATTTTGGGAACATTTTTTAGAAGAAAGTAGAAATCAAATCTGACTTACAAAATTTTCAAAGGCGAATGAAAGTTTGGATTTAGAACTAGATCTGGAGGACTATGAAAAGGAAATATTTCTCCTTTCAGAATACCACAACATCCTTGTGAAGGAGGAAACCTTCGGAGACATAAATCTCGAATTACTTGGCTCAAGGAAGGGGATAAAATACAAGGTTCTTCCATCTTTCTACCATGAAGCATAGAAGTTTCAATAGAATTAGTAAAATTAGGAAAGAGGATGGAAGCCTCTTGGAAGAGAAGGATGAAATAAATGAGGAGGCTATATCTTTCTTCAAAAACTTGCTAACTAATCAAGGTGTTCCTAACTTGGAAAAAGAGTAGGATTTTCTTAATTACATTCCTTCTATGGTTTTTGTAGAAGATAATAAGATCCTCTCAGTGATCCCATCTATGGAGGAGGTTGAATTTATGGTCAAACATCTTAGTCCCGATAAGGCTCCTGGACCAAACAGGTTTCAAGCCTTTTTCTTTTAGCATTTTTGGGATATAATAAAAAAGGATGTGTACAATGTTGTGAGAGAATTCTTCACCAAAAAATATGCTTAAGGATATGAATTGTACCTTTCTTTCTCTAATTTTGAAATGTGGTAATGCCATGGAATTAAAATCTTTAGACCTATAAGTCTTTGCAACACTACCTACAAAATTTGCATGAAAATAATTGCCCTCTGTTTACAATTGATCCTTCCTTCTATCATTTCAAAATAGCAAGGAGGTTTTGTTTTGGGTCATCAAATTCAAGATGGGATCATTACAATCAAAGAGACTATTCATTTGGCTAAACTTAGCAAGAAGGAAGCTATGATTCTAAAATTAGATATGGCCAAGGCTTATGATAGGGTCTCATGGAGTTTTCTTGATAAAATCCTAAACAAGTTTTGTTTTGACATCTCCTTTTAGAGTTTAGTTAAGGATTGTATTTCAAATGCTTGGTTCTCCATTCTTATTAATGGGACCCCTATGGTTTCTTTCCCATCTCCCAAGGTTTAAGGCAGGGGATCCTCTTTCCCCTTTCCTGTTCATTATTATGGCAGAAGCCCTCAGCAGAAGACTCAATGTGGAAACTAGTAATGGCTACATCAAAGGGATATCTCTGGTGAGGGATATGGATAATGTGACTCATCAACATTTTTGGATGACACTATCTTGGTGGGAGAAGCGTCTATTCCTGAAGCTAAGAAGATTAAAAATCTTTTAGATGATTACATGGAGGTTTCGGGACAGTTGGTGAATTATAGGAAAAGCTCTCTTTTTTTCCTCAACACTTTGGAAAGTTGATGTAAGAAGATAGATGAAATTATGGAATGTGACCATAAGCCCTTTCCAACCATTTATTTGGGCATTCCCCTTGGGGTAAAAGACCTTTTAGTGGTGAATGGAACTTTCTTATTGAAAGATTTGAAAAGAAGCTTGCGGGTTGGAAAGCTAATTTGTTATCTCAGGCTGGGAAAATTACTTTACTCAAGAGCTCTCTTCAAATCCTCCCGGTGTATGTAATGTCTCTCTATCAACTTCCCGAGATAATAGTAGAAAACTGGAAAAGATCCAAAATTATTTCCTATGGAGTGGAACTAAAAGCAAAGAAATAATTCCCCTGGTGGCTTGGAATAGGGTCTGTAAACCTAAGAAGATAGGGGGACTTGGTCTTAGAGATTGGACTAAAATGAACAAATCCCTTCTAGCTAAAATTGGTTGGAGGTTAACTAAAGAAGATGGGGTGTGGACTATAATTTTAAGGAAAAAATATTGGATAAATGAAAATGATAAATGGTGGATATTCAAACATGCGTCTTTCAATGGGTCAAGTATATGGAAAGCTATTAATTGGGAAAAGGAAATAGTTGCTAAGGGAAGTAGGTGGAAAATAGGTAATGACAATGAAATCCACTGGACTAACAAATGGGCTAGTAACTTTACTCTTGAAGACAAATTCCCCCAAATTTCAAAATTATTAGAAGATAAATATGGGGAAAAAAAAATTACATGGATAATCATGAGAGATTCCATACTTGGAAGCACATAGAATTGGACAGGCAGGAACTTAAAGAACACATGGTTAACCTCAATGTTTTCTTAAAAACTATGTGTCTTTTAACAACAAGGAACAAGATAGAATTGTGTGGCATAGAGAACAAAATGGTATTTTCTCAGTTAAATCAGCCTATGCATTATTCTTTGAGGAGGAAACTAGAGAGGAAGATCTTGTGGCTGGTAAGATATGGAACAAGAATATCATCCCCAAGGTCAATGTTTTCAGCTGGCTTATAGTGATAAATAATATACTTATAGTTGATAACCTCACCAAAAGAGGTTTCCATATGGTAAATAGATGTGTCCTATGTGAAAAGAACTTGGAAACGGTCAACCATTTGTTCTTGGAATGCCCCTTTTCTTATCAAATATTTTCTTCTATATTGGGTATGTTCTCAATTAACTGGGTTAATCCTAAGGAGATCCAATCTATGTGGAATCAATGGAAATTTCCTTTCATCAGTCAAGGGCTGAAAAATCTATGGATAATGAGCCTTGGAAATTTGTGGTGGGAAATATGGAAAGAGAGGAACAAGAGGATTTTCAATAGTAAGAAACTTCCCAACAAGGTTGATTATTAACAAATGTTTATAGGCTATTAGAAACAATTTTTCTATCCTAAAGAAAAAAATAAGTGGAAGTTATGGAAAATGAACTACATTACATAATGAAATGGAACTTAATATGTGACCCTCAACCTAAGGAGAGAAATCCTAGAGAAGGGGCTCAATGGAACTATCCTAGAGAAGGTGTTATTAAACTCAATTTTGATGGTGTCGGTAAAGGGAAACCGGGTAATGCATGAGGAGGATTTTTCTGAGATTCTAAAGGTATGTTTCTCCTTGCATATTTATTTAATTTGCGCATATAATCAAACCATGTCGCAGAGACTATGGAAATGTTCTAGGAGTGAAGTTAGCGGAAGAGAGAGGCTTTAATCACCTAATTATGGAAGGGGATTATCTAAATATAATATCATGTATGAAGGGAAAAAATTCATCCTCTATATCTATTGAAGACTTCATTAATAATACCAAGAATAAAATATCTTCCTTTATTGAAATCTCTTTCCAACACATATATTGTGAAGGAAACAAACTTGCTAATGTATTGGATAACAAGGGGGTGGAAGCTATGGACTTAAATGTGGTTGAAGAACTAACCAATATGGAAGATAATTTCATAAACATTCTAGAAAAGGAATGTGTCCCAAATAACATATATTTCTAATGAGAATGGATACATGTTATGATGCTTTGTGGTGACGCACCATGATATTATGAATCCTAGACTCGTGCCAACCTTTATTTCCTATCAATCCATGGTTTGGGTGGATCCCCATATAATTTTGAATCATTTCAACAAGTGTGGTAAATGTAGCTACCATAAGGGTTTACATATCCATTGTAGGAAGAAGAGTTACAGAAGAAAAATGGGTGGCGATTTAGTGAGAACTGAACCTAGCAAGGTCCCGAAAATGTCAAAAGAGGCGAGAGGAATTTCTTGATAAGGCTGGTCTATTAATTTTTTCAAAATATTTGATGGGTATGATGAAAAATTGAGTGAAGCTGTTGCCAAAACTTGGAAGGAAGGTCATGTGTGGGTTGGGAACTTCTCATTCACAATCTCACCAAAGTTCATAGAAAAAGTGTCAGGCCTATCTCAGGAAGGAAGATGTATCTTTAAGCCCAAGTCAGATTACAGTCTAGAGATCGAATGCTTCATGCAAGGTAAGGGAGCACCTATTTATCTTCATAATGGTTATGCTAGAGAGGAATTGCCTCAACCTTTTAATGAAATATCTTAGTTAATCATGGTGTATATTTCTCTGGAAGGGAGATATAAAGTGATTTATGGGTATCACTTTCCTATGCTGAATCATGTTAGAAATAGCAAACCCTATAATTTCCCCAATTTTTGTATCTTTTTTTAGCTAAATCAATTTCTCAGGTTGGGAAAGGAACCTTCACCCTTCCTTTTCACTAATGTCTCATCAAATTCATGCTTAAGATGGGTACCCCCTCATTGGAAAAAATGAAAAATTTGGGGCTTTGGAATCTGAATCAAACCAGTTTAGGGGGAAAAATGAGAAATTGGAAGCTAATGTGGCTACTCCTAGTATGGAGGAAATGGGGAAATTGGTGGCTAAAAGGACTAGGTCTCATCTTGAAAAAGGGCATGTTAAAAAATAGAGGCGGGAGAGTGGGGCTTCAATACCTCAAGAGAACGTGGAAATTTTTTTATACTTAGGGAACACCTTGACGAGGAAGCTTACAAACTTGAAAGTAGTGAGGAGTTGGAGGTTGGGAAAGATTAGGATAACTCAAAGGGAAAAATATCCAAAAACTCAAAGGAGGATATTGAGAGTCTGCACACTCTCAAAACTACTTAGAAGAACTTGTTCAAAGCCCAGGATACGATGGTCAAATCAAATGTTTTCATGAGAGAGTTTGAAAATTACAGGTTGGATACTGATATAAATAGACATAAGATAAGCATGGTGACCATTGATTTGAGGGAGCTGCAGGAAAAAGTTGAGAAAATCGTGTCTATTGTTCTTAGTGAACAATTAAAGAATGCTAATGAGAGATGCCTAGCCATGGAGAATGAGATGCTGAAAATGAAGGAGATTATTTTGTAGATCAAGGATGTTCACATCCTTAATGTCAAAAGCACAATTCACCATCTTAAACTCCTTATTGAGATGATCCACTCCATGGAAATTGTGAAGAATAGAGAGAAGGAGGGGTCGGCCCCAAAGTGGAGATAGCTGAACCAAATTATCAGTTCTGGAAATCTACTATTGCTGGACTGGTTAAGGAATGGAATGGGTGCATGCATATGGTTGGTGCTCTGATCAATGAATGATGGATTTTTAGTCATCATGGATGTTCTAGTTCATTTAAATTTTCCTATTGTTAGTTCCATGGCCCTTGATATTAATTCCATGGTCCCTACTATTAGTTATTCTTCTTTGGGATTTTAGGTTGGTTTTTTGTTATATGGCTTTATAGTTTTGGCTTTTGGTTATGCTTGGGCTTCAATGGATACTCCCTTGGACCTTTTCTATTGATCTTGCAAACTTTGTATGGGGTAGTGTCCCCTCAACCCTTTTTTACCTCTCATCAAAAATAAAAATCTGAACTCCATTGTAACCACCACTTCTTCACTATAAATTATAAACACATTTATTATAATTGCTAACATGCACAATGAAAATGAAAATACTTTGATATATTACATCAAGAAATGGGACCCATTTATTTATTTATTGATTAGTGATGAAGAATGGTTAAGGGTACCCTACCCCATAAAACCAAGCCATTATAAACAAAAAGAAACATGGCCAAGGGTATACCCATTGGAACCATCTGAGCCCCTCTTTTATGTGAGTCTTGTGAGAATACATTGCTTAATGAAAGAAAATTAGATGAAAAAAGGTAAAGAACCATGCATTCATTATGAGAAATTTAAGATTAGTTATTATATCATTATACCTAGTTCCATAACAGGAGAAACATCAAATGAATAACAGATATGATTCATACCATAAAGGAAATACACTAGGTTTTACACCCATGAACAATACAAATTTAGAACATAGCCATATATTTAATATTGATCATAGTTCAAAAACCATATTGCATTCACCAAGTCTATACCAGGCCAATATATCAATGAAAATAATACTCATGCATCAGAATACCTAACTATGCTTCATTTGTCATGCAAATGTGCAATGTGAGGAAATTGATAATTTATGAGCACAACAAATATACCCTCATGTGCCGAAATTTTAATATTTTATCATTCCTAAGAACCCCAAGTCAAATCCTTTAGTCTGGTCACCTCATATTTAATGTAAAATTTTTCCCCTATGTGATTTAGTAAAGTCTATTCATTCCCCCTAGGTGATTTTAGGGAGTTGTAAAAAGATGTTATCTTTTGGCAGTATTGGGAAGGGCTATCACTGACCTTCCCATGACTAAACCAACCACCCTAAAGCAGAATGAAAGGGTAAAATTAAACATGGAGGTTAATTTAAGAAATTATAACATCATGGAAACTATTTTGGAAGGTTTGGGGAAGATTTGAAAGACCTGGAGTAGTTTGAATAAAAATAGGGTTCATAAGCCTAGCAAAGTACACAGTGCCTAAAAAAGTCATGGGGCTTCAAAAGAAGATTCGAGAGCTTCGGATGGAGTTAGAAGTAAAAAAAAAAAAATCCAAACAAAGGATTCTAAGACCTACGTGATGGTGAATTAATATGTTTCAAAAACTTGGCACATAGGATTTTCGGGAAGGTTTTATCGAGGCACAAGTGGAGTCTCAAATCATAAATCCGATTTGTAAGAGATCATATGGATGAATAAAGAAATGAAAACCCCACCATTGGATTCAAAATTTTATTTTCACTTAGGATCATATAAAATTTCACCAATAAATTCCACCGGGAACTCAAGTTATCTTCTTTCTAAGTTGCCCTCTCAAAGGTAGTTCAGGACTTAGTCATTTTTCGGACGATAAGTGTCAACACTATGAGCGTAGTAGGATTTCGTGTCCCTAAAGTCCCCGAGGTCAGGTAAAAAAACCATGGAAAAATTCATCCAGCCCCCATATGAAATCTTAGACCCTCATGTGACCTCCAGACTTGATAGTTCATCCCGCAAGTGCATTTTTGGAGCATCCATTCCCTACCGTTGGATCAAGTGCCATGTGTCAACTCCAGGACCACCATGGAAACTAATGTCCCTTATGTACCTAAGGTGAGGGACATAAGACCTTTAAAAATTTTCCCATCCCCCTATGGGGAGCCTTTTGGACATCCATGTGACCGACTTTCAGCCCCTAGGTGCATTTTTGGAGCATCCACTCCCTACTGTCGGATCAAGCACCACGTGTCAGCTCCAAGACCACCGTGGAAACTGATGTCCCTTATTTCCCTAAGGTGAGGGACATAAGACATTGAAAAATGTGCCAAGCCCCCTATGGGGATCCTTTTGGACATCCATGTGACCTACTTTCAGCTCCTAGTGCTTTAAAGCAGCTTTTCTCACCTTCATTCATTGCCGTCAGATTGCGTCGCCATGTGTTATCCTCTTCACCACCATGGAATTTGATGTCCCTCATGTCCTTGAGGTTAGAGAAATAAATCATGGAAAAATACACCCAATATTATCCTCTCATAATTTTAAAAATTCAAAAATATAACTACTACTCAATGCTTCTTAGTGCTTTGAGCAGACTTCCACTCATGTGCGAGAGATAAACTTCATCCTTCCTTTGCAACTTTCTTCCATCACTCCACCATTGAGAAAAACTCAGAAAACATCAACCAAGGAAATTAAACACCTTTTCCATGGAAATGTGCAAGTCTCATAAGGATTTTTCATCAAAACAAGAAGGAGAAACAAAAAAAAAGGAAGAAAATGGTGAAAATCTCGATAGCCTAAAAACAGAGATCTAAAGAAATATTAAAAGCCGGTGGATGAAATGACAAACCGTTTATTTCAGTTCATTCCTTTTCCAAGAATAAAAAAATACACCTTCAAACTCCCCCTCATGCGTGAGCATCCACAATGAAGAAATATCCTTTCTACCTCAACGAAGAAAGAAGTGGGATTTCTCGTCAAATTGGTTGCGGATTTAAGTAAGATTGCATGTGAAGCACTAGAGAAAAAAAAAAAAAAAAACCATATCAAAAATATAATTTTCTTCACAAATGGAGGAGAAAACCAAACCTGCAATTTTGAGGTCCATTAATGGCTACCGCATCTAGAAGCACTGCCAGTCAAAAATTGAAACTTTAAAATATCCTGGACTATTAAGCGGGAAGGCCTAAAATTTTAGAGGGGTGATATTGGGAAAAAACATATAAAAAAATTGTTCCACATCAATCCAATTCACGAAGAAACCTTTCTAAAAATAGCAGTCTACTACATAGAACTTGTATTTCGAGAAAGTCATCGACAAAAAGAATCTGCGAAGGAGACAGTCATTAGAGGTGCACTACAATTGAGAATTCACCATAATGGACATTTTTGGCACTTATTAAAAATAGTAAGAGGGCCCTCGAGCACTTACTAAAAATAGAAATTTGATCCAGAAGGAATGAGGAACGCATGGATAAAGAGGAAAATTGAGCTGCAACACTCATAGAGAAGTTCCAGGGACTTGATTTTGACACTTACTAAAAATAGTAAGTTGATTTTTCTAAGGGAGACATGAAGCCGAAGTGGATGGGTGGAAGTCTGAAACAATCCTTCACTTGTGAGTATGATGTGGAAGACATCAATGTCTCGTACATGGATGTGGATGACCTTAAGACTCGCATGGTCTCTAAGGACTGAAGGAAGATGAAAGACCAAAACTTCAAAATTGACTTGTTCACTGTTACAGGACACCCAGTGTATGTGCAGAGTCTTGAGCTAGTCCTATCATGCTCTTTCCACTACAATCTCGAGACACGAACCATCCAATCTGACAATGGTACCAAAATTGTGGTCACCAGTGAAATAATTCACTCAACTTGGAGAGTGATTTGTGAGCCAATTTGAAAGAGTTTCACAGTGTGCAAGGAATTAGAAGATTGAGAGTTTTATTGCATTTATAGCTTTCCATCAGCGAGGATCAATGAACTTCATCGGGAATGACATCTCTTCTTCTTCTTCTCTTTCTCTTTCTCTCTCCTCTTCTCTCCCCAACTTTCTCTCACTTTCCAATATTCTAATTTTCCATTGGGGTTGCACTTTTTCACATTTCCTAATGTTCCTAATGTAATAAGTTACCTTTTATGATATAAAAAGGGACTTAATATTTTCCTAGGAATTCGAAAAGTTTCAAGTTACACAAGGAAATATGAAAATCCATTGGGGGTGGATAGTAAGTCACTTCTCACTCTATAAATTATAACACCATTCCCATTTCAAAGGGTTGGTGATTGATCTTGTAAACTCAAGAGTATATTGTACTTTGAGAGAACAAAGGAGATAGCCATTTTCTTCCATTCCCCCTTCTCAATTTCCTCCATTTCTCCACTATGTATAAATTCATTTGAGAAATTAATACAAGAATAAGGAGTTTCTAGCTTTCTTTGACTAAGATATTTCTTGATATTTTGTGTTCATAAAATTTCATTTGGTCTTAATGATGCTTACAAAGTTTTTTCTTCTCATAAATGCATGTGATGATACTTCTAACTAGTGTATGTGCAGGAATCTGATTTTCTACCTGTAACATTAGTTCTCCTACCTCAATTCTCACTCCCTTTCCCACTTTTAGAAAAAGTCCTCTCTAGCATGAAATTGTTATCTTTGCCATAGGGTCAATGGAGTGCCCTTGTTGGATCCTTGGTCAAAATGCCACCATAGAAATCCACCTTTTCATGCACATGCATATACAACACTGCACCGGTTAAGTAGAGGGACTTAGATTCCTAGAGCGTTGGCAAGAAATCCAAAATGTTGTCCACCTGAAATTTTTTCTCACCAACAGCTTTTGGTGTCCATAGTGGGATAGATTTAGCAGCATCTACACCCAAAATATGACAACAAGGTCCAAAAATTCAAAAAAATAAAATTGAAATATTGAAAAAACAAAAAGGAGTTCATGAAAATCCATTGCTGAAGGCTACACTATCAATTTCTTGTAAGTGAACCTTCACATTCAACAATTTCCTTTTTGGTTCCCCTTTGCAAAAGTTTTCAAAGGCTGCCGGAAGGAAGATACACCAAGATGAGTAGGTTGAAAAGTGTTTATTCCATTTTAAAGGCTTTACAAAATCAGCAAGAACGAATTAGAGATAATCCATACTTCTTCTCTCAAGATTCTTCTCCATCCATCTCTTCAAATAGTTCACCTATAAATCCTGTTAAGACTCTTGTTGATACTTCTCCTTCAAATTCTCCATTTTTTCAACCATCATTTAGCATTGAGTTCCTGAAAGAAGAAGTTGAAGAATAATTTTTAGAAGAAATATCGAAACAAAAAGAAGAAACGATAATGGAAGATGAAGTAGAAAGACCCCAACCCATTAATCCATGGGGAAGAAATACCAACAAGTTCCAAACATGACAATTATACCCCTATGTTGATACTCCTTCAAATTCTCCAATTTTTCAACCATCATTTAGCATTGAGTTCCTGAAAGAAGAAGAAGTTGAAGAAGAATTTTTAGAATAAATATCTGAAACAAAAGAAGAAACGGCAATGGAAGATGAAGTAGAAAGACCCCAACCCATTAATCCATGGGAAGAAATACCAACAAGGTCCAAGCATGACAATTATACGCCTATGCTGAAATTTTCATGTTTTATCATTCCTAGGCACCCCAAGTCAAATTTTTCAGTCTGGTGACCCCTATTTGATGTCAAATTGGTCCCCTAGGTGATTTAGGAAAGTCTATTCATTCCCCTAGGTGATTTTAGGGAGTTCTGAAAAGATTTTATCTTTTGGCGGTATTGGGAAGGGTTATCATTGGCCTTCCCAGGATTGGACCAACCACCCTGGAGTAGAATGAAAGGGACAAATTCAACATGGAGGTGAATTGAAGATATTATAACATCATGGAAATGATTTTGGAAGGTTTGGGGAAGCTTTGAAATACTTGGAGCAGTTTGAATAAAAAATAGGGTTCACAAGCCTAGGTAGTACACAAGCAAAAATAGTTGTCGAGCTTCAGAAGAATATTCTAGGAGCTCTAGATGGAGTTAAAAGTAAAAAAACAACACTAAAAGAGGATTATAATACCTACATGATGGTGAAATATTATATTTCACAACACCTTTGTGCTTAGGATTTACATGCAGCTTTTTATTAAGCACAAGTGGAGTCTCAAATCATAAATCCTATGTTTTAGGGATCGAGAAGGATGAATAAAGATATAAACCCCCACCATTGGATTAAAAATTTCATTTCAAATCAGTATCATATACAATTTCACCAAGAAATTTCATCGAGAGCTCAAGTTATCTTCTTTCTAAGTCATTTCTCGGAGGACACATGTCAGCATAAAGATCCTAATGGGATTTCATATCCTCGAAGTCCTTGAAGTCAGGTACACCAACCATGGAAAAATTCTCACATCCCCATGTGACCTCTTGGACCCTCATGTGACCTTAAGACTTGATAGTTTAGCCCCTAGGTGCATTTTTGGAGCATCCATTCCCTGCCGTTGGATCAAGCGCCACATGTCAGTTCTAAGACCACCATGGAAACTAATGTCCCTTATGTCCCTAAGGTGAGGGACATCAGACCTTGAAAAATTCACCCAACCCCTATGGGGAGCCTTTTGGACATCCATGTGACTGACTTTCAACCCCCAGGTGCATTTTTGGAGCATCCACTCCATGTTGTCAGATCAGCGCCATGTGTCGGCTCCAAGACAAGCTGTCAAAACTGATTTCCCTTGTTTCCCTAAGGTGAGGGACATCATACATGTAAAAATGCACCCATACCCCTATGGGGATCCTTTTGGACATCCATGTGACCTACTTTCAGCTCCCAGTGCTTTAAAACAACTTTTCTCACCTTCATTCCCTACCATCGAGATCGCCACCATGTGTCATCCTCTTGACCACCATGGAATTTGATGTCCTCATGTCCATGAGGTTAGGGACATCAAGCATGGAAAAATACACCCAATATTCTCCTCTCATAATTTCAAAAATTCAAAAAATCTAATTGTCGCTCAGTGCTTTTAGTGCTTCCAGCTACTTCCACTCTTGTGCACAGACAAACTTCATCCTTCCTCTGCAACTTGCTTCCATCACTCGCCATTGCAAAAAAATCAAAACACATCAACAAAGGAACTGAGATATCTTTCCTTTTGTGATTTTTAGGTCTTAGAAGGATTTTTCATCAAAAAATGAAAGAGAAATGAAGAACAAAAGGAAGAAAACAAAGTGAAAATATTTATAGCCTAAAAATGGAGATATGACGAAATATTGCAAGCCGGCGCATGAAACAATGAACCATTTTTTATTTTCATTCCTCTATCCAAGACCATAAAAAATACACCTTCAAACTCCCCCTTATGCGACAAAGCATCCACAACGAAGAAATCTCCTTTCCGGCTCAACGAAGAAAGAAGTGGGATTTCTTGTCAAACCGATTGCAGATCAAGTAAGATCACATGTGAAGCATCAAAGGAAAAAACCCACATCAAAAATATAATTTTATTCAAAAATATAGTAGAAAACCAGACCTGCAATTTTGAGGTCCATTAATGGCTGCCGCATCTAGAAGCATCATCGAGTCCGAAAATATAAACTTTAAAATATCTGGACTATTAAGCGGGTAGGCCTGAAATTTTAGAGGGTGATATTCGGAAAAAACCCATATCATAAAAATTGTTCCACGTCAATATGACTCCCAGATTCCAACTTTCTAAAAATAACAGGTCTACTACATAGTAACTACTATTTTGGGAAAGTCATCATTTGCAGAATTTGCGAAGGAGATGAAGTCATTAGAGGTGCACTACAGATGAGAATTCACCAGAATGGACATTTTCGGCACTTACTAAAAGTAGTAAGTGGGCCCTCAAGCACCTACTAAAAATAGAATTTTGATCTAGAAGGATAGAGGAACGTAGGGAGAAAGAGGAAAAATGAGCGAGATGAGTTATTATATCACTATACCTAGTTTGATATCGGGAGAAACATCAAATGAATAACAGATCTGATTCATACAATAAAGGAAATGCACTAGGTTTTCCACCCATGAACAATACATATTTAGAATAGAACCATATATTTAATATTGATCATAGTTTAGTAACCATATTACATTCACCAAGGACATACTAGGCCAATGTATCAATGCAGATAAGATTCATGCATCAGAAGTCCTAACTATGCTTCCCATATTACAAAAAGATTTTTACACTCCAACCCTCTGCAAGCTATTACTCCTATGTCCTCTAAATGATAACCCAACCTCTCTGTAACCTTCTTATTATTCCCTGTAGAGCTTCACCTTTCATTCACTCTATTCGTGATCTCTTCTTTGATAGTGTCCATATATATAGTTTTTTTCCCACTACCATGCCTTTCTGAAGTAGTAGATCGGTTACCAAGTGTCAAGGTGGTCCTCTAAGGAAGTATTCTTATTCCCATCCGGGATCTCCACTCTTTGCAATGATGTCTTTCTGGATCCTTCCATTGCATGGAATATTCCTTTCTTAACCACCAAGTTGTTAGGCTGGCACCTTATCCACTCCGCATGCTTTAGTTGGGTTACACTTTTCTCATGTGATCCCTATAATGCCAAATATGAATAAGTCCTCGAACACTTTTCTTTTCCTCGTGCATGTCCCATGGGTTCTACTAAACCCTTCTAAAACCCTTGTCCTACACACCTTTACCCCACGCACCCTTCTTCATATTGGTCCTACACACCCACACTCCTCGTACTTAGTCAATATTATGAGGCCCAACAAGCGGTGAATTTTAAATCTTCTCTTGTACCAACCTAAGATCAATGGTAACCATACTAATCTTATGTTCCTATTAATTTCTATGTCAAATATGCAATTTTTAAAATCCTTCAAGAAAACATTGACCTTAACCCATAAATCTAGAGCATATATATATATATTGAGCAACCTTAAGTACTGTGTTAAATTAAAATTTGTAAAAGCTATGAAAAAGGGGTAATAACACTTAAAAACCCCAAAATCTTTAAACAAACTAGTCAATGGACCATCGATAAGAGATAAAAAAGGATTCATCACTTTGCATACATTAATCTTGAAAGAAACAAGCAATCTAACATATTTAATAATCCTCTACTCTTAAAAGCTTTAAAATGAACCTAGGTAGATTCTAAGCAATCGGTTTGTGATTTATGAGAATGAGAGCTCGCCATTTATGGATTCAAATCCAATGGCTCTTCCCATTTCCTCAAAACTCATGTGTGTAGTGAAATCGAAAAGCAATATATCAATAAAACAAATGAAATAATCTCTAAACCCTAAGAAAAATGCTATAGTTTATGTTAGAAAGGAGTGTTCTTAGAAATGGTCTAGGGGTAGTGGGCTATTTATAGTTTTCCAATTTCAGAAATGGGAGACTTTTGGTGCATGTGGGACAAATGAATAAGCTAAAAATCACTTTAGTGAGTCAAAGTAAGATTTGACTAGGCTTAGAAGAGGTTAATCATGGTTTAGGACTAGTTAAACTAGGTTATGCTAGCTAATCCTGTTTAGAGAGGAATTAGGGTTTTAAGAGGGTTTTGAGAGGTCTAATCAATCCAATGAAATGGATTGATAGTCTAGGAAGCTAGTAAAAGTGGTATAGAAGAGGATTTAGTCAATAAGAGGCTATATTAGCTGTTTAATTGATTACAAAAGGAATATGACCAAAAATAATGTCATAAGGGGGGAGTTAGATAGGTATAATTGACAGTATGACATCAATTTACGAGGTGTGAGAATAGTTAGTGCAATATTAGGAAGAATAGTGATTTGATCAAACTAAAGATAACTCCTGCACATAGATATATGAAAAGACAAGCTAAATCAAGATTTTGCAAGATAAATTCGGTAGCGTACCTAAACCCTGACAAGGGAAACCAATCCTTGATAGAAGTGAGAGTCACCCATCTAGATGTAAAAGTATCTTGTAAATAATGAAATACTCAAGTAAGTTCCGAAACTATTTTTTTCCCAAGGAACTACCCAATGTGTAACTATCTTTGCGTGGTTTTCACTCTTGGGTGACCTTTTTTTTCTTCACTATTTTTTTGATTTTTTTGATTTTTTGCTTGTTTTTTTTTCTTTTCTGAGATACCACCCATTCTTAAGCATAGAACCTATTAAGGTGCATGGGGTTTATGGGTTTTATAATATCCTCACCATCTTAATATGTAAGTTTATATGCTCCCGATCCATATTTAGCAACCACCACGTAGGGCCCTAATCAGATAGCCTCAAATTTTCCTTTCTTTTCTCTATCCTTAATAGTGTTTCTCTAGTTTTATTTTAGAACAAGATCACCTACATCAAATTTAAGATGGATGATATATTTTTTATATCCTTGTGACACTCATTTCTAATAAATTTTTAGGTGATTGAGTGCTCTCATACGCTTCTCATCCAACAAATCTAACTCTGCTAGTCAAGAAACTCTATAGTATTCATCTTTATCAAGATAGACCTAGAGAGATATTCTCAGGGAGGGAAACTCCACTTCCAAGGGTATGATGGCTTCAATTCTATAAAATAAGGAATATGGGATCATACTAGTAGGAGTGTAGATGGAGGTTCAATAGGCCCGAGAGGGTGTGATGTATTTGTAAGTGCCAATTACAACCAACTTTACTTACCATCATATCCATGATTCATATAAGGGTTTTATTGGTGGATTCTACTTTTCCATTACCTTGGGAGTAAAAGGGGGTATACCACTTGAGATGAATATGGAAGTGTTGGCACAATGTCTTAACCGATTTGTTTTTAAACAACTTACCATTATCTGTGACAATGGTGGAGGGGATACCATAATGAGAAATGAGGCAATTCATGATGAATTTGGATATTTACACATTGGTGACATAAGTGAGAGGTACATCCTTAACCCATTTAGTAAAATATTCAGTGGCAGTAATAATGTGGGTATTGCCATCTGAAGAAGAAGGATGGAGCTTCCCTATGAGATCTAATCCCCATTTAGAAAATGACCAAGGTTTTGCAATGGGTTGTAAAGCTTGTGTTAGCACATGTATCAAGTTGCCATATTTTTGCACAATTCACTCTTCTTGACGAAGTTACAACAAATCTGCTTCCATGGCAAGAAAATAATAGCCTACTCTCAAGAGTTTCTTATCCAAGATGATTCCACTAGTATGTGCTCCACAAATTCCTCTATGCACTTATTTAATAGCATGGAATGACTCACTAATGTCCAAAAAATATAACAGATTCCCGTCGTAACCATGACGATAGAGGGTGCCTCCTATGAGGGTGTCATGGGCTATATAATAGATAAGGGATTTCCTCTCAGTATGGGTAATGTTTGGGGGAAACGTGCCATCTTGTAGGTAGTTAAATATAGGAGAATACCAAGGGGAGAATGAACCAACAACTTCACATGCCAAACAAGATTCGACATGTCATATGCGGGCACTCATAAGTGCTCCACAAAGAAAGGAATTTTGTTTTCTTAAGGTGGAATGCATAAGAGAGACCCAATTGTAGCCATAACATCTACTGACCTATTGTGTGACCTTGGTTTTTGCTCAAATATAATCTGTACAAAATATTCTTTCAATGTTTTGACCAATTTATTATATGGAATAAGATTTCATATTTAACCTTATACTCATCATTAACTTGTTTGATAATTAGTTGAGAGTATCCAATGAATCATAGCTATCGGATATTCCAAGTGATAGCTAACTTAAGGTCAGCGATGAGTGCCTCATATTCTGCAATGTTATTAGTGCAAGGAATCCCAAACAAAATGATATTGGATTAACCTCACCTGTGGGAGTGATGAGAACCACTCTTGCTCCTAATCCATGAAATGTGAATGATCCATCAAAGTGGAATTACCATTCAATAGTTTATTTAATATACATCATGGACGAATTTGGCAGATCTAAACACAATGATTCCTTTCCTAGTAGGGGATATTTTTCCAAATGATCATCCAATACTTGTCCTTTTAAAAATTTCTAGTTAACAAAATCAATATCAAATTCATTAAGGAGAATGATCTAATTAACCATTCTTCCTGTAAGGCTAGGTTTGGATAAGAGGTATTTAGGGGGTCAACTTTGGATATCAGCTTGGTTTTTTTGTTAATGAGGTAATGACGTAGTTTCTAAAAGGTAAAGATGACTACTAGGTAGGCCTTTTCAATTTGTGGGTAATTCAACTCATATATAATAAAAGTTTTGCTAAGGTAATAAAACATCCTTTCTCTATGGTAAAGGTCATATTGGGCAAGTAGTGCACCAATGAAAAATTAGGTGGTGTATATATATAACAGGAGAGGTTTACCTTGGTTATGTGGCATGAGAACATGTGCCTTGACAAGATATTGTTTGAGTAGTTCAAATGCCTTTTGAAAATCTGATCCCCAGTTGAATGTAACATCTTTTTCAATAGATGTGTAAATGGATGGCACTTATCTGCAAGATGTGAAATAAAACAACAAATTGCCTGAATTTTTCCTTGTAAAATTCTTAGTTGTTTGATATTTGTAGGTGGAGGCATTTTTGTGATAGCTGTAACCTTTGCAGGATCCACCTCTATTCCTCTATGTGAAACAATGAAACCTAGGATCTTTCCTGAAAAAACACCAAAGACACACTTCTTGGGGTTCAAACGAACTTTGTAATCTTGGAGATGCTAGAAAATATGTCTCAACACTTTAGGGTGCTCTCCTCTAGTTTTGTATTTTGCTAAGATATCATCAACATAATATTCCATGATGGTATTCATCATGTCATGTAAATTGATCATCCTTGCACGCGTTGATAGGTAGCCCGACATTATTAAGCCCAAAATTCATGACCTTGTAAGAAAATGTCTCCCAAGGGGTGATGAAAGTTGTCTTATGCTCATCCTCATCTGCGATCTTGATTTGGTTATGACCTAAAAAACCATCCATTAAATACAACATTTCATAACTAGCCATGGAATCAACGATCATATCGATGTTGGGTAAAAGGAAATCATCTTTGGGACATGCTTTATTGATGTCACGGAAGTCGGTGTAGATTTTTATACCTATAAGTTTCGTTTGAATTAAGACTATATTGGATATCCAATCCGAATAGTCAATGGGTTTAATAAAATTAGCAGCTAATAACTTTTCAAGTTCCTCTTTGACAAGTAGTGCAACCTTGGGGTGCATCTTTCTCAACTTATGCTTGATAGGTTTAGTGTTTGGGTGTACAACAAGGTCGTGCAAAACAAATTCTATGTCTAAATTGGACATATCTGCATGTGACCTTGGAAATATATCTACATAATCCCACAGTAATGTTGTTAAAGACTTTTTTCTTGGGCCGAGAAAGAATCTTCCAACTTTATCATTCTAGGCTCATCTTCTGAGCCAAAATCATTTATTCAACAAGAAATTTAGAAGCATCTTCCATTCGTGTAGGATCAGGGGGAAGAGTAAGGTAAACCTCCTTAGGTGGCTCATCATTATATTTGAATAGGTATACCATTTCTTCTATAGGTTCTTCATTTTGTTTATCTACTAGGGCCTTAAAATTTGTTTTTGCTATGAGACTTACTTTTATTCTTTCGTAGGGATTCTATGAAGCATTCTTACTCTTGCTTATGACCTTCCTATTCAAGCATTCACATATCTATGCCTCTTATCCAAAGTATGCACATGCATCTATTTTGATAGAAAAACCTTTATTATAATCCCTAGTTAGAATAGAATCCCTGAGTCCCATGAATTCTACAAATGCCTCTTCATTCTCAAATAAATTGATTGGCATGTGAAATTTTTATCCCAATCTACAAGTTCAAGATATACACGGGTTACTTGGCCATTGGTTTGAGGATTAGATCCAGATAAGGTAAAAATATATCAATTAGGGAATAGGTTTTGGAGGCAAGATCCTCATATAGGATACATTGGGAATCTAAATCATTTTCTAAATGAGATGAAATGACCTCGATATTTAGAAGAGGTGGCGTCGAGTCTCAAAAGGGGATCGTCATGAGGTGTGATTCCTAAGCCATGTTTTTGGATTTAAAACAAGGAATAAGAATGGGTTCTAACCATCCTTGTGCATTTATACCACATCCAAACCCATTATAACCCATGACATACATCATATGGTGGCCTTTGATATACTATGGAGCTTGATGACATGATGCCATGGTACCTTCAGGTATCCTCTTGATGGGATCTTCTAACATATTTTCCTCGAGATAGGAGACCACTAGGAATGAAATTCTCCAATGGTTTATGAAATTTATCCTGAGTGCTCTTGAATTGAAAGTAGGGTTTACCATGTTTCATGGGTGATAATGACAAATTTGATATTAATAAGGCCTGTTGAAGAGTGAATTTCTCACTTGGGCTGTACTTTACAGACAATGTCTCCCATGATGTGAAAGGTTTGACTAATGAAGTAGAGTTTTCATTACAAGGAGTGAGTGAATCTGGATCCACACATTCCTTGTTACATCCTATTTGTAAGGAGACAACAATATTTGTAGAAGGACATTTATAAGATGCACATAAAAAACTATGCAATGCCCTATAATGTGTGAATGGTTCTAGATCACCTTGAATGGTGACTATCTGTCCTTCATGACACATCTTAATACACTGATGGAAGGTTGAAGGAATGGCCTGCATGGCATGGATCCATGGGCGCCCTAAGAGCATGTTGTAAGGAAGATCCAAGTCAAGGACATGGAACATTGTATCATGACAAGTCAGCCCTACTTCCATTGAAACTACTATAGTACCTGCTGACTCTCGCTCCTCATTATCATAGGCTGTGATTGTAATAGTTTTAGCCCCTATATCCATTTGTGAGTGGCCTATATGGTTAACCAGATTCAAAGTGCAAATATTTATACCAGATCTACTATCCATAAGAATTCTCTTGATTTTACAACGAGTAAAAACTACTTCTATGTGTAAGGGTATATTGTGCTTTGGGTTATTACGTGGGATTACAATGCAATCAAAAGTGATATGATCATTTGAATCAAGGCATGGAATCATTTATTGAATTTGTGTGGGATATATATTTGTGGAGACTCCTAAACTCTAAATTATTTTATACAATATGTTCTTATGAGTAGTACAAATTTTGAGGAGATCTAGTATTGAAATTCTAGTTAGTCTCTTCTCTAAGTGTTCTATTAAATTTCTTGGCCTTCCTGAGGGACATGTAGGGGATATGGTATTATTAAACGAGCATGTCACATACCAAAAAAACATCTTTTCTCTAAGATCCTAATGGTATTTACATGTTCATCAGATGAATGGATGTAACCTATAAGGGAGTCAAATGGATTATTTTTAGTTGGATAGACGTAGGCAACCGTTCTATAATCATTGAATGTTTTTACGTGAATTAGATTCCCATTCTTCTTATCTTTGTGGTTAGGGAAGGGTTCTTTGAATATACCCATTTTATCATTAGGGCCCTATCTTGAGTTAGGTGGTGAATCTAGTGCGATTTTACCCTCTTGAATGAGGTATTGTATATAACACCGTAATCTCAAAACCTATCGAGTTTTTGTATCATTTGAAATGGTGGAAATCAAAATACTCGATGTATTTGAACCAACCTAGTTTAGGAGCGTCTTCTAGATATGGTACTATCATGGTTGGGTACTACACCATGTCCATGATGTCTAACTATTTAAGTATAGTTGATAGTGATTTTGTTATAGGCATAAACATGCATTTTTAGGTACCTTAGGGTGAGGCCCTTATGAAAGCTTTAGAAGCAGACCAGTCTGTACAACTTAGACTCTCTTGGGGTCTGTGATGCCATTACCAATGAAATATTTATTCTTATCAAATAACTTTGGTTTATCCACAAATTTTATTTCGTGTTTATCCTTTGTGGCAAGTTTGAGTGTCCCTTTTGTAATTAGATTCTATTCAATTTGAATACCCTTTTAAATAAATTCTTTGAAGTTAGATCAAAAGTACTGTTATCCAAAATTCACCCCCAGGGTAATTTTGATAACATGCATTAAATTCTTTGGTCCCGAGCAAGATAGATTGATTCAAGGCAAAAAATCATGTTTCTGGGGTCTCCTCGGATTTTTTCTAACTCCCCTGTCCAAGAAGAAAAGAGCAAGTTCTAAAAAGGGGTGAAAAATTTGCAAAAAACAAGCTTGGGCCAGAAAAAATCATGAAAATCGGTTAAGTCCTAGTCCAGGCAGCACCTTTGGGACAGTCGGGACATCGGGACGCGGAAAGCCGATTCGGCCGAAGGAGGAAAAAGTAACTAAGCTATGCGTAACAGGTGGGACATCTGCGCCGTGAGGATGCAAAGGACGTGAACCACCCGAATCAGCCAAAACAAAGAACTTTTGCACCTTTGGAATAGTTGGGACAAAGGGACACGTGGGACGCGAAACTGGAAGAGCCGAGAGCCAATGAAAGCGTGCACGTGTCTTCGCCTCAAAGGGGACAAGGAAGCCCGAATCGGGCGGATCGGAGGAATTTGTCCCGAAATCACCGGGAAAACTAGGCCAAAGGGACGCGAGGGACGTGAAAATCCGCAAGGCCCGCAGACGAATCAGAAAATGCCACGTGTCACAAGGGAAAACGTCCAAAATTTCAAAGGGCAAGGTTCGAAGGGTTGGCCCGAGCCAATAGACACAAGACACGTGTCTAACGGAGAAGGGAAGTGTAGAGCTTGGGGAGGAATTAGAGAATTTGGCAAGAGTTTTGGCAAAAAAAAAAACTAAAAAGTAAAGGATGACCCTGCACCCCTGTCCTCCAACCAGATCATGCCACGTGTCCCAAGTGACGGGGGCGCGGGGAAAAAATGGAAAATTCTCTAAAGTTGTAAAAACGTAAAAATTTCAAAGGGAAACCTATGGGAGATGGAGAGAGAGAATTACACATCCAATCAGTGCTTGACACATGTCATCCAGGTGGCAGAGCGCGGGAAAAAATTTCAAAATCCATTTTGGCCTATTTTGTGCCCTAAATCTTCAGATCGCCATAACTTTCGATCCAGAGATCAGATTTGCATGTTCTTTATATAATTAGAAATATTATGAAATTCTCTATAGGATTCCATGGTCAATCTTTCATGTTGGCTCGGTTTGGAGAGAAAATCAGAAATGTCTCTCGCACGAGATAACACGAAGTGACATTTCAACAACCGGTTTCAATGCGAATGGGTCGCATTCTTCTTGAAGTATGGTCGAAATGATAGGGTATGGGTTTGTAAGGTCCCCCATGCTGATTTAATGTATTTGCAATCAATGAGGAATGGGCTTGCACACTTTCCCGTGTTTCTCTCTCCTGGGCTTGACCCATGCAATGTAAAAGCCAGATTTGGCTGAAGGATTACTGAGTTGTTCATCTTTTCGGCTCGCCTCCCTTATTTTCTTCTCCGGGGTTGAAAATGGAGTTCAAACCTCCTCCCTTTCTCGTAATGGCATTTTTTCCTTTTACTATTGAAATGATGTTGCAGTGCAAACTTCAAGCAACAAAAACGTGTTTTGTGATGCATCTGTCCATCCTCTCTCGTTTTTGCTTGTTTTCTTCTTGCCTCTCTTCATTGCAGGTATTTGTGCAAGTTTGAATGTTCATTGCAGGTCTAGAGCTATGTTCATGGAGTTTTGGGACATTTTTTGTGTGAAATCTATCCTTGGGCCTGTGATGCATCTGTCCATCCTTCCCATTGCTCACCTCTCCTTGTTCCATGGTAGTTTTGATAGACGTTCAACATTCTCCTTCTCTGGTGTATCACCGTTTTAGTGTAGGATTTTGCTGTTTTTCCCTCTCTCTCTCTCTGTCTCCTTGGCATGGTTAGATTAGGTTTAGATTATCTTGCCTGCACTGGAATAGCTTGTGGTAGGTAGTTTAGGAGAGGAACCAGCCTTCTCTGGAGATTCCTTTCTCATTTTCACAAGTCCCACACTTGGAGAAAGGATTCAATGTTATGCAATCACACTGGATGCTAGAGTGATCAACCTAGAAATCTGATCAACATCTAGGGGTGCTGTGATTTTGCACTAACAGTTTTGGCATGCCCGGTGGGACCTTAGAGGTCTTCCACTTCATCTTTTGTAGGTTGGTGTGTTCCTGTGAAGATTTCATCCTTTGGAGGCACCTGCAAACACATCGGGTGACTCCATCTGATCAGCAACCCATTTCTGAAGTTGCAGACCTGTTTTTCATCCATTCTCATCCATCCTTCTTTCCATCCCTTTCATTCTTTTCCATTCCATGAAGTTGTGCAATCATGACTTCATTTCCATCATGGAACTCACATTTACAACAGCAGTATATTCCACCTCCAACATGCATTACAACTCTTTCAAATCAGCATTTTGAACAAATTCAAGATCAGTATGCATACCCATATGAGCAGCAATGCCAAAATCAGTTTGGCTATGGAGCTTTCCAAGAGCAAGAGTATGCATATAATGAAGACAATCAGATGCAAGATGTTGGTCTGTTGGAGAAAATCCAAAAGATGGAGGTAAAGATGGTGCAGTCTAGAGCAACAACACAAATGAGAGCTTTCAGAATTGGTTGCAGGACTCCTTGTCCATGGGGAGGCCCTTTTCCAAGAAACTTCAGGCCTCAAGAGAAGCTGGACTTCATGATGAAGATGCTGCCCCAACTTGTACAATGGACATCAGAAATAGAGGCCTATACACTTGTTGTTGAACAACCTTGTCAATGGGTAAGTTCTACACCATCATCTGGTTTGTCTCTTCCCATTACTCAAGTAACATCATCTCATTTGGATTTGCAAGTTTTAAATTCCCCATCTGCTGTCCCAAATGTTGATCCCACGTCTCCACCTCTCGGTCTTCCAAAGACACCTCAATTCTTCTTTCCTTTTCCCTTCCAAACAGTCATCCCCTCCACAAGAGATAAATGAAATACCTCCTCCTCCAAAGAAACAAGAGGTTTCACCTCCTCTACCACCACAAAAATTTGCCAAATCAATTGAGTTACAACCCATCCCTCCTCTTGCATTCCCAATTCCATGTGGGGAAGAAGAAATTGTAAAAATCAGTCATCAAGGACAGCAAGAAGAGGAGCCCAACAGAAAAGAAATGACAGACAACTTGAAGGTGTGGGTGGCAAATTTGGAATGACAAAGATCCCCTTGATGGTTAAGCCTTGAAGAGGTTGGAGTTGGAGAAAAATGGTGGTCGGGACTAATTTTGTTGCATAGTAGAAGAAGAAGTTCTTGCAGTCCCAACTTGTCCTCTAGAGCAGCAGAGATCGAAGAGTTTGACTTGACAAACTTCATGCTGGAGGAAGAGTTCAATCAAGAGCAAGGTCATCTTCAAATATTGGAGGAAGGAGAAGCTTCTCCAGATCCAAAAGAAGAGGAGCACATCCCGGTTGTGGAAGAGAAAATTGCAGATCTAAGGGCTTTGAGCACAAAGCGGGCTATAGGAGAACCTTGGTTCTTCTTTCTACTTCACCTCTCTCAAGTTCTAGTGATCGAAGAGGAGTTTGATCTCTCAAAATCAATGTTGGAGGGTGAAAGAAACCATGGTGATCAAGTTACAGATCAAGAAGACACCATGGAGGAAGTTGAGCATTTGCAGCAGGACAGCCATGAGGCAGTTTATCTGTCAGATTTGGAGGACTGTTTTGATGGAGAAGAGCCGGTTGAGTTTCCACCATTCTCTCTTTCATCATCCACACTCGAACGCTTGAGTCTGCTGTCATGAAGGAGAACATTCATTTGCAGAGCCTGCATCTTATAGCAGCTCTTTGGAATCAAGATTGGAAGCTTTTAATCTTTCATGTTCTTCATTGGAGGAAGAGAAAGGACAAAAGGATTTCACCATTGCTTCCACACCATCCATTCAAGGTCTACAAGAGAACTCCATTCTTGGAGTTAAAAATCAGAGCTATGGGCATATCAAATGGATCAGACCTTGCCCAATCAGATATTTGGCTTCATTGGAGCCAAAGGAAAAGTCACAACCAGTCATGCTTGCTTCTGAGCATGAGGGTGAGCTACAAAGTACCAAGGATCAGCTATCATACCTCTTCAATCCAAATGTAGAGCAACTAAAAGAGGTACCGAATTTGCCCTCAGCTCATATCTTGATGATCTGGGTGGAAGACCAGCTTCTTATTGATTTTCCACTCATCCTAACAGCCATGATCAACTCCAAATCAATTGCATGGCTACCACTTTTGAGAAAGGGAAGCTATTTCTCACAACCAATTGTAGGGTTTGTTTAGCTTGCCTTTGCTCCAGTTAGAGTAGAGTAGGTAGATTTTCTTTCAGCAGAAGAAGTGCTCGTGCACACTCTACATGTTTCATTTAGAGCATGTATGATTTTTAGTTACGTACATAGTTTTTGTGGTGCTGGTTTTGCTCTTGCATAGTTCATCTTAGTGGCATTTTTGGTGAGAACACTCTAAGTTCAGTGGGTTTCAAGTGGCTCAGAGGGAGGTTTTCAAAGTTCAGATCAGTCTTCAAGCTACTACTCATGACTCCATGCCCAATGGATGCTTCTGTGCAACTAGTAACTTCATCTAGCAGCAGATGACCCCATTTGAGTCACCAAATTGTTATCCAAAATTCACCCCGGGGTAATTTTGATAACATGCATTAAATTCTTTGGTCCCGAGCAAGATAGATTGATTTAAGGCAAAAATCATGTTTCGGGTCCCCTTGGATTTTTTCTAACTCCCTGTCCAAGAAGAACAGAGCAAGTTCTAAAAAGGGGTGAAAAAGTTGCAAAAACAAGTTTGGGCTAGAAAAAATCATGAAAATGGCTAAGCTAAGTCCTAGTCCAGCAAAGAGCCTTTGGGACGGTTGGGACATCGGGGACGCGTGGGGACGCGGAAAGCCGATTCGGCCGAAGGAGGAAAAAATTAACTAACTGCTATGCAGAATAGGTTGGGACATCTGGGCCTTGAGGACACGAAGGATACGAACCACCCGAATCAGCCGAAACAGAGAACTTTCACACTTTGGGCGGTTGGGACAAAGGGACGCGTAGGACATGGAAAGCCGGAAGAGCCGAGAGCCAATGAAAGCATGCCACGTGTCTTCACCTCAAAGAGGGACAAGGAAGCCCGAATTGGGTGGATCAAAGGAATTTTTCCTAAACAAAGACTTTGGGACAAGCCCGGGCCAAAGGGACGCGAGGATGTGAAAAGCCGGCAGCCCATGGGACGAATCGAAACGCCACGTGTCATAAGGGAAAACGTCTAAAATTTCAAAGGGCAAGGTTCGAAGGGTCGGCCCGAGCCAATAGACACAGGACACGTGTCCAATGGAGCAGGGAAGTGTGGAGCTCGGGGAGGAATTAGATAATTTGGGTTTTGGCAAAAAAACACTAAAAGTAAAGGATGACCCCGCACCTGTCCTCCAACCGAGATCATGCCATGTGTCCCAAGTGACGGGGCACGGGAAAAAATGGAAAATTCTCCAAAGTTGTAAAAACGTCAAAATTTCAAAGGGAAACCCATGGGAGGTAGAGGAGAGAGAATTGTGCCTCCAATCAGTGCTTGACACGTGTCATCTAGGTGGCAGAGCGCGGGAAAAAAATTTCAAAATCCATTTTGGCTGCTTTTGTGCCCTAAATCTTCAGATCACCATAAATTTCGATCAGAGCTCAGATTTGCACGTTCTTTATATCATTGGAAAGCTTATGAAATTCTCTATAGGATTCCATGGTCAATCTTGCATTTTGGCTCAGTTTGGAGAGAGAAAATCAGGAAACATCTCTGGCGCGAGATAACACTAGAAGTGACGTTTCAACAACCAGTTTCAATGTAGAATGGGTCGCATTCTTCTTCAGTATGGTTAGAAATGATAGGGTATGGGTTTGTAAGGTCCCCCATGCTGATTTAATGTATTTTTAATCAATGAGGAATGGGATTGCACGCTTTCCCGCATTTCTCTCTCCTAGGCTCGACCCATGCAATGTAAAAGCGATTTGGTGAAGGATTACAGGTTGTTCATCTTTTCGGCTCTTCCCTCCCTTCTTTTCTTATCCAGGGTTGAAAATGGAGTTTGAACCTCCTCCCTTTCTCTGTAATGGAATTTTTTCCTTTTACTATTGAAATGATGTTCTGTGCAAACTTCTGAAGCAACAAAAATGTGTTTTGTGATGCATTTGTCCATCCTTGCTCATTTTTTCTTGTTTTCTTCTTGCCTCTCTTCATTGCAGGTATTTGTGCAAGTTTGAATGTTCATTGTAGGTCTGGAGCTGTGTTCATGGAGTTTTGGGACATTTTCTGTGTGAAATCTATCCTTGGGCTTGTGATGCATCTATCCATCCTTCCCATTGCTCACCTCTCCTTGTTCCATGGCAGTTTTGATAGATGTTCAACATTCTCCTTCTCTGGTGTATCACCGTTTTAGTGTAGGCTTTTTCTGTTTTTCCCTTTTCTCTCTCTCTCTCTCTGTCTCCTTGGCATGGTTAGATTAGGTTTAGATTAGCTTTCCTGCACTGGAATAGCTTATGGCGGAGTAGTTTAGGAGAGGAACCGACCTTCTCGGATATTTCTTTCTCATTTTCACAAGTCCCACACTTGGAGAAAGGATTCAATGTTATGCAATCATCTTGGATGCTAGAGTGATCAACCTAGAAACACGATGCGCATCCGCATCAGGGGGTCTTTGTGAGCCGCAATAACAAGTACATTTGTAAAAGAAAGGCTATTTCTAGATTTAAGTTTTGGAAAAATATGCTTAGTAGTTGTTTTTTTGGTAGGACACAAGGGAAACAACTTGCTATTCCATGCTATCACTGCAATAATCTTGTGAAGGTCTCATTGGGTTTCTGTTTTGCATTGCAAAGGTTGTTCATGGTGATATCATTCTCCATATTGAAGTAGTAATTTTGCACAAACTTTTTGACAAGTGCAGGCCATGTCATGATCGATCCCTTAGGTATACTAAAGAACCATTATAACACCAGTGCTCCTAGGATTTGAGGAAATAATTATATTAAGAAGTTATCGCTGTATGCAACTTCTTGATAAGCCATGTAAAATTCTTTGATGTGATCATGAGGATCACCTTTGATTTTATAATTGTCAAATTTGGGGAGGGAAATCTTTTTGGAAATGACTATCAAAACATATCTTGATGAAAGGGATAAGGACATAGCTCCTCGTATAGGTATTTAAATCTTGTGTCATATGTTGTTTTATTATAGTGTAGTAAGCATATTTTTCATTGGTTGTAACTCTTGTTGAGTGAGTTGTTCCTTTGTAGGTGATATCGGTCATTACCATGTTAGAATTTGAGGATTCTAATAAATACATATTTCATCAACTTACATATTATATAATGTTACAATAAATATTTAAATACGATTACATCATAACATAAGTAATTAAATAAATACTTCCGGAAATAAATAACACATGTGACACAATATTTATAGTGGAAAACCCCAATAGGATAAAACCACTTTGAAAATAACCTTTTACTTCAGAGAACTTATTTTACATCCAGTAAGATCACCTCCTCCTTTGAAACCCTATTTACCAAGGGTAAAACCAAATCACTTTATTTGCACACCTTTGATATATTTCTCGAATATATCAAATGAGGACCTAAATTCCTTTTTATATAAGGTGATCGATTATGTCTCGACCCACCTTTTCAACCTAAAATGGTTGACACATACACCTAGGTTTATAATATTTAATATTAGAAATATAATCATTTCATGATATTAAATATTTAACCTAAAGTATATACCTAGGTTAGCATATTTAATAATAGAAATATAAATATTTCATATTATTAAATATTAACCTATATATTAGTGATAGACCCATATACATTAAGGGTTGGCCAGACCACTTAATCATTATGTTCCAACACTTTAGTAACTTTGAAATTTGTTTCATCATATGGATCCGTGTGAAATTCACCCAATTTTGTCTTGAGTTTATCTTTATGAATTTTTTTACTCGAAGAGCCTAAATTTGCTAACTTTTGAATTAGTTTCAGTATATGTCTTTAGATGATGTCTTCTTTGATTAAGGGATCATCTTCTTCGTCAAACCTAGGAGGTGGTGAGCCTTTGTGCTCACGTTCAATTTTTATTTTACGTGAAGCCTTAAAGTAAGGTCTTCGTGAATCGCTTGTTGGTTTGGATGGGTTGTCTTCAACATTTTTATTATGTTGTGATGAAGTGGAAGCATACCTTATGTTAAAGGGGTTATACATGTATAAGTGGGATGATTGCTCTTCTATTTTTGGTTAACGATTTTAATCATGGCTTAACACTCTTGTGGAAACTTGGTTCCTAACTTGAGAACTCTTGTGAGTACTTGATCTTCATTATAATAAAGGATCTCATCAAAGAAAACTAGGTCTAACTTGTGTTGTTCCTTGGAAGAGTTAGACTCTTCTCCGCTATGATCAATCAAAGGTTCTATGTCTTTGACTTTTGAAAAGAGAGGTGCTAAGTTATTGCCCCATGAATGGGAATGATGCAAAAGGGTTTCTTCTACGTCCTTCTTGTTTGGTTTAGATGCCATTTTCATGATTCTTGGCATTACTAGACTAGGTTGTGCTAGGTTTTGTATAAATGTATTCAAAGTTGTATATAACCTAGGTGTACATGATATGAGTCATTCTGAAATTTTAATGCCCTGGTGTAATTTTAAACATATTTTTATTGTTTTATGAACAATCATACACACACTTAAACAATCACTCAAACCTATTTTTAAAAATATCATACCAAAGACCATGATTTCAACAATGGGCACAAGATAGATAGTGAAAATACCCTATCAATACCTAGGTCAAGTTAAAATATCAACAATATCTAAGCATCAAAGTGATATTGATGCGATATGTCCATAAGATAAACTATGACTAGTTTTAATGCCAACAAAAGCTAATTTTTGATAATGGAAGTTGTGAGTGTGAATAGCGTAACAAAACTACCTCAACACGTTAACCAAGATTGGAAATATAAAGGTGTTAGTATAAATATGATATTATTGTGATATAAACAAATTAGTATCAACACTCTCAAAAGACCTAGATGATGTTAGAACTAAAACTAAGTAAAATCATAGTAAGAAGTTGTTAATTATGTGAGAAACATAATGATACAATAAGGAAACTTATACCCAGTTCTCAAAAAAATAAAAACAAGATGTAAGTGTCACGGTTGTATGGCTAAAATTCAAGCAAAATAAAAACTAAAGGGGAAACAATGACAAAATAAAATCCTATCTATGAAGACGATATTGAAATCAAGATAAATGGACTATAAAATATGTGAAAACATACTCACACACTTTAGACATTTAACAACCCAGCCACAAACATGGATGGGTGTAAATGGACAAAAAAGTGGCGAATACTATCTATGATAACACTCACGAGGTATGCCTTCTTCTTGTCCCAAATGGGAAACAAGAATGCAAGGGTATAGACCAAATGAGGTGAAGATAACTAAGCGTCACTTGGGTAGAGTTTCACCTCGTCCTAAGGTGAGAAAGAAACTAAGATAAGTAATACATTGGAAATATTGTGATGAATGAATCTTAGATAAAAATTAGGTAGATTCTTTTCCTTGTTTATAAAACAAGTTTTAGAGTCCAAGATGTGACTTCGTGATAGTTTTTCAAGACACGTAAATGGACTAGTAAAAGTGGGCTCCTTGACAAAATGGACTCCTTAAGTAGATCTCAACTAGGTGTTAATAGTTTGTCTAAATGTGAGCTCAATTTTCCAAGAAATTTTGAAAAGATTAATCCTTGGTTTATCTCGGCTTTACTTTAACCCCTTCGATACGATGAGAAAATCGTGCATTCGGGTGTATCATCACTTTCGGGGTCAAAATACGAGATGACTTTGACTCTAAACCCACAATGTAAAAAATTAGTCAAGTGGGTAAGCATAGCACTTCTGTTTCATCCACAAGGTTACTAAGTGGTGGATTACTTTAGGTTTCCTAGACCTACCCCCATTTCGTAGCTTAAAGTGTATGCCAAAGGGGTTGCATTTTAGTTAAATAGATAGGGACATACCATTTTCTGAAACCTGCAATACAATGTTATGAAAGTGGTGTGTTTTTTATCTTTCTTAGATTTAATGAAGTTTTGCACACCTTTGGAAACCTACATCAAACATGTTAGCATGGTTTTGATCTCGATTCTTTGACATGTAATTTTGGTCCTATATACTAAGATTAATAATTTTCCAATACATCATATAAAGGAGATAAGATCTTACTTTTAATTTCCTAGATCATCCTAAAACACAAGGAAAAAACATACACAACAAGGTATCTCACTCAAATTTTGTAAGAAATGGAAAATACTTAAGTAAATTATGAAAAGAAGTTCCTTTTAACCAACTTTAAAAGCTAATTGAATTGTTTTGCAAGTATGAAGAAGGTAGTGAAACATTTTTGATTCCCAAGATCACCTAGAAAGACAGCGAGGGAAGAGAATACGTGTTTTAGACCTTCAAAAATAAAGATGCAAAAACTTTAACTAAGTTTGTATGAAAAACATGATGGAAAAGAAACCTGTAAACTAGTATTAGAACCCTATAAAAAATTAGAAAACCAAGAAAATATGAAAATTCCATAAATCTATTTTAAGTATTTTGCATTTTCAGAGGTCTCAGGAATTTTGGGAGTTTTATGATAGAATTTATGATACCAAAGGTATATTAATTTTCAAACTTCACTCGCAAATTTCACTTCGTGCTCTTTCTGATGCCTATTCAAGTTCTGAAAACGAGTCAATGGACCAGGAGATATGACCCAAAATAGGAGCACTAAAAATTATAGGAATAAATCCGGATCAAACAGAGGCACCTACGCAATCTTTAAGGTATATGTGCGCCCATTTGGGCATGTGCATGCCTCTCGATAAAAATGATAGTTAGCTAGGTGTCTCGCACTAGTAGAAGGGTGTATACATGCCTGGTAAAAAATTTTAACAGAGGGTCAAAATCGAAGGGATGCTGTGCATTCAAAAAGGTGTCTGCGCGCATATTTAGGTTTGTGAGACCACTATCATATACCTACATGCCGATTTGGGTGCTGCGTGCCTCTGCTAAAAATTTTAGTCGTAGGTACTACTGCGCGAGCGAAGGGTGTATACAAGCCTACTGAAAAAACACCTAACAACATAGAAAATGAAATTCTAAAAATGTCTACATGTTAGAATTTAGCCATTAAATGTAATTTCAAACATAAACCTAAAAATGTGGCATGGAAATGAAGGTTAACTACATAAAACCTAGCTAAAAATCCTAAGGAAAAATATTTAACCCTACAAAAACATGTAAAAAGTTAGAAACTGAAATAAAATCTTAAAAATGACTCCATTAATGGAGGATGGACTAAGAGTCCCACCAAGTGTACCAAATTTGTTCAATGAAAAGTTGTAAAAGATATGAAAATAGGGTACTAAAAATTAAAAACTCCAAAAGTTTTAAACAAACTAGTTAATGGACCATCAGATAAGAGATAAACAAGGATTCATCACTTTTCATACATTAATCTTGAAATAAATAAGAAAATATAACATATTTAATAATCCTCTACTCTTGAAAGCTTTAAAATGAACCCATGTATATTATAAGCATTTAGTTTGTGATTTATGAGAATGAGATCTCACCATTAATAAATTCTAGGCCAATGGTTCCTCCCATTTACTTAAAGCTTGTGTGCGTAGTGAAATGGAAAAGCAATAGCTCAATGAAAAAAATGAAATAAGATCTCAACCCTAAACAAAATGCTATAGTTTATGTTGGAAAGGAGGAGTGTTCTTAGAAATGGTCTAGGGGTAGTGGGCTATTCATAGTTTTCCAATTTCAGAAATGGGAGAATTTTGGTGCATGTGGGACAAATGAATAAGCCAAAAACACTTTAGTGAGTCAAAGTAAGATTTGACTAGGTTTAGAAGAGGTTAATCATGGTTTAGCACTAGTTAAACTAGGTTAGGCCAGCTAATCCTATTTAGAGAGGAATTAGGGTTTCAAGAGGGTTTTGAGAGGTTTAATCAATCCAATGACATGGATTGCTAGTCTAGGAAGCTAGTAAAAGTGTCATACAAGAGGATTTATTAAATAAGATGCTATAGTAGCCTATTTAATTGATTACAAAAGGAATACAACCAAAAATAATGTCATAAGGGAGGAGTTAGATAGGTCTAATTGGTGGTATGTTATTAATTTGCGAGAAGTGAGAATAGTTAGTGCAATATTAGGAATAATAGTGCTTTGATCAAACAACAGTGTTTATGGTGCCTTAATAATGGAAATGGATTATTTTATGCTCTGGGTATGAGTTTCTGAAATCTCTTCCATCTTAATCATTTTAAGGGGAGTATCCTTATGACTATTCCTTTTTTGAATTAGTCTCTCATTTCTCCTTCCGATTTTCTTTGCTACTATCTACTTGATCAAAATCTTTTGAATCCTTCTCCTCGACCCCAAGCTAACTGTATTTTCTCTTGATTCCCTTCCAATCCCTCCACCCTATTTTTATTCTTAGGTTTCTCCTTGGAAGTACGTGACCTAGTCCTCCCCCCACAATTTTCCTCTTTTCTTCCTTCCAAGGTGATGTAGTATAGAATTTACTGAGTAAATGACCTAGGCATGCGACACATCACTTAGCAGAGCTGATTTCTCACCCAAAGTGCACAAAGTCACCGGGTTCCTCTTTAGATTTACTTGTATAGAATGTTAACGTGATGGTGCATATAGATATCTAGATTCATTATCAATAGTAAACAACACATAATGCATAAAACAGATCTAGTTCTTAGAATAGATACAAAATGAGCTAAACAATGACTATAACAAGATCTACCATGCAAGAATTAGAGTCACTCATATTCAAAACCACCATCTAGCCAATATTATCCATTGTATTGAATAATTTAAAACAAAAAATCTTCTTACATTACATAATTATCTTCATGAGTCATGCACATGACCAAACCAACAACATAACTCTACCATAGTTTTTCACACACTAACCCATGTAAATTAATACAGATATATAGGGGTGGAGACTTTCCCTTCACCACCCATGCACTTCTCAAAATAGGTCACTTGATAATAATATCCACGTGCCTTTACAATAAGATGCACACATGCAAGTGATCTAACAATAGACTTCCTATAGTTAACTCTGAGTAGACATCCATTATTAGCCTAAACTATGCATGGTGCTCGGTTGTTGATTTTCCCGAAATTCCATTGCATGAACCACAACTATTTAAGTCTTTGTATGATCTCGCATGTTATCTCAAAAAATATCCCTTATCCACAAAATGGCTAAGTCCTGAATTCAAAGTGTTCGGTGGCCGCTGATTTTGATATTCTTCTATGCCCTCAAATGTGCCTTACTCGGCTCGTGCATCCTTTTTGTGCCTTCACCTTAGAGAAATATATTATCTACTCAACATTACCCCACACTAAATTACATTTCCTCCGATAATGGGAATTACTTCTTAGGTCTCTAATAATAAATAATAAATAATGAAAGAATGAATGAAGCACTATACAAAAGAATGAAGTTTACTCTGTAGTACCCTCTTCCTTAGGAAGGACTAACTCTGGATATTCATTTTTGAGTTTATCCTCCAAGGTCTTCCAGTCACTTTAGCACACTTCCTATCTTCTCCGGGATATATATTGTGATGGAATCCATTTCATCTTGAGTGATCTTTTCCTTCTTATTTTGCAGTACTTGGAAAACATGTGCCATACTTGAGACCATTCCCTCCATGGAGTCCATTTTATGTGCTATAATTTTCCCAAGTTCATTGATCCTATATTTGTGTGGATCTTGGGCTGCTATAAGGGCCTTGTGATTTTGTTTTACTAGGGCTAGCCTCAATGCACACCCAAGTGTTTTTTCCTTCATTTCCTTCAACACTTCATTATCCTTTCTTTGTAGTCTGACTCTTATTATGGCATTCGGCGCTACACACATGTTCAAATCTTGATCCACTTTCTTCAGATCATCTTTCAATGTTTGGAGCAAGGCCTCAAAAATTGAAATTTTCCTAACAATGGCAGCCCTTGCTCTAGCTTTTTCTTCCACAAGATATTTTGGTACAACCATAACAATGAGAACTTCATTCAAAGCCGGACCCACCAGAGTGCAAAGATAATAACTTACAGAAGGAAACTTCTGAAGAAATTTAGACTCCAAATGAGGCCTTACCTTAAGAATATGATCACTTATTTCCTCAGCCATGCTAAAAAAGGCCTCATTCTTTGCCTCTTCTTTTTCTTCTCTACTTGTAAGTGATTTATTTATGTAGTCTTATCCTTGTTATCTTCAAGTAGCACTTGAATGGTGGCGGCCTTATCAATGTTACTCCACGCCACTTCAGTAGATACCTTGACCAAGGAATTTTTACTTGATCATCGAACATTACCGGAGGCTTGAAATTCATGTACCTAATATGTAGTTGGCTCTATACCCAATGCGAGACACATGAATCATTGCACACATCAAAATATGATTTGTTCATGTGTTTCTGCATGAACCAGGACAATTATTTTCTAGTTTGTGCATAGGATTTTTATAGCTCCATTAACTCCCAACTATATAAATCCTTTGGCTATATCATGCTCTAGAACTTGGTGGGAATGCTATTACTGGTGTCTTGAATGTACCCCATAGCCATAGTTGCATAGTCCTCACCTAACTTTCATGTCCTTTCCTTCTTCCCCTTGGGAACCCAAGTGCTAGAATATGCAATGGGTCCTTCACCTTCTGTGTGGAGTGAGGTGCACCAGATGGATCACCCATCTCCTCTTCTGTCTCCTTGACCCCCTCTTCATCATCTTTCATCTCCTCATCATGAGGCTCCTCCATTTTTTTCAATCGCACTGGGGCTCTGGCGCATTTTCACCAGACTCATCCTCTCCAAGCTTTAACTTTCTCCTCATCTTCTTCTTCGGTACTTATTTTTGAGGGTAGATCCAAGGTGATCTATTTGGATATTTTGATGGCCCCACACTCTAAGTCATTTTCCTTCTAAACATCCTTTTAAATTGGTGTTCCTCATTTATTGGGTATGCATCTAAGGCTGGTGCGTCTATTTCTAAGTCTTCCTCCTCTTGTTTCTACCTAGGAGGATTAACCTCACGCTTACTTTCCTTAGTGTCTGAGAGCTACATCCATCCCCCATGCACTAAACCACTGTTTTCCTCCTCTTCATCTTCTAATGATGAAGTGGTATTTTCATCCACTAGGCTCCCAACTGTATGTTACCCCTTTGGCGGGTCTAGTAGTATACATTTACTCTTAACATACTTACCATTTTCCATCCTAGGCTTAAGTTGGATATAAATTAGAGCAGCCCCACTATTTCCAATGGAAAAACTAATAAGACTCATGGCTATATCATTTGATATGAACCTCTCAATATAAGCAGAGTTACGGGTATGTGTAAGTCTTCCTCAAGGTATAGTAATCACAATATACCTTTTTCGCATTGTACATTAACCCTGTGTGCATCATAAAACTGTGAACTTCCACCTACAAGAACCGATTTGTAAAAACATAAGGTATTTTACACCAAGGGCTTCATGTCCCATCCTTCATTACAAAATGCACAATGCAAAATTGTTGGTACATAGAAAATTGTATCGTCTTCCTAACTACCGATGGAAACTCCTTGGGAATTCTCAACTCCTCTTTGAAAGTCTCATGAAGTATCTCATACCACATCTCTTCCCTTTGCATGAATGGGCCACTCATATATCCATCACATAAATACTTCTCAAACCTCTCTACTAGAGGATTATTCTCTATAGGATAATCCAAAATCTTTTTCTTTTTCCTACAGGGAACGCCAATTTCAACAAAAACAAGATATAGAAAAATGGTGTCGAAGCTTATCTTCTCACCTTTATGCACTTCTTCAATTATGGTATTTTCTATGTATCATGCCAAGATGTAAACTTCCCCCTATGATATATTCTTATAAATATGTAGCCACATGGTGTTCACTTGTGACCACCTCTCCCGATCATTTAATTTGGTAAGTGCGTGGCTTCTGTACTATAGGTTACTTCCTTAACTTGTAAATATCCATTCCGCATGGACCCTTTGGGTAACCAGATCCTTGTAGTTGGCCAAAATAGCTTCTTTGTTAAATAATTCATTGGTAATCTCTATCCCTATTCTCTTAAAACTTGTTAGGCTTACAAGTAAGGGCACGATGATCCTCATTTTTTGCTCAAGCAAAATAAAATAAGTCCTCGTGGACTCTTCTCATAAGCCATTAGTATAGTTTATTTGGTTTTTCAAAGTAACGGATTTCATAGAGATGTAGGACCCCTACCTTCTTCAAAAATTTCTCTCCAACATCATCATAAATAGGCATGTCATCGATTGTGTGCTTTTTTGTCTTTCTACTTAAAAGCATATCCAAATATTCCTTGTTGTTAGTCGTGTAATGTTTGTTGTAGCTTACCTTGCTCTTACAAACATGAGAATCCCAATCACATCCCAAAATTACATCCAATGGGTACTGCATTTCTAAAAACTTGCTTTCGAGGGA
This sequence comes from Taxus wallichiana var. yunnanensis, assembly GCA_018340775.1. Taxonomy (NCBI): domain Eukaryota; kingdom Viridiplantae; phylum Streptophyta; class Pinopsida; order Cupressales; family Taxaceae; genus Taxus; species Taxus wallichiana. Next base: position 246,959,112 of record CM031239.1, on the reverse strand, counting down.
ATCCTTGATCTCTACCTTCTACCTTATTCTTCCCTAATTTCTTGCTCCGGTGCTTTCCTTAGTGCCATTGTAAAAAAAAGGTTACACCTTTTTACCTCTTTCGAGAAAACTCCCGTGCCCTAGCTTGAAATTACATGCCCTAACTTGAGATCACATGCCCTAACATCATCTCAAACCATGGCACCCTATTTCTCCTCTATGTACGACTCTTCTTCGCTCAAACCCTTCTCTAATGGGGACACAAGACAATTTTGTATACAAATGCACTCTTCTCACCTATTTTTAAATCTCTTTGCACCTCAATGCATCGTACACAACTTTTTCACAAACAAATCACTTGAAAAATCATAATCAAAAAGGTAAACTTGAACTTGCATCACACATATATATATATATTTTGAAAAATTTATCACATTTATTGCTCCTCCACCTACCACCAATCCTCTTAGTAAATAAACTTTTACCATATTTCCACATGATACACCTTTGTGTCCCATCCATAACCTTCCAACACGCCTTTATACCTTCGGTCATAGACCTCCTTTCACATAATTTCATGCACTGAAGTACCTTGCCACTATGCCTTCCCTTAAGTAGTTTCCACAGTTGTAACTTACCTCACATTATACTAGGCATTTTGTTTTTCAACTATGATCTTCTTTTAGGAGCAATTTTCTTTCTAACAACACCTTTCCATACCATCGAACTTTCTATCAAGAGAAATCACCTGCACCAGTATTTTTCCTTATGCATACCCATATTTGAATGAAAACCACCCCACACTAAGGGTATGTGTAGTCCTCTATACATAAAATCACTTCAGATTGCAATCAGCCTTCACAGGCGCGCATGCGTGCTTATTACACAAAACACTAAACTAAATTGACAAGGCATAATAATGAAGAAGGAAACACATTAAAGGAAATATAGTAAGAGAAATCTAATCTAAATGGAAATACTACCTTATTATAAACACCAAGAAGGCTTATTTATAGTAAGGCTTCAACCTACTCCATTTGAAGTATCGGGTAACCACATGCCATCAAGCACCTCTAGCTGGAAAGTTCCCAACTCAAGTATCAAAACCAATGCACCTTAAGATTTCCTCGGTGATGCAAAGAATTTGAATCATAAAAATTACCATCTACCCAATGTTAAGCTTCTTGTCCTTGATGTGCCTATTGTGCCATGCATTCTACCTAGATTTTTCTTTCTTCTCGTCTCCAACGTGCTATGGCATATCAAATTGTCAATTATTTCTTCCAATGCTTACTCATCAGCTAGACCTCCCACATGCACAATACACAAAGAAGGTAAAATGATTTCCATGGTAAAAACTTAGTCTACGCTATACACCAACTAAAAGGGTGTTGCCTTATTCAACTATTTATAGGTTGTTATATATGCCCAAATTACAACAAAAAATTTATCATCCTAGTATGTCCTTCTAACATCAAAAATATTTTTCAAAGTCTGGTTCAATATCTTATTGAAAGCCTCAACAGTCCCACATTCCTGAGGGCATTACAATGTTGTCTTGTGGTGTGCAACCATAAATTCATCCAATAATATCCTGATTGTCACATTTAGGAAATGAGTGCCCCTATCACTTTTCAAACTCAAAGGACATCCATACACGGGAAGAATATTTTCCCAAAAGAACCTTATTGTTATATCCGCTATACAATCCTTTTGTACGTGTTGCTTACTCGCTCACCTTATAAGATAATCTATACAAGTGATGATGTACTATGATCAAGTTCTACGCATGGTGATAAAAAGGACTGACAAAGTCTATTGCCAATTTTTCAAAAGGATTTTCACTAGAAATGGGCCTCAAAGGCATTTCATCTCTCTCGCCTAGGTTTTCCAAGGCAATTATAGTGATTGCACACCTTATAATACTCCTTGCAATCCTTGTATAAGGTTTCACACCATAAACCAACGAGTGGAATATTGTGTGCAGTGACGTCACCTACATAGTGTCCTCTTGCAATACTACCATGAGCCTTCTCCATGATTTTCATGTGCTCATGCTCCAATACACACCAGTACAATACTTCATCTCGACGTAGTTTGTATAAGTCATAATTGATAAACATGAAAAGTGCAATGTAAATTGTAAGTTGTTTGTTTTCAAAGGATTTCGTTCCTTTTGGCACCATACTTGTGCACAAAATTACAAAAATATCCTCTAATTCTGAGGTTGCACATGTTAACCTATATAACTTTGCATCCCAAATTATATCTTCAATACTTTACGTGTCCTCTCCTGATTGAATACTTGATAAGTGGTATGGGCCAAAATTTATTTTACCTATATTTACCACAATCGTAAAGTCAAACTCTTGGAATAATAGAACCCATCAACATATACACCCCTATAAAAAGGTTTATTTACCAAGTATTTCAATTTCATGTGATATGTATAGAACACAAAAGGTTTTTCCAACAAGTACTGTTTGAACTTATGCAACGAGTAGATCATTGAAAAAGCTTCATGATTTGTAGATGTATAATTCTGCTCTGCAGGAGTCAAATTTCTACTAGAAAAACATATAGGATGATCTATGATACCTTCTTTAGGTTGAGATAGAAATACACCAATGGCCATGCTAGAGGTATCCACATGTATGTGAAAGGGGATATTCCAAGAAGAAAAATGTAAAATAGGCACCGTAGTGAGCCTCTCCTTCAAAGCTTCGAATGCATGTTGTTGCGGTTCTCCCCAATAGAACTATAGGTCCTTCATTTTTTTATCTATTAGTGCCTCAAAAATTTTGTCTCTATGAGACTATCATTTTTTATTTCCACAAGTATTCTCTAAAGCATTCTTACTCTTATTTATGACCTTCCTATTCAAGTGTCCACACATCCGTTCCTCTTCTCCAAATTATGCGCATACATCCATTTCAACTGTAAATCATTTCTAGTGATCCCCTGTTGCAATAGAATCCCTAAGTCCCATGAATTATTTGAATGCCTTTTCATTTTCAAAGAAATTGAGAGGTACATGAAATTGTTGATCCCCATCTAAGAGTTTGGGATATAGAAGGGTTACTTAGCAATTGGTTTACGGATTGGATCCAGATAAGGTAAAAATATCTGAATTAGGGAATAGGTTAGTGGAGGAAAGATCCTCATAGAGGATACATTGGGAATCTACATCACTATATGAATGAGAAGAGTCATCCTCATGTTTGAAAGAGGTGGCATTAATCTCAAAGGACGGATCATCATGAGGTCTAATTCCACAACCATGTTTGTTAGATTTGAAATGAGGGATAGGAATGGGCTCTAACTATCCTTGTGAATTGATACCATATCCAAACCCTTTATAACCCATGACGTACATCACATGGTGGCCCTTGATATAATGTGGAGCTTGATGACATGATCTCATGGTGCCTTCAGGTACCCTTCTGATGGGATCTTCTATCATTTTTTCCTTGGATAGGAGACCACTAGGGATGAACTTATCCAGTGCTTTAGGGAATTTATCCCAAGTGCTCTTGAATTGAAAGTAAGGTTTACCATGTGTCCTGGGAGATACTGATAGATATGATATTAATAAGGCATGTTAAAGAGTGAATTACTCACTTGGGACATACTTTGCAAATTTTGCCTCCCATAATATTAAAGGGTTGACCAACAAAGGATAGTTTTTATTATAATGAGTGATTGAATCTAGATCCACACGTTCCTTGATAGCTTTTGTTTATAAAGAGAAAATAATATACGGAGAAGGACATTTATAAGATGCGAGAAAATTGTCCAATTCCCTACAATGCGTGAATGGTTCTAGATCACCCTGAATGGTGACTATCTTTCCTTTATGGCACATCTTAATACACTAGTGAAATTTTAAAGGAATAGCATGCATGAAATGGATCCATGGGTGCCCTAGGATCATGTTGTAAGGAAGATCCAAGTCAAGGACATGGAACATCTTATCATAACAAGTTGGCCCTATTTTCATTGGAACTACTATAATACCTATTGAATCAAGATCCACATTATCATAAGCTATGATTGTAATAGTTTTATCCCCTAGATCCATTTGTGAATGGCCTAGCTACTTAACCAAATTTAAAGTTTAAATATTTAAAATAGATCCACTGTCTATAAGTACTCTCTTGATCTTACGATGGGTAACAAATACTTCTAGGTATAGGGGTAAGTTGTACTTTGGGTCATTATGTGGGATTGTAGTGTGATCACAAGTGATATGATCATTGAAATAAATGCTTGCAATCATCACTTGAAGGTGTGTGGGATCTACATCTGTGAAGACTTCTGAAATTTGCAGTGTTTTATACAATATGTTTTATGAGCAATAGAGATTTTGAGGAGATCTAAAATTGATATCCTAGTAGGTGTCTTCTCTAACTGTTCTATTAAATTGTACTAACCTTCTTAAGGGATAGGTAGGGGATCTGGTATGATCAAATGAGCACATCACATCCCTACTACACAACATTTTTCTAAGATCCTAATAGTATTAACCTATTCATCTGATGAACAGATACATCCTATAAGGGAATCAAAGGGACTATCATTAGTTGGATAAACATAAGCAACAATCCTATAGTCATTGGAATTTTGTCCATGATCTGGATTCTTGTTCTTCTTATCTACATGGTTAGGAAAGGGATCTTTGAAGATACCCATTTTCTCATTGGGACCCTGTCCTAAGTCGGGGGAATCTACGATGATTTTTCCTCTTCGATGAGGTCTTGTATATAATGTCGTAGTCTCAAGAACCTATCTATTTTGTGTCCTTTAACATGATGGAAATCATAGTACTCATGCTCTTTAAACCAAATGGGTTTTGGAGCATCCTCTGGATATGGTATTGTCACGGTTGGGTATTGCACCATGTTTACCACATCTAATTGTTTAAGTATGGCAAATAGTGATTTCATTAGTGGCATAAACTTACGTTTTGTGGGTGGCTTTGGGTGAGGTTATTGTGAGAGCTTTAAGAGTGGACCATTTTTTATGGTTTGGATTCTTTCGAGTCCGTAAATCCATCGCCAACTACATGTTTTTTTTTGAAGAATTTTGGTTTATCGAAGTTTTTTTTTCATGTTTGTCCTTGATGACCGGTTTAAGATTACCTTGTGCAATGAGATCCTTTTCGATTTGAATACCATTCTCTATAACTTCTTCAAAGTTAGAGTTGTAGTGCATTTGTAAATGAAATGATATTTTTGGGTTTAGGTGAGGAATGAATATGCTTACTAGTTGTTTTTCTTACAGAGCACCTAGGAAACAACTTGCCAATCCACAACATCATTGTAAGAATCTCACAAAGGTCTTGATGGGCTTTTTTTTTGCATTGGAAAGGTCATTCATCTTGATATAATTATCCATGTTGAAGGAATAATGTTGCATGAATTTTTCCACTAGTGTGGGCCATGTTGTAATGGATCCCTTAGGTATACTAAAGAACTATTCTAATTTTAGTGCTCCTAGGATGCAAGGGAATAGTCATATTAAGAAATTATTGTTGTACATGACCTCTTGAAAATCCATGTAAAATTCCTTGATGTGATCACAAGGATCACCTTTTCTTTTATATTTATTAAACTTAGGAATGGAAAAATATTTTGGAAATGATTATCACAAAGCATACCCTTCTCAAAGGGGCAAGGATATAGTTCTTCATATAATTACTTCCTATTGTGTCCTACATTACCTTCTTGTAGCATAATAAGTGTGTTCTTCATTGATTATAACTCATGTTGAGTGAGTTGCTCTTTAATACGTGATATTGGTCTATTTACCTTTTAAACTTTAATTTTTTTCATCATATATATCAAAGTGAAACTCACTAGATTTTGTTTTGAGTTTGTCTTTATGCACATTCCTATTTGAAGAGCCTAAGTTTGCTAATTTTTTAATTAGTTTCAATATTTGTTTTTGAAGGATTTCTTCTTCAACTAAGGGATCGTCTTCCTCATCAAACCTAGGAGGTGGTGATCCTTTGCACTCATGCTCAATTTTTAATTTATGCCAAGCCTTATAATAAGGTCTTTGTGAATTTCCAATTGGTTTTGATGGGTCTTCTTCAACGTTTTTATGATGTTTTCTGGAAGTAGAAGCATACCCTACATCAAAGGGGTTATCCATGTCTAAGAGGGATGGTCGCTCTTTTATTTTACGATTAATGATCTTAGTCTCCACTTTGCATTCTTGTGGAAGCTTAGCCCCTAACTCTAGGACTCTTGCAAGTACTTGATCTCTATTATAATAAAGGAGCTCATAAAATTGAACTAGGTCTAACTTATGTTGTTCCTCAAAAGAATCAGATTCTTCTCTGCTATGATCAACCAATGGTTTTGTGTCTTTGACCTATAAAAAGAGAGGTGCTAAGTTATTACCACTAAATGGGAAGGATGTGAAAGGATTATCTTCTAAGTCATGCTTGTTTGGTTTAGATTCCATTTTCATGATTCTTGGCATTACTAGTCAAAGTTATACTAGGTTTTGTCTAAATACCTTCAAATTTGTATGAAACCTAGGCATATGTTGTGTAAGTCATCTGATGGCCAAAATATCCCAGTGTGTTCTAGATGTAATGCTATGCAAGCATTTATTGTTCAAAGGAAAATCCTATGAACATTTTAAAAAATCAAACAATCACTCACTTGTTGTTCAATAAGACTACCTATACCCTAAAATATGATTTCTAGGAAGGGGTCAAAGTGGATAGTGACAATAGCCTATTAATATATAGGTCAAGTTAGAATACTAACAAGGCCTAAATACCAAAGTGATATTGACATGATCTCTCCAGGAGATATACTAAGACTAGTTTAAATGCCAATGAAACCTAAGTTTTTAAAACATGGAAGTTATAAATGCGAGATAGCGTAACAACACTATCTTGACACATTAACCTAGCAAGCAAGGTGTTAGTATCAAGATGATGTTATTGTGGTATACACAAGGAAATATCAACACTCTCAAAAGACTCAGATGATGTTGGAATTGAAACTAAGTATAAGTATAGCAAGAATTTATTTAGTTGTGTGAGCAACGTAACCGTACAATAAAGGGACTTATACCAAGTTCTCACAAAATTGAAAACATGATGTAAGTACCGAAATTGTATGGCTAGAATGTGAGAAAAAATAACAACTTAAGGAGAAATAATGATGAACCAAAATCATAGTAATGAAGATGATCTTGAAATCAAGATTAAAGGACTATCAAAGACATGAAAACATACTTGCACACTTTAGACGTTTAACAACCCAGCTACAAACATGGATGGATGTAAATGGATAAAAAGCGGTGAATAATTTCCTTGATAAGAATCGCAGGTATGGCTCCTTCTCACCCCAAACAAGCAACGAGAATGCAAGGTTATAGATCAAAATATGAAAATAAACTAAGCACCACTTGGGAAAAGTTTCACCTCATCTAAAGAATAGAAAGAAACCTGGCTAAGTGATACATCATTTATTTTCATGATGAAAGACACTTAGATATAACTCAAGTGGACTCTTTTCCTTGCTTTAAAAACAAGGTTCAGAATCCAAGTAAGTTGTCACTTCGTGATGGCTTGACAAGATGCAAAAATGGACTAATAAGGTGGGATCCAAGACAAAATGACTTTACTAATAAGATCACTCAACTAGGTGTCAATAGTTTGTCTAAATGTGAGCTCAATTTACCCAAAGAGTTGCACTGACTAATTTGGGAGTATCCATGATTTACTTTACCACTTCTGATACAATGAGCAACTAGTGAATTTAGTCGTATCGTCCACCGGGGTAGCGATAAAAACAACTTTGAATCTAAATTTGTAATGTAAAATCTAGTCAAGTGGGTAAGTGGAGCGCTTCATGTTTCATACATGAGGTTACTCAGTGGTGGATTAATTTAGGTTTCATAGAACCACCCCCATTGTTATAGCTTAAGGCATTATGCCAAAGGGCTATTTTCTAGTTGAGCAGATAGGAACGCACTTTTTGAAACCTACAATATAGAGTGATGTATGTGGTGTGTTTTTATCTTGTTTAGCTTAATCACACCGTTTGGAAACCCGTATGTAAACACATATTAGAGGATTTATTTTTCACAACTCCTTTCTTTGACAAATGTTAGGCCATACATGTAAAGAGTTAGTAATTTTCCAAAAAAGGAAATGATATCAAGAAAGAGAGTTTGTGTGTTTCTTTTGATTCCTAATATCTTTGAAATTCATGCAGAAGAGCATACACAACGTGGAAACCCAACTAAAATAAGCTTTATGAAAAATATTTTAAGTGTTTTTACAAAATTTAGATTTCATTTTAACCAATTTTGAAATATCAATTCATTAGGAAGCATAAAGTAAGTGTTTAGATAGTAATAAGAAGGTTTACAAAGTGTTTTTGATTCCCAAGATCACCTAAAAGGTGTCAGGGAAGAGTATACACACTTCTAAAAACCCTTTCTAACTTAGAAAAATGAAACACTTAAACTACATTAGTAAAAAAATAAAAAAGGAACCTACAATCACTTGTTAGAACCTGCGAACAACCAAAAAAACTCACAAAAAAATTATCTTACAACTTGAAGAGAAATTCTAATTTTTAACTCGACACACTGTGCACCTAGAATGAAGCATATATGTCCCACCCAATGGATACACACTCGGTGACCGACATGTGCACATGGTAGAAATTTATGACAGATAAGTCCAACACCTATACGAAATGAGAGACAGGTATGTTAGGGTTTCAATGGAGGCACCTCCTTCCTAATGGATACGCTTGCAAGCCAAAAGATGAATCAACATAGTATGCCAAAAATACACTTGCACATCCAGAGGCACATGTATGCTTGACAATTAACAGAGACACCGGACAGTTTCACAAGTACGTAAACCTTTGTAAATGTCATGTTAGTGAAAAATATGACTAGACGGGTGCATGACTAGTTAGACAGGTGTGTTAGGGTTTCGACAGAGAAAGTCCCCTTGAGGACACACTCATACCCCTATAAAACCTTTAAAAGTCATGGAAATGAATTTTTTAATAGTTAAACAAGGTTATTTGTTAATCAAAGAAACCTATTTCTAGTTTAAACCCACAAAATATGCATGAACAAGGATGATTTAGCTTACTTAAAAAATGAAATCAAGTGAATAACAAGATATTTCTCCTAAAAATCATGAAAGTGAACTTGAAAAGCTTGGAAAAGGATCCTAAAGAACAATGGTAGGTGTCCCATCTGGCGTGCCTAATGTGTGCAATGAAAAGTTTGTAAAATTTATGAAGATGGGGTAATAATCTCTAAAGAAACCCCAAAAGCTTTGGAACAAACAACTCAAATCACCATCATATTAGAGATAAGAAAGAGCTACCTATTTTCATGCATATATAAAGCTTGAAACAAACAATCAACCTCTAAACATGAATATAATAGTTCTCTACTCCATGAAAGCTATCTATAAGTGAACCTATTAAAGCTATAGCAATTAGTTTTGTGTTTATTAATGTTTCAAAATCTTAAGAATGGAATCTCACCATTAATGTCTTCTCCCATTTACCTAAATCTTTGAAAGGATTAGAAAATAACAAGTAAATATCTCAAATAAACTATGAAATGACTCTAAAATACCTAAGCATGACCTAAATCAAAAATGAGAGAGAGAGAGAGAGAGTTCTTAGGAAAAGGTGGGAGGGGTATCCCTCTATTTATAGTTTTTGAATTTGAGAAAAGGATGTTTTGGATGTGTGTTGGACTAAAAAGGAGTCAAAAATTTGATTTTTAGAAAACCATATTGGGAGGTGTGAACTCGATTTGGAAAGCTAACTGGTTATTTGGAAAGGTGAGATATTTGTTTAGAAAGTAAAATTCTCTTTAGAAAGTCAATAAGAGTGGTTAATTAACCTAAACAAGGTTAATTAAAGGGAAAACAAGCTTATAGAAGCTGGTTAGAGAGGGATTAATAGGTTTAGGGGTTTAGAAGAGGTTATAAAGGGTATTTTACTAGCGTAGTGTAGGTAATTAACATAAGACTAGGATAGTTAGTATGATCTTAGTAATAAGATCATGTAGACCAAATTATAGGTGTCTACACTTCTTTCACAAAATTCATTTGTAAGATTGTTAGCAATCTATCAGTTCATTTGAACTGAGCATGATAGGAGCTAAATCCTTAGAACCATATGTTCTAACTAACAACTTCAAGAAGGAACACTTCTTATTAATAGAAAATAGTCAAGGGTTCATAAACATCCTTTTTCCTTTTTGAACACTTCTAGAAGAATATTACTCAAGTGTATCACAAAATCCTACAATTGTCAGCATCTAACAATCCCATCAAGAAAGAATTATAACAATTAGAAGTCTATTAATTAACAAATTTAACATTCGATTGGTGCACTACCACACAAGTAATCCATAGTATGAAAAGTATACCTTCACACTTCATGAAATATTTAAATAATAATGCAAAGCCAAGTATACTAATAGAAGAAGACAAGTCAAAGTAGGTATGCCTCAATAATGTATCCCATACTACATGATTAATACATAGTAATTTATTCAAGACAATTTCCTTTAGATAAAAATTCAATTCCAATAGACCTTCAACCTACGGGTTTAACAATAATTGGATGCAAGTTGGAAGGGATAGGGAGATGATACTTACAACAACAAATCTCTCAAAAACCATAGTCCATTTTAGCTTAATACACAAATCAATCCATACATTAACGCTTGGTTCCAACCAATTAGAATGCATAAAAGTTATTGGAATTACACAACACAAGATTCAATAATAAGATAGTCCTTGATCATGAAATTTAATCCATATCATAACTAGAAAATGCCATATCCCAACCATTATATCAATCATGAAGCAACTGAATGATTCAAACCATAAACAAAGAATGCTCACAAAATATACAACCATCTAAACATGGCTAATCAATATCCTTGATCATCTTCGAATGATCAAGGGTATTGATAAGAATTTAATCTATTAACTTAGAGTAAGGGTAATCATTTAAACTCCTCTTAACAATTCTAGGTTAGGATCATAAGCAATACAAAATTTTAAGGAATATCAAACAATAACTATGTTTGAAACTTGTTCATACCAGAAGCTAAGATAGCTCAGTATACCCTTAAGACTAAATGTATTACTTGTGTAACCACTAAGTTCATAGAATAAAAAAGAACACAAGTTACAAGTCAAGATTACCACAAAATTATCACACTTGTTTAATCAAACTTTAAACAAAAACATATACCCGATAGTAATAAAATATGAAACAATCATAAAGATAGGGAAAAAAAATCAAATTCATACAATCATGGAAGTGGTTAAACCCCAAAAAATAGTTTAAAGAAGCAAGGTCGAATGGTCAAGTCTCAATGCAAAGGCGAAGTCCTTTTCGAGAAAGGATGGCATGGATATATATATATATATATATATATATATATATATATATATATATATATATGTCACAATGGATTAAAAAAACATCCAAAGGGTTAAATAATGTTAAGCCTAACCTGGGTTATCAACATCTAAATGGATCTTAGCAAAACTGAAACACATCACTTACAAAAAGGTTCTATATCCACCATGTGTATGAGTTTCCAACTCCACCAAAAATGAAGTCAATCAAATTAAGCATGCAACCCAACAAACTTACAGTGCTAGATCTCAAGAGTTTGAGTATTTGAACCATTTTAAAAAATACAAACCCAAATAAGTTAGACAAGAAATCATTAAACAACACTAGTTCAACTCGACTGGGTGCTCAAGTTCTAACTTGACCCAACAAACACAAGGTCATCTACTAATAAAACATACAACCGATTGGTTTGGTACAAAAAAAAATCACACAAAGATCAATAACCAACTATTGGGTTTGATTATATCCCACTTAAACATGCAACTCAAAGTAAATAATTTTATTCCTTCCATTACAGTCATGGTGAGTCATTTTTACAATCACCCAAAATAGATAGAGTGGAAAAGATTGACATGCAGTTCATATAAAATTATTCGAACAAAGCCAAATAAAAACTAGTTCGTAAACCACTTACCAAGAAAGAGATTCCATTTTAATATGCAATATCAAAAACCCAGAACCCCAAAATGATTTATATTATAAGTAGAGTTCCTTTTATGAACTAATTAAATATAACAATTTTTTGCAAGGGATTAGAGCCTATCATGCCTGGTAGAGCTTCCCAAAGTCTTCTTCCATCTCCCAGTTTCTTCTTCCAATTCCCACGATAGCCTCCATAGTCGAAAAAAATCAACCTTCAAAAAATCCCCATAGTCCTTCTCCACTGAAATCTTCTCCACGAAAAAGAGAAGTGAAGCTTTCAAAACCAAGATCAAACTAGATCAAACACTCCCCATCTTGACATGTAAAATGAGAGAGAGAAAAATGGAAGGAGTAACAATGAAACCAAAACAACCAACTCTTTTCCAAATTTGACATATTTTTCCCCAAGGTGGTTTAGAACAATTCTCAAAAATCATTAATGTTAGACAAGATGGTTCATCTATCCCACCAACCCACCGACCTTCTCTATTCCACATAGCCATTCACTAACAATTCAAATGATCATGCCACTAGTTTTAGTGCAAGTTTTTAACAAATTTCCAAATTTTAATTTTCTTACTATTAAGGAGTGGTAGTAGCCACCATTAATGTCCACCATTAAAATCTCCAAGTACATGCAAGGGTGGTGGAAACCACAAACCTCACCACTTGACCATGCATCCACAATAGTTGACTAGGGTTAGTCTTGAGTTAGGTTCCATGTCCCTTTCCCAACTTAGGTTAGGATTTAATTGATAATATTTCAATACTTATCAACTTAGCATAGGTCTTAGATTAGGTTCACAAGCCACCTTAATAATTTGTATTCCTTACATTAGGTTATCAAGACATTAGGCATAGACTAGGTCTTACTTAAGCGCATAACAAATACCTTACCAATCCATGCAATTTTTTTGTATGGAGAAGTGTTACAATGAACTATCTCCCAAACATTTTCTAGACAATAACACGGGATTAAGAACATAGGAAAAATGGAACAAAATCATCAAAACCAATTAGTATAATATTGATAATCCATAATCAAAGAATAAATAAAATATCTTAAATTCAATCCTAAATACAGTCGAAATAAGATAATTCCTTGGATCAATGAAACTAATCCAAGGTATTTTCTTAATCGATTCTCAATACCAATAAATCAATTATTCTAGACTTAGTGTAATTTCCAAATTACCAGCTTACCCAATAGTTCCAAGAACAAAATTCAAACTTTCCACAAGTTGAAGACATCCAGTTCATTTTATGAACCAATTAAGTAAACATTACAATTCAAGAGTACATTGAAAATAAATGGATGATTAAATACACAAATCTCAACTAAGATAAACATTAATCTAGCAACATGATTTAATCAGTTCTATAGAGCAGCAACTCAAGAAAAATCACATGTCAACATTGGAATCTAGTTCACAATGATGAACAAGTACAGATGAAAGGCTAGAAGAGGTGTTACATGCTTCCTCTCTAAAAAGCATCTTTGTCCCGATGATTGACTTAATTCAAAAACATTTTTTCCATAAAAACATATTTAATAAAAGCTATTTAACCATAAGGTTCCTTAATAGCAACAAAATTTAATCCCAAAATTCAGTTTTCAAAATTTATAACAGCACTATAAGATGTAACAATACTTAATAAAAGTATTTTTAACTCAAAAAAACAAATCCAAAATCTATTGTGAATCAAAATGATTCAAGTTTTTTTATAGGAAATGAAATATTTCTGCTAAAACAAGTGAGGAAAAGCAATTTTCATGTCCTCTAAGTTCTCCCAGGTTGCACTTTCCTCGTTAAATTGATCCCATTGGACCTTACATTGTCCAATTTCACAATTACACAAGTGTAACTTGTGGGTTTCTAGTACTCTAACTGGTTCTACCATGATTACCCCTGGGTCTTAGACCTACAAAGCATTCCAATTTAACACGTGATAAATCTGAAACGTATTTCTTAAGAAAAGAAATATGAAAAACATCATGTGTCATTGACAAAGAGGGAGGTAATGTTGATCGGTAGGCCACAAGATTGATTATTTTAACAATCTCAAAGGGTCCTACATAATGAGGTGACAACTTGGCTAACTTGTCAAAAGTAATCAAGATCTTTTTAGGCTTGATTCTTAGAAAAAATTTATCACCAAGTTCAAATTTCCTTTCAACCCTTTTTTAGGTTTGCATAACTTTTCTATCTATTAGTAGCCTCTTTTAATCTTTCCCGGATTAACTTTACCTATTGTTCCATTTCAGAAAGCATCTCAGGCCCAATTACTTCTCTATCTTCAATGTTATCCCAACTGACTAGGGTCCTACACCTTCGCCATACAAAGCTTCAAAAGGTGCCATTTTTAGAGAAGAATGGTAAGTATTATTATATGAAAATTCAACCAAAGGGATATACTCTTCCCATTTGTATTGTTGATCCATGCAGTACATCCTAAGCATATCTTCTAGAACCTAATTCACTCTTTTAATTTTCCCATCCATTTCTAGATGATAAGCAGAGCTAAAGTTCATCTTTTTCCCAAATATGCATTAAGAGTTTTCCAAAATTGTGAAGTCATTCGTGGGTCCCTATTAGAGATTATCAACTTGAGAACACCATGTAATCTAAAAATTTCTTGAACAAACCTTTTTGCAAGAACAAGTGAGTCATCTTTCATATTTTCAGTAATGAAATGAGCCATTTTAGTTAGTTTATCAACCATAACTAAAATAACATCATGCTTATTGCAAGACATAACATATCATTTAAAATGTGGTATGCTATGAGAGTACAATAAACCAGCTGGGTGTATATGCTCAGCTTTCACAAGATGTGGCATTCCAAGTAATGAGATACATAATCCAAGATGTCTTTCTTCATCCCCTTTCGAAAATTCTATTTTTCTTACATCAGCAAGCATTTTTGTCACTCCGGGATGTCTAGAGTAAGGTGCATTATGAAATTCAGTCATCACTTTCTTCCTTAACTCATTTCCCAGTGGTACATACACTCTATCCTCATACCTCATAATTCCTTCTTTGTCTAACCAAAATCCTTTGTACCTACATCCTTTGGATTCACAACAAGAGTTGTTTTTACCTACTTAAAGTATAGATCAGTCATTAAGGTATTTCTAACCTCATCCTTAAACTAATTTCTCAAAGTCACAAGTGAATAAATATATTTTCTACAAATTAGTGCATCTACCACTCTATTTTCTTTACCTTTTATGTAGCTGATGTCAAAATCATATTGAGACAAGAACTCTAACCATCTTCACTACCTTACATTTAAGTTAGGTTGAGTGAAGATATATTTCAACCCAAGATGGTCAGTTTTCAACTCAAAGGGCTTCCCTAAGAGGTAATGTCTCCAAACTTATAGTGCATGAACTATGGCAACAAGCTCTAAATCATGGGAGCATAATTTTGCTCATGTAATTTAAGCTTCCTACTTTCATATGCAATCACATGGTCATTTTTCAATAATATACCCCCTAATCCATCTCTGGAAGCATCTTTCACCATAGTAAAACTCCCATTTGGATTAAGAATAATCAATATAGGGGTAGAAGTTAGCTGTTCCTTCAATGTTTTAAATGCAGCCTCACATTTTTCACTCCATATAAAATTTTTATCTTTCTTTTACAATGAAGTTATTGGGGCAGCAACCCTTGAGAAATCCTTTAAAAAAAATTTGTACTATCCAAAAATCCGCATTAAGATTCTAACTTCATGTACATTCTTAGACACCGACCAATTAATTATGGTTGATATCTTTGAGGGATCAATCAATATTATATCTTTATTTATTATATGCCCCAAGTATTGTACCTCAGTCTCATAAAAAGAACACTTGGATAGTTTTCGTATAATTTCCTCTTTCTTAGTACCTCAAGTACAATCTTTAAGTGCTCATTATGATCCTCCAAGATCTATGAATAGATAAGAATATCATCCAAGAATACAAGCACAAACTTGTCCAAGTATTCTTGAAAGATATTGTTCATCAAATTCATGAAGGCTATAGGGGCATTAGTTAACCCAAAAGGTAAAATAGTGAACTCATAATGTCCATATCTCATTCTAAAAGTAGTCTTATGAATATATTCTTCCTTGATTCTTAACTGATGATATCCAAAATGTAGATCTATTTTAGAGTAAATTGATGCTCCACGCATCTGATCAAAAAGATCATCTATCCTTGGAAGAGGATATATATTCTTGATAGTTGCTTTGTTTAACATCTTGTAATCAATACAAAGCCTCAATGTTCCATCCTTATTTTTAACAAAGATCACCAGTGCTCCCCAAGGCAAGACACTCAGCCTTATTAACCCTTTAGAAAATAATTCATGTAATTGAGCCTTAAGCTCTACCAATTCAGTGGTATTCATTCGATAGGGTGCCTTGGAAATGTTCTGGTTTGATTTCAATGGTGAAGTCAAACTCTCTTTTCAATGGTAGACTTGACAACTCTTCTGGAAACACATCGCTGTAATTACGTAGCAATGGATATTTTTCCAAAAATTTACCTCCTTCAGCTAAATCTGAAATTTTTATTACATAAAGCATGCAACCTTTATTTTTGGCCTTCTTCAGTTGCATAGCTGATATTTCTCTAACCTTTATGCCTCTTTTTATTCCTTGAATGTCTGTTGATTTCTATAGATCATCCAAACACCTTATATGCTTCCAAAATAGTCCACAAGTTCCTTATGATCAACCAACTAATTCACACCAATTATTATGTCATAAGACCCTAGAGGTGCCACATATAGGTCTACCTCAGTTGTGAAGCTTGGTAATTCTAAGGTTGTGCCAAAAAGACACTTACTAACTGTGTGGACAACATTATTCCCATACTGGACAGTCCATGGTTTTTCCATAAAACTAGCTTTATGTTTTAATTTAGTAACTAACTTATTAGAAATAAAACATTCAGAAGCACCAGTATCAAAAATTATAGTTACAGGTAGGCCATATAACTTACCTGACACTTCTATGGGCATAGAAAATTTTTCAACTTGTTTGTTGGCTACTGCAAAATGTATCTATATCTTTCTTTGGTTGATGTCATTTTTTTAAAGGATAGTGACTTACATAGTGGCTTCCCCCACAATTAAAACAACCTCCAATAGGTCCTTTCTTAGGCTCATACTTATTCTCAGCCTTGAAAGTACTATTTTTCCCATAATTACCCTTTTGCCCATTATTTTTTCGGTTGTTGCACTTTACTTATTGATGATTTTTTTCATTTCTAGCCATAGGCTTAATTTTGTTTCCAAACTTCTTCCATGTACCCTTCTTGGGTGGAAAAGATGAAGAAGCATTCCCATTTTTCTTATGTTTTCCTCCTTATGTGCAAAAATTTCCTTCAATTTCTGCTCTTTTCGAATGGATTTTTCTACCACTTCCTCCATAGTGGTAGGACTATGCACATCCACCTCACCACCTATGATAGGATACAACCCCATGATGAACTTCCTTATTTATAATTTTTCATTTGTTTGATATTGTGGTACATATTTGAGAAGCTTGGTGAACTTCTCCCAATATTCCGTTACCGACAGTTTGCCTTGAGTTAAGGTTTGGAACTCTATCATTTTCTGGTCATAGTAGAGTTGGGGTAGCCAACACTTCCTAAAATGACCCTTGAATTGGTTCCATGTGATGTTTGCCTCATCAACATTAAGCTCAACCTTGTGGTTGTCCCACCATGAAGATGCTTCATGGGAGAGCTGATAAGCTCCCCATACAACCTTGGTTTCCTCGGAGAAATTTCTTATCAAAAATTATTTCTCCATTTCACTGAGAAAATTATCCATCCCATCACCCTGGGTGGTTCCATCAAATTTTGGTGGACTTATCCTCTTTATATCATCGTTGGTCAATTCAACTGCCAATATTTCCCTCTTATTCTCGGTAAGATTGGGTACATTCATGTTAGCAATATTTGTAGTGTTATCATTTGTAGCATTGATATCGTCGGCATCATTCTTGTTCTCATCATCGGTTTCCCCTAAGTCTACTCACTATTAGTCCCTGTGTTATTTCAAGTCACTTGATATTCCAAAACAACAATTTTATTCTTTGTGTCTACAGAGTAGAAAGAATTTCATCCATCTTTTGAGTTGTAGTTTCTTCACCACCTAGAGGTAGGTTATTCACAGAAAATCCCCTTGTTCTTACCATTTCTATAATCAAGAAATTTGTTTTTATCAGAAGTGGACTCAAATAGGTCCAAGAGATACAACCTTCAGCTCTGATACCAAGATGTAACATCCCTATTTCATGATTACAAAAGTAGGGGATTTTTTTAATTATTATCTCAATGTTCACTGTTCTAAATTTAGCATTTAGAACCACATTAAATATGCTAATCAATCCTACAATAGTAACCATATGCAACTGTTATGAATCAAAGTGTAAAATTGATCTCTCATATTTCATTGACTCGGTGTAAAACCAATCTCTCATATTTCATTTCATTGTATACTATGTATACTTGTGGTTCCCTTTTTCATTTAAGGGTTCATCAAGTGCAACTAACCAAGGGCTTATCTAGGTATTTTTACGAATACCCATCCTATATCCAACACCTTTAGTCCGGTGAATTTAAGACAACACAACTAGCAACTTGTGATACTTTGGCCAAAGTTTTAGACATGTTTGCCATGCCTATATTCCAAGATGACATACTCGTCATGAAGGAATATGTCTTTCACCACACTTGAAACTGTTATCTTGATTAGACTTTCTTGACTTATGTCAATCCTTCCCATTTCCGTGTTAGACGCTAAGAAGAGATAAACCACATGGACTAGTCGTTGATAGTCTACTTACAGTGACTAAGGGTAATTAATGATTTGGGATCACACTCAAAGATGACTTCACTTAGAGGAGCTGAATGGATTATTGTGATATAACAACTTCTCCACAATAACCATATATTGAATCCCTACCAATATATGGGTATCTTATAGCAATAATTATTCTCATGCAATGTTACCCATTAAGTTCCTATAAATGAATCCTCCTATTTTAACAAGTTCATTAATCCCTTTAATTCACAACTTGTTAATCCCACCCTAGTTATTTTTAGTCATTAGGTTTTGTTCCTAAGGACTAACTTGGGTTTTATCAACATTCCAGATAAGGAACGTTATGTTTTCCACTTAATAAATAATGAGGATCTATAGATTAATTTTTCTCTTAACTTAATCACTTTAAGCATGTAATTTCCTCTAGTTGATTAAGCATCTTAGAAACATCTTACAAGTATATGATAGGGTAGAAACCACATATATCCATATATACTTTAGGAGTAATAGAAAGTCCATTTCTTAGACTCTAAACGGGTTCCATACTTTCAACCCATAATAGTTTCTTGACTTAACATCCATTTTCCTTTAATTCATTTAACTATTCGAACTATTATAACTTAGTTAAACATTATCCCCTAAGTATAACTCATCCATGATGGGAGGGTATTCTGCATCCACCTTATATTTTATCCAAAAGGTTCATTCTGTTACCACATAGTGAACAACCCCTTTCCTTAAGGTTTCATAACATGATTACATTATGGATACAAGTCAAATATTTATCATATTAATGACCTCATCATTGCAACAAGAAGAAATTTTTTCTTAATGCCATAAGGATTAGTTCAAGTTATACACCTAATCCCATTATGTCATCCTTATCTCTTTCCAAGTACAATTCCATTTCCTTATTGCACTTAGTTCATCAATTAGGATAGGTAGGATTGCATTTTATTATAATCACTTAGAGCTATTTTACAAGGAAGATTCTTATATATGTACTTAATGAGATTAATTACTCTTTGTGATTATTCCATAAGCTCCAAATCCTTAATCTTAGTTATGCATTCCATACTTGTTTTATAAAAACCCTTATGGAACAATCATACAAGTATTGGCTTTTAAAGTTGCAATTAAGCATAGTAATTTATAACATAATTCCTAAAAAAATATAAAGTGTTTATTACAACTCATTCTTTACTATCTTATTCAAAATGAATTTAGTAATCATAAGTTATATCAGCTAATAATCATCTTATATTTACGTTATTTTCAATCAAACTATTCATATAAGTCGATCATGAAGACAATGTTTTACATTTATCCCTTTTTTCCCACAATATCAAGCATCAACAATATTATTCATTACTTGATAATAATGGTATGAAGTTGACAATAATTCATATAACTTCAACTAAGTTACTACATAATATCAAGGAATAAAACATTGCATATCAACTGATTCCATACAAGCTTACTTTTCAAATGAAAGAATCCTTTTAACTGAAAACATCATTCACACACAAATTAATCAGTCAAGATAGAATAAATCAAGATTTTTTTTTGTTTATTTCTAGGACAAAATTTCAGTTGAAGTAAACAAGAATGAATCATATTCTTTTCAGTAGTTTACACAAGTGGCCATAGGCCCTGATTACTTCAACAAAAAAGTAGATCAATAAATGAAAACATAATCTTTTCATCAAACTACATTTCTTCAATCAATAGAATAAATGCAGCTTTCCATAAGTCTTCCTCTTTTCTTCTTTCATGAAGTTCATCTGCAATATTTTTAGCAATCTATTAGTTCATTTGAACTGAGCATGATAGGAGCTAAATCCTTGGAACCATATGTTCTAACTAACAACTTCAAGAAGGAACACTGCTTATTAATAGAAAATAGTCAAGGGTTCATAAACATCCTTTTTACTTTTGAGAACTTCCAGAAGAACATTACTCAAGTGTATCACAAAACCCTACAATTGTTAGCATCTAGAAATCCCATCAAGAAAGAATTCTAATAATTAGATGTCTATTAAAAATAGATTTAACATTTGATTGGTGGACAACCACATAAGTAATCCATAGTATGACAAGTATACCTTCACACTTCATGCAATATTAGACAATAATGAAAAGTCAAGTATACTAACAATAGAAGACAAGTCGGATTAGGAATGCCTTAATTTTGTAGCCCATACTAAAATATTAATACATATTACTCAATTCAAGACAATTTTATTTAGATTAAAATTCAATTCCAATAGACCTTCAACTTATAGGTTTAACAAGAATTGGATGTAAGATGGAAGGGAGAGAGAGACGATACTTATAACAATAAAGCTCTCAAAAACCACAGTCCATTTTAACTTAATACACAAAGCAATCCATACATTAACACTTGGATCCAACCAATTGGAATGCATGTAAATTATTCAAATTACACAACATAAGATTCTTAATTAAGATATTCCATAATCACAAAAAGTAATCGGGTAAGTGGATGAAGTTGGGGGCCAAAAAGTGGACAAAAACCTGAAAAAAGCAAAATGCGTATGCGTTCTATTATAACACAATCGTGTTTTAAATTCTTAGGTTTGGGATTTACCAAAGCATAATGCGTATGCATTATAACGCGTACGTGTAATAACATAAACGCATTATGTATGCTATAAATAAACAAAGAGATGAAAGGGATGTTGGGGACCACAATATATAAACAAAGCATAACGCGTACGCGTTATGATTTTTACCTTTTCCAACACATGCCTCAAGGCTTGGGATCCGGTTTGGATCCCCAACCCGAGGCATGGACCTGCACAAACACAACAAACAACATGTTTTTGCAAGAAAATGTAAAAATTCCACTTCCTCTATGATAAATCAAAATAAAACAATCGATCCATTTTAAAAAAATTATACCATGACGTAGAGCAGAGTTTCTTCTTTCTAAAAATATAATTTTTCAAATTTTTTGACTAATATAAGGTTTCCATATTATTTATTTTCTAACTATATTCATTTTTATAGATATTTTTTAAAGTTTAAATATGTCTATCTTTCATCATGTATCTTTTTTTGGGTCATCGAAATTGAAAAAAATTATACTAGCACAAACTAGGCATAATTATATACATATTGAAAATTTTTTTTTCTAATTTTTGATATTTTTGAGGTAGTTAGGGGGCATGGTCAGAGCTCCGTTATTTTCAAAACATAAAATTTATGTACTAGAAAAATCATAAATAAAAAAATACTCGTTAAAAAAATCTAAAAAAATCTAACACAAACTAGATGCTCCTAGCTATCTTTCTACCAAAGGGTTTTCAAAAATACTCAATGGTGCTCAAAAAATGGTGGGGGCACGAAAGTCACTCTATTATGTTTTTTAACAAAAACAAGAGCACCTGTTGGTATTTTAGTTGTTTGACCCACTTAAACTTATCCGTTTTCAATAAAATTTAGTAGCTTAGAAACTAGACTCAAAATGCTACAATTCATATTTCTACAACATCTTCCAATTTTGAGTGTAACTATTTTGAAAAACTCGTACAAGTTGAAGTTTTTTTCTAGAAAAATACATCCACTTAAGACCCCATTTTTGCCCCCCAACTTGGTGCACTTACGCAATCTACATCATAACCAACAAAGGCCATATCCCAACTAGTATATCACTTAGGAAGTAACTAGAATGATTCAAACCACGAACAAAGAATTATCACAAAATATACAACCATCTAAACATGGATAATTGATATCCTTGATCATCTTCAAATGATCAAGGGTATTGATAAGAATTTAATCGATTAACTTAGAGTAAGGGTAATCATTTAAACTCCTCCTAATAGTTCTAAGATATGATCATAAGTAATACAAGTTTCAAAGGAAGATCAAAAATGATTATGTTTGAAACATCTTCATACCAAAAGATAAGATAGCTCAGTATACCCTTAACACTGGTAGTCTTAGCCATGTAACCACTAAGTTCATATAATAAAAAACAAACACAAGTTGCAGTTCAAGATTACCACAACCCTATCACACTATTTAATCAAATGTTAAACCAAACCGACTACCCAACAGTAAAAAAGATGAAATAGTCATAAAGATAGGGAAAAGAAACCAAATTCATACAATCAATGCAATGGTTAAACCCCAACAAGAGTTTAGAGAAGCAAGGCTGAACAACCAAGTCTTAATGCCTAGCTAGAAGTCCTTTTGAACAAGGATGACATGGATATACCTATGTCCAAAAAAATTGTCCTATACCTTCAATTTCTCTTCAATTCGTATGCTACCACCACTGCATACAACTCTATCGAAAAAATCAATATAACGTCTCATAGAGTTCATGATACAAATATTATTCAACCTACTTGTGTGCATTAAAATCAGGTCCAACATTATATCTATTAGAAAATTCCTCCTTTAATTCTTTTAACCTACTCTCAATACTTGCCAAAGTTAATTGATACATATTCATCATGAAAAATCCTTGTAACAACTTGAAAATAGTTCCCAAAAACATAACCAAAATGTAGTTAATTTCTTTACCAACACCCTAGGCATGCTTCGACACCTCATTCAGCCGAGAGATGAACGTTCACTCAAGTACGCAAAGGTACTAGGTCCCTCTTTTATACCATCCTTGTCAAGGAGTTAACATGTATGAAGATATATTACATAACCACAACAAATAAACAAGATCAAAACATAAAAGAACTTATCATAACCATATGTGAGAACAAACTAAACAAGAACCAATACTAGATTTACCATGCAAGATCCATTAACAATAACATCAATAATAAGAATCCATCCACAATGATCCATTGTATTAATCACCATGAAACACAAAAGTTGAATACATCAATAGTAACTTCATAAGATCATGCACATAAGAAAAACAACAACATAACCTTACAATAATTTATGGTCATACATGATCCTCTAAACCATACAAATCAATACATATTTATAGGGGTGGGACTTTCCCTTCACCGCCCATGTACTTTAAAAATAGCTCGCATGCTAGAAATAGATATGTGTGCATTACAAGTCAACTATAGAAGCATGCAAGCTTTACTAATAATATATTATCTTCTATTTTAAACTCTAGTTCTAATCCTATTATTAACCTAAGACTTGCATAGTTCTTTATCTTCCTTTGCATGAGTTCTTTCCTAAAAATAGATGTTTCTTGAACTATAAGTCTTCATTCTTTTATCTTATCTCTAGAACATTTTTTAGCTGTAACTCCAACCGTCAAAATTTTCATTCTTCTAGTGGACCCAAATGTGGCTAAGTCAGGAATATGTTTAACCTAGGCGTGAGCCATTCTCGTGCTTCCTGCTCTTCTTCCACGCATGCATTCGTGTCTCAGCCTTTGCCCATCCAAAACTCTCACACCACTTTAATTAGCATATTTTAGGTGTCCAACACATATAATTTACCTTAAAAACCTATTTGGAAGTGGTTTCAACCACTTCCCAAATGTTTTCCCTGAAAAAATCGAATCGTTGGTTATCCTAACTAATCGTTAGCAATTATAAATAGGATTTTTCCTCCTTTCTCGGGATCTTGATAAACCTTTTACTTGTTCCTACACTTCATTTCTTGACTCCAAAATAAATCCAATCTATTTCAAAGATCACAATGGACCTACATCAACTTTAAGCTTTTACTAACACATCATTGTGATAAGATTTTTCATCGATATCTCCCAAGTAAGATCAAAAATTTTCCACCACCTCCAATCAGATCCATCAAACATTTTGAGGTGTTTTTTATCTTTCTTATACATCAAAAGGTATTTATTTATATTTTTCATCATTTACATTTCATCTAAACATAAAAAATAATCAAAAATACCTGATTTTAAAGCCTTGTTTAACATTTTTATCAAATTTTATCATTTTCACAATAATTGCCATCAATTACCTAAATTGCCCATGAATTTGTCTCGATTTCCATTGATTACTCGAATCACCAATGATCCCTATCAATTTGTATATTTTTATAAATTTATCAATTTACTATCAGCTTTTTTTTCAATCTTTTGCATTTAACTTGTTCTCTGCAAGCATGGATCTACTTTAGATGGAAATAACTAGTTGTTCCCATCCCATAACAAGTATTTACGACCTCCCTATAGTTCATCAATGTAACATCCCCATTTTAGAACATTAGAACAAGAATTTTTTTGTTTTTTGTTTTTGATAGAAGCATTCTAGTTCTAAATACATAATTTAGAACTCTCAGATCATAACAATCATTCTTATAATAGATAACCATATGCAGCTGTAATGACTCGGAGTACCTCCGATCTATTCATATCATGACTCGGTGATCTACCGATCTATTCATGAGTACTAAGAGTTGGTGTTTTTATTTTAACACATCCCTCTTGCAGTTCTCTTCCCTAATCTGGGATTTAGAATGCTCTGTCCAAGGAACCTATCTGAATAATTGTTACCATTATTCATCGGCATCTCGTCCCTCGACTAGGTCACATAGGACAACGCAATCAGCGAACTTGCGATACTTTGGCCAAAGATTTGAAACATACTCATCAATTTGGAATACGTCCTTCACCCCATTCCTATGATATGTAGAATGTCTTACACCGACTTCATCGGCCTCCCTGCCCCAAGTTATTCACTCAGGAACAAATTAATAATATGACAATGATATAAGGATGTTCTCAAGAACTAGGGATACGCTAACATACTGGGTCAACCCTAGTTAACCCTGTGTGTCAAGGTACCCCGAGTCTCCAGGGTAGCCTCATATCATGACCACATTCCTAACCAGTCCCAGAGTAAAAACGTGTTCGAGTTTAAGGTGTAAATCTTAACGATCAATGCAAAGGGTGTCGCCATAAGTCACTTACATTATTGTATCTTCAAGAAGATCCTAATCTTCTCAAAGGTACAACCCTGCAGTTGACTTGTGCCATCAACCTTCAAATCCGCCTCGAAAAGATCTACTTAACTTTAAGGTGTTACTTACGTTGAGTTAAAGTTATACTTTAAGACGCTCCTTTTAGGGTAGTCTTTTCCCAACCCCTGGGTTCCTCACCTTAGAATTGCCTTTCTTATTAAAACCCATTTCACAAAGAGAAGTTATTAAGATTTGAGGTCTCATCAAGGAGTTCATTGATAAACAGTAATCTAAATCAATGAAATTGGACAATAGTCCTAAATCTTCTCAAAAGGTTGCTAACCATACCCTTTTAGGTTTATATCAGTTCTCATAACTGAAATATATCTTACTTATTAGTATTAAGATATAGTGATTTAAAATCAAATTAAACGTTGTCTTGACTTAGATCAAGACTAGGGAGTAATAATTTATTCAGCCCGTTCAACTTCCTGTTGAGGTTTATTTTAACCTTAGCTTCTCGAAAGACAGTGATCTAAATTACAATTTAGCTTTAGATAGAACATAACAGAACTACTAAACATTCACAAGTATTCAGTCACATAATCTTTGCAAAGCTTACTTAGAGAATCCCAAATGTCTCCAAGGTATACAATAATAATAATGCTCTTAAAATCATTTGAACCGAAGAAGTTCAATCCATCAAGATACGAATGCAAACACATAAGTAACAAATACCTCATTTCATTCATTTCTAAGCTAAACAAATACATTTTATGCATTCATCATATTTGATACAATACTCAACAGCAAAAGAACATCTTTCTTCAAGTAGTACATTTAGAGAATCAAGTTGGAATTTCATCATAAAACCAAATTAAACAATCTGAACATCATATCAGATCTGCGTGCCTTTACCACTTATGGCAACCATCTGCAAAAATTTTCAACACGGGTTAGTTCGGTGAACTGAGCATGATAAGCACTAATTCTTAAAACAATTGCAATCCACCAATTGTTCTCATTAAACAACCTGTTTAAATGAAATCATTTCTTCAAATTCCAAACATAAATCAAGCTATTCATCTTATATGTTAGAGACTAAGAACAAATGAATACAACCATTCTAAAGACAGCAAAACCCCTACAAGAATGTTTCTAACAATTACACAAAGGTAGTTTATAACATTCAACAAGCTCAAATTAAGTAATTTCCTTTCAATCATACATTATTTTAATGGTATTGATGAGTATACCTACTTATACAAAGCAACACACATTTTATACCAGTCTCTCCATACAATACCACAGTCTATTCTTGTTATGCCCTTACCGTAGAGATCGCATAAGGATACAAGAAGAAAGCACATAAAGTTTCTAGACTAGGAGAGAGAGAGTATTTTCTTATTCCTCTTATTACACATCAACATATAATTTATAGCTTAGGAGAAGGAAAAAGAGTCAATCAGATTCCCATTTCAATCATGTTCTGGACTGTACCGACTCCTCTAAAATAACACAATTACTTTTATGCATGCAATTTAAAATAGTCGAGATCACAAGAAGAAACTACAGTTTCATCTAAATTCATTAATAAAAATCACCTGTAGCTATTAAGCATTACAAGAGCTCTCGCGACAAAGCAAAAGAAAAATAATCCAACCATGAAAGACTCAACAAACCTTTTCCATATCATTCATCAACATGAAAATACCCAACGCCATCGCCTGACATGGTTCAGCTAAGAGCTCTTTGTTTCAGTCAAACACGAGACAAGATAACATTAAAAACAAATGACGTTTCCATATGCAAATACAGTGACATTCACACTGAGTCGAAACACAAGCATGCACAACTTCATTCAACTGAAACAAATCCCTACGATTATACAGCAAGGACCTATATTAGAAGCCGATTTCAAGAAAAATAATCACAACAAGGTCTTCACAGAAGCTGAATTCCATATCAATAATTTCCTCAAAGTTTCATCCAAAGTCGAGCTACTACGAAATATACAGTGGTCTCACATAGAGTCAAGTTTGTAAAGAAAACCCATCCTTTAATTCCACAGAAGCTGAACTGAACATAACACAACAATGTTAAGAAAGAGTCTATACGATATGCATGCACAACGAGGACGTAATTCAAGAATCAAGCCAACTCGCAACATATCAAGGACTCCAACAGTGTCAAATCCAACCAGTAATCATAACCAAGGTTTCGATTGAAGTTGAGTTCATACGACAATAATTCAAGGACTCCAACAGACTCAAAACCAATGAGTATCCACAACAAGCTTCCGTAGAAGTCAATAACATACTATCCATTTCAAGGATTCCAACAGTATGCACAACAAAACTTCTACAGAAGTTAAAAACATAAGTTACGTTTCAAGGACTCAAAAGGAGTCGAAACCATATAGTATTCTCAACTAAACTTCTACAGAAGTCGAAACATACTATCCATTTCAAAAATTCCAACAACATCATGATAAAAGTATTCACCTGAAAAACTTCGACGTGCAATTGAAACATACTTTCCATTTCAAGAATTCCAACAATATCATGCTAAAAGTATCCACTGCAAAACTTCAACAGAAGTCGAAACATACGAAACATTACAAAGACTCACACTGAGTCATTTTCATATTTAATCCTTGCAACTTTCAACAAATTCTAACCCAAAATCACAAACACAGTAAGGACCTCGACAATAGTCACATTCAAGTATTATAATCATAGCAAGCATTCCAAACAGAAGAAACTTCAAGAATTCACAGCAAGATTCAACAGGATTCAATCAACAATAAAAGCACAACCGGTCTTTAATCGAAATGAATCCAAAAGGAAGAATAAATACAGTAACCATTCCATCAAAGTCTTCGAAAAACCCAAGATTCCTAATTCCACAGGAAAAGAAGAACCAAAACATTGCTTCAAACCAACTGAACTGAAATCACCTGAACAGAGTTGTTTTAATGAAAGCATTTGGTGTAAAGCAAGATTTTTAAAAGTCAGGGCCTAACATGCCTGGTAATGTTGCTTAAAAATCCAAAGAAGACCTCTGAATGTGCTCGCACCTTCTCCTCTTCTTCCATGATAGATTCAGCAACAATAATTTGTTACCCTCATGTCTTATAAACTTTCCCCGACAGAGAAAAGAGCTAGTTATTCTCATAGTTGCCATACAACACCAAGTAGACTGGTTCGAAGAACCAGTGATCAAACAGAGAGAAAAACGGAGTGTATGGAAAACCAAACAACCAACTAATTTTCCATTTGCATGCCTTCCCAAGAAATCCGTGCTCAGGAACCGAAGTTCATCAATGACATTAACTCCAAGATTCCCACCCAATCTCCATTGCCACCGACTGCCAAAGTTGGTGATTGACAAATGAAAACAAACGACCATTCCTAGATTTGGCGACTCTGCCACGTCGGTCTCAATAGCCATTTGAAATCTCCACCATATCCCTTGTCCTTCTTGCTTATCCACTTCATTTAATGCCATGGAAACCACCGCCCATGACTCACACCCCTTCATAGGTCCCCCTTCATCCATGATCATTAGTTAGGTTAGAAACATAGGTTAGATCTTACGGTAAGACATTAGTCTTACTTCCATAGTGCTTAGGTAGCTAACCTTAGGAGCATTAAACCTATAGTTTAGGGCTAGGTTAGTTTAGCAATAATTCAACCCATAGGTTATAGTTTAGGTTAAGGTTATTAACCTTAACGAATCCATTCTAGGTCCCACAAGTAGGTTCGATCAGTAT
Organism: Taxus wallichiana var. yunnanensis; assembly: GCA_018340775.1. Taxonomy (NCBI): domain Eukaryota; kingdom Viridiplantae; phylum Streptophyta; class Pinopsida; order Cupressales; family Taxaceae; genus Taxus; species Taxus wallichiana. Next base: position 246,929,556 of record CM031239.1, on the reverse strand, counting down.
TAGAACCAACAGGTATAACATTCCCGAAATGGATTCTATCCGGCATTAATAATAAGCTTGCAGTATACACCAGAATTTATTACCTGGCTTAAGTTCTAGGCCTTCCTGATATTACGATATCGGGAAACAATTCATTTAACACGATCAACCTGAGTTAGACTCCGGAATTGCTTATTCAACACATTTAGACCTTGCAACTTTCGTAAGGTCTATAATTTTGTTCATCCAGAATAAACTTAAAACATCTCTTGGATCAATGCAACTGATCCAAGGCTAAGTCATAAAGATAGATAAATCCACAATTCCTTTCGAAATCAAATTGAACTCAGGTGCTTAAAATGAAAGAAATAAAAGAGTCCAAGCATATCCTGACTCAGTCAAAGATCTTCAAGAGCAAAGAAGATACAATCCATATCAAGCATGACTTCACAATCAAAGGAACACATCCTTTTACAGAAGAAATCATATATCAACACTTGAATGCTCAGGAGGAAGTAACAATAGTTCAAGGTGTGACAATCAACCCTTCTTTTGGGAATAATACAACATCCTCCATGATTTGAAACTATGTGCAATATTTTTTTCCATTGACATTGAAGACATTGAGGATCAGATTGAGTTTCTTCATGACATTCAACAAGAGAAAGAGGAATTTTGGTATGATTACTTTGAGTTTGTTCAGATTGCATCTACCCTTGCTTGGGAAACATTTGAAGTTGCACACAACTTTCCCTTCAACCTTGAGTTCTAAAGCTTCTTATTTGTTATTTTATCCATTCATGTCTTTATCATTATCTTCTTGATCTACTTAATTATATCAAAGCGAGATGGCATCCATACGGGAAGTCCCTTTATATTCTTGGAATCAGCCTTTGCTGAATAATTTGTTTATCCATTCATCTAATCTATCTTGTTTAGTTATCTTTGATATGCAGGTTTCTTTGTTGGCATAGTAAGAAGGAGATCTATGCAACATCCATTGACATCCATCATTGTGGGTATCGATAAACCATATCATATTTTAAGATTAGTTTTTATTTTTCATTTCATTTTATTAAGTTAAAGTTAGAAAGAAAAATTAATCAAGTATGTTATGTATGTATGTAGGTACGTACATACGTATGTATATGTATGTGTGAGTGTTGATATGATCAAATGTATTAAAGGAACCAATTAAAGTAAACTTTATTCAATTAAAAGATTACCTAAGATTTAAATTAGAATATGTATTATATTCTGTGTGATATAGTATAATTAAGTAATTCATGGTACCATTTAAGCCATAATAATGTATTGTCTATATCCTAGTTTTAATGGGTTTAGCTAACCGTCAGTTGGAGCCTTAATAATGGAGTCCTTTGTAATTTTTCCTTTAGTAACTATCCCACATTTCCCAAGGACTAAAAATCATATGTGTATATATATAATAATCTCTCTTAGTATATTATAGGAAAGGCTTCATGGGACACCTTTTGGGAAAGTGTTCAGAACTTTCAAAGTAAAGAAAGACTAAGGTAAGAGACTCAAGAACCAAATAGCATAGGATGTTAGCACATTGAAAGATATCAATAAATGTGTTATAATTCTAGTATGGTTTTCTTTGAAGGATAAACACATAATGCGCTTTTATAAAATTTCATAAAATGATGAAATTTGGCTCTTTGATTAACATTCAAGGTTTAATCCTAAGAGGGATTAGGGAAAATGGGTATAAATTTCATAACTCAATATTGTTTTTAGTTAATTAAGGAATGTATATAATGCACTTCATACCACTAATATATTATACAAATAAAATCTTCCTTGAAGAGGATAATTGAAATTTTCAAAAAAAAAAATTGTAAAAAGGTAAGATTCACCTTTACATCTGCAACCATTGTTATTATTTTTTTCCATATTCACCATTTTCATGATAACCATTTTGTAATAATTTCCATTCCAACGATTCTTTCTTCAACACGATTAACAACCATTTCTATAAGTTTTTTCATAGATTCCTTAAAATTTTCATTAATGTGCTATCTTTTGTAGTGTAATGAGAATTTGACAACCGTGTTTTGACAATTACATGCTTGAGTTTAAAACTTGTTCAAATTCTTGGGAAGCATCATATTTCTTAATTTTAGGATGATAATGGATACTCCTAAAACTGTAAGGAGACTTCATACTAGTATAAGATTCTTCCCTAATGGATGTGCATGAATTATTTCTCTATTTAGGGAGCTTTATGTTCCTTTAGTGTTTACTTTTGCATGAGGAGTTCATAAAGTTCATGGTCCCTCAAACGAGGTATGATTTACTTGCTTATATATGGTTCCAAATGGTTTTATGACATGAAATGCCAAAAAAGCAACACATTTTTTCGTATGAAGGTGATGAAATTGAAATTTAATGTATAACACGTCATTCCAAAAAAAAATACGGTAGGGTCAAATTTTAATTTTTTAAATGGAAGAAACCAACATTGTTGGACATGAGGGAGTAAAATACAATTTGAATTTATGGGCCTAAGTATGGATGTTTCTAGATATATTTTTTGCAATTAAATTCAAAAACCTGGTGATATTAATGTGTGTAAAGATAAGTAAATACATGAATTGCAATCAAGGTATGCTAAGTAAGAGTGATGAGATTACATTTATCCATACAAGTATGCAATATCAAGATCAAAAGTGTCAAAAGATAGATTTCCAAATTTGAGTTTCTACAGATGTGTCAATTTTTTTTTATACAAGTCCTTAAAATAAATTCTTAATATCTTACCATTATTGTGTAACTTTTATTCTTTATACACCTTCTCGTGTCTAAAACCATACCATTTGGTTAAGTTGTGTAATCTAGTCTTATTTTGCGTGCAACATCCTACGACACATTATTCACTGTAATTTCAATGCAATATTATTGTTGGTGTATTTTTATCCCTTGGATTATCATTATCATAATATTTTACATTTAAAACCTTATATAAGCAAGTTAACCCTACCTCATTTTCTCACTTGGGAATCATAAAACATTCTATTTGCATGATGTCTTTCAACACTCATAAAAGTAACTCAAGGCTTCTTAAATATTAATTAAGTCTATACACATCCATTAGGAATCCATTACTATAGTTATGAAGCACTTAACCAAGTCAATTAGTCTAGCTTCCTTCACAATTAAGCATACCAAGTTTCTATTTTCAAGTCTTAGCAAGAACATGATCTTGTAATGTATGATCAAAGGGGTTCAAGTTATCAACTAGCTATATCCATATAGATATTACTTGATAGGTGGAAAATAGTATGTGGTTTTAGGCCTTTTTAGAGTAGTGCCAACAAAGGAAGTGCATGAAGTATAACATAAACCAATCACTAACCTTATTGCATGGTATTCTACCCATAGTTAGGGTTTTGGGGAAATTAAATTGATTACATATGATATCAATACTATTGAAAACTAGGGTATGGCATCAGAATAAATTTCTAGTCCATTGAAGAACCCAAAAACTCACAGAGATAAATTCTAAAAGCATCCAAAACTATACATAAGGGGCAAGGAAAAATTGTACATAGGGATGGTTTCAAGTGTAGTTTTAGTAGTGAATATTTGTTATCCTCTTCAGTTTTAAATCATCCAATCTACCTTTCAAGATAATTTATGAAGAACTATGTATAGATAAGTCCATATTATTGTACATTTGAGATTTTATGCATGCATTAAAATAACTAATTCATCAAAATAGCTCATATTTTACTAACATTATATACCTTTTTATGTTATGTGTGTTACATAAAATTAATATAATAATCTTAAAAGGGATGTAAACATTATGGTGAACCTAAGTTCTACATCAATCATTTTGGCTCAAATGCTAGTTTTCCTAAGGTTTCATATCTATATTGTATATTTAAATCGACACCTAATTTTCATCTATCATCTTTCCTAAATCTAGTTTGTACAATTTTCCCTAGGGTTTCATGCTTGGTCCTACCCTTCGGGTCTTAATTTAGGGGTCCTAACTACAAAATTACCTTTAATTACACATGTAAAACAAAATCGACCTATTTCCAAATTCATATGAGTTTTTAATTTATTTTTATATATTTAATGAAAACTTCTTTTTTCTTTCCCTTATTTTTATCACAATATTATATAAATTCAAAATTACTAGGTTTATTAATTAGTGCATAATCAGAAAAATATACACTTTTTGCATATTCCTTTGAGTTTTTTCTTCCACATAATCATATTAAAAACTATCTCTTTTTTCATTCAATTCACAAATTACTTTTATATATGATCATTTATATAAGTTGACAATAGAAATTTTTTCTCAACTTCACTTATATATCTTATCCTTTATGCTCCCTCAATGGGTGGCCTTCCATGTGTTGATTATCCTTCATTATTATTGAATTGGTGGTTCTTCTATCATTTTTTTATTCCATAAAGGACCATATCATTTCCTCTCCTACTAATAATGATTTCATATTTTATAAAACCCTCTTAGATTCTATTCACACATTACAACATGCCTTTAAATATGAAATTCAAGCCATGAGTACTTGAAATACAATCTATCAAGGATGAGATAACACATATAAAGGATTTTGTTAATTTCTAGGTAAATAATGTCTCTATTCATCATGATCAACATCATTCTAAGGAAACTAAAAGAAATTTTATACATGATATATGTTCTTCTACAAGTGAAGTTGAAGTCCCTGCATAGAGATAATAATGTGTATATTCCACATAATCCTTATTTCACTAAATATGGACATATTCCAGTGAATTAGGACTCTAGTATTACAATTATTGGAAGAAATCCATCTCCATTTTTGTGTATATTGGATTCCATTTTTGGCTATATTGGATTCCATTAGTAGCAATATTGGATTCCATTAGTAGAAATATTGGATTCCAATATTGTCATTATTGGACTTATTCAAGTTCCAATTTCTCTATTATTGGATTCTAATTTCCCTATTATTGGACTCCAATTTCGCTATTACTAGATTCCAATAATGCTATTATTGGATTCCACTTTTCCACTATTAGAATCCAATTACTAAATCTTGATTTTTGGATTTTAGTTTTTCTATTTTAGGATTTGTATTTTGTTATTATTTGATTCCCCCACACAAGCCTGACAATTTCCCACTTACATAAGCCTAGTGGTTTCTATCTTACATAACCCAAGTGGTTGTTAACTTACATAAGCTAAGTAGTTGCAGACTTACATAACCTAAGTGGCCGCTAACTTCAAGATAGTGCATAAGTGATTGTTGTCATTTATGCCACATATCAATCTTAATGTCATCATACATATACTACAATTCGTGCATACCTTATTCAAATAAATAAATGTTGACATTAAAAATCGCTTCCTTGAACATCCTTGAATGGTGTTAAATTTGATGATTGTTTAGATGTTTTTCATGACTTTAGATGTAACATACTTTCAAATATCTTTTAGAATAGACACGTGTGACTTGCGTATGTTTAAAATGTGACCATCAATATTTATATACATTTATATAAAAATTTATTTGTATATATTAAGGATAGTTAAAAAATATGGAATTTAACATGGGTGGGAACAATGAGGAGCTTGAGGAGAGAGAAAAGGTTTTGAATAGTGATGGGTGGGAAACCGATAGTAGATAGATTCCACTTGGAGGAGATAACCACATAGGACCTAACTATGACAAAACAAGGTAAGGACGAGACTGGTCATGTTTCTAGGCCCCATGTGGGAAATGGGGCCCCTAGATCATATGCAAAATATTGAGATCTAGGAATGAAAAAAGTATGGGGATCATTCCACAACTTAAACAAGGAGAATTAGGTAAGTATTTAGATATCCCTGATAGCATTATTGATAGGAATTTAAGCAATATGGAGAATGATTTGATCAGAAAACTTGTTGGAGGTAGACCAAATATTGAGTCAATAAGATCTTGGTCTGTTTCTGAAATGGAAACCTAAAGGACATTTGGAAGTAACTGCTCTACCAAATGGTTTCTTCTTGTTCATTTTTAACAATCTAGAAGATCCCCAAAGAATCCTCAATGATGGCCCATGGTTTTTAGGGAAATTGGGACTTTTCTTGAGAAAGTGGTCTCCTATGTTCAACCCTGATAAAGAAAATATAAACCAGTTTCCTATGTGGGTTAGGTTACTAGGTCTTCCATTAGAACTATGGGATGTAGATGTTATTAAAGGGATTAAAAATACTCTTGGTACCTATGTTTCGTGGATAATTCTACTCTTACAAAAACACGTGTTGTTTGTGCTAGATTATGTATCTATTCTTTGATGGGATCGACTTTACCCAAATCCATTACTCTTAGATCTTGACTGGGAAGTTGGGAACAAAAGATTGAATTTGAGAACTACCCTCAAAAATGTGAGAAATTTCAAGGATGGGGGCATGCAAAGCAACAATGTAAAATGACAGTTTCAAAGGTCTATAAGGAGAAGCCAGCAAAGGAACAAGCTAAAGGTAAGGAAGTGCTACTTTGGAACATAATGCTGCTAAGAATCCAAATCCAAATAAAGGAATTATTATTAATGAGAATAATGGAGATAGGTCGAATAAAAATCAATTTCAAACTCCAAAGTTAACAGTGATGGTTTTATAGAAGTAAGGAATAAGAATAATCAAAGGAAATCCTTGTCTGAACCACATTTCTAGGTGGAAAAGTCCCATGTTTAGGTTGAGAAACTCCTACCCTCTAAAAATTTGGATGCTCTTTTAAAGGAAGCTGCTAAAAAGAACAGTTTCCACATAAACAACAAGGGGAAATGAGTCTTGAAGAAACCCTAGGACCTTTTACTAATCCTTTTGACAATCTTATGGGTTTTAAAGAGAATGAAATAATGACAGGAAATGAAGATATATTGGAAGCTAGTAAAATCCAAAGGATCATTCAAGAGACTTTATCTCCATCAAAAGAATGTTTTGTTAGTTCAAAAAAAAAAATAGTTGAAGGGGATTCTAACAAGGCAGAAAATGAGATCTCTATGAAAACCCCATCTAAAACAGGGGAGTCTTCAGAAGCCACCCCTAAGGAGAAGAAAATTAGATCAGGAGACCTACTAAGTAGGATGCTAGAAAAATCAAATTCAAAGGGATATTGATGATGGAACTCAATCTAAACTCAATTTAGAAGAACCAAAAATCAAGTGTTTAAATGAATATAATCTCATGGAATGCTCGGGGTTTGAATAACCCTACTAAATGGAGATTAATTAAAGAACTGGAATCTAAACACAAACCTGATATCATGGTCTTATAGGAAACTAAAATGGAGGAAGGACATTTTTTGGAAGTTAAAAGGACGTGTTGTAAGAATTTTGAAGGACTTGTTGTTAGTTCAAAAGGAACTACGGGAGGAATAGCTATCATTTGGAATGAGGAAAAACTCAAAGGTACAAATCTTCTTAAAAGGAGTAATCATATGGATATGTTGTTTCAAGATAATAAATCTAAAGAATTTTGGGTGTTGTCTAACATCTATGCTCCAAATATTAAAGGAGATAGAAAAAAATTTTTTTTTGTCTAAACTCTCCAAATTTCAAAACATCATAAAAGGAACTGAATGGCTGATTTTGGGAGACTTCAACACTCCTTTAAGTCCTCGGGAAAAAGGGTGGAAACATTGATTTAACAGAGAGTATGGAAGATCTCTAGGATTTTATCATGCAAAATAGTCTCATGGATATTGAGTTGAAGGGAAGCATATTTACTTGGTCTAATAGGAGAAAAGGGGATCAATTGATTCAAGTCAAACTTAACAGGGCTCGACTTCCTAGGGTTGGTTGAATAAAGATGCTTGTCTCTTTTCTCTTCCTAGGATTGGTTTAGACCACAATCCACTTCTTTTCCAAATCAAAGATAAAGAGAGGAGGAGAAATCCTTTTAGGTTTGAGAAGATGTGGTTACAAAATGAGGAAATATTTGACCTAATGAAAGATTGGTGGAATGTGAAAATTAAAGGAACTGCTATGTTTAGAATTACTAAAAACTTGTTCATGTTAAGAATAATCTAAAAGGATGGAACAAAAAATGTTTTGGTAAAATTTTTGAGAAGAAGTCCTTGGAAAACAAGTTATCTTCCCTTCATACATCTTTGGAAATTCTTAATGGTGAAAGTATTTAGGAAGGTCAACAAAAAGAGAGAGAATTATTGGTTGATTACCATAACATCCTTCTGAAAGAGGATACTTTCTGGAGATATAAATATAGGGTACAATGGCTTAAAGAAGGTGACAAAAACACAAAAAATTTTCACATTTCAACCCTTAAAAGGAGAAGCAAAAATAGAATTATGAGTGTTGTAGGGGAAGATGGAGAGATGCTAACTGATACCAATGATATTAAAAATGCTACCACCTCCTTTTCAGTAGACTCCTTTCTACAACCAAAACATCTAACAACAGTAAGGAAGGTTACTTTTTGGATTGCATTCCTCAGCTGGTAACTAAGATTGACAATAGAATGCTCACGAAGATTCCTACTATAGAATAAATTGAATTTATGCTAAAAACTATGAGCCCTGACAAAGCTCCAGGACTAGATGGATTTCCGACTCTCTTTTTCAAAAATTTTGGGATATTGTCAAGGATGATACGTGTAAAGCTATTCAAGAGTTTTTTAAGAACAAAAAGATGCTCCATGAATTAAACAACACTTTTCTTTCTTTAGTTCCTAAAAATCACAATCCTACTGATTTTAGGAATTTTAGACCTATCAGTCTTTGTAATTGTATCTACAAAATGTGTTCTAAAATTATGGCCTTAAGAGTTCAACTTCTTCTTCCTTCCATTATCTCTTATCAATGGGGGTTTATGATGGGAAGACAAATCCAAGATGGTATTGTTACTATCCAAGAGACTCTTCATACTGCCAAGAAAAATAAAAAAGAATCTATGTTCATTAAGCTTGACATGGAGAAATCCTATGACCGAGTCTCTTGGTCCTTTCTTCAAAAAGTCTTAACCAGGTTTGGATTTGATGAAGATTTTAGGATTTTGATACAGACATGCATTTCTACAGCTAAATTTTCTGTTTTGATCAATGGGACTCCCTGTGGTTTTTTCAATAGCTCTAGAGGATTAAGACAAGGAGACCCTATTTCTCCTTTTTTATTTATTATTATGGTAGAAAATCTCAGCAGAGCTCTCAATAAGGATAATATTGAAGGAAGAATTAAAGGCATCTCACCTGCTGTTAATAGTGAAAATGTTGTCCACCAACATTTTGTTGATGACACAATGATGGTTGGAGAGGCTATTGTTCCTGAGGCTATAGAGTTTAAACAGATGGTGGTTGATTATGAGGAAGATTCTAACCAAATGGTCAATTTTGGTAAAAGACTAGTCTTTTTATAAATACTCCTGAAAGAAGATGTGTCAAGATAGCTAGTATTCTTGGTTGTGAGATTAAAAATTTTCCTACTAGGTATCTGGGAATGATTATTAGAATTGAAAAGACAAAGATTTTGACTAAAATTTTCTGATAGGCAGATTTCTCAAGAAATTGGAAGGGTGGAAAGGTTCAATTTTATCCCAAGTAGGTAAATCTATTCTTCTCAAATGCTCAATTCAAAATTTACCATTGTATTCTATGTCTATTTATAGATTACCTTCCACAATTACTAATAAACTTAAGAGTATCCAAAAATATTTCTTTGGAGTGGCTCAAAACAAAAAGATAGAATTCCACTCCTTTCTTGGAGAAATTTTATGCCTAAGAGACTTGGGGGTCTTGGTATTAGAGATTGGGAAAAAATGAATAAAGCTATGTTGTCAAAAATGATTTGGAGATTGGTTAAGGAAGACAGTGTATGGACTTCTATCATAAGGCACAAGTACTAGATAAATCTTCAAGCTAATGAATGATGCTTTCGGGAGGAAAAATGGTTAGGTGAAAAACCTCTTAAGGAAAGCTATCCTAATCTCTATAAGGATGTTGTGGTTAAATATGGTACAAAGGTTAGAGATTACTTCAATCTTGAGGATTCCCTGTGTCAATGGAAAATAATAGATTTGGTTGGACATAACAGTAATGAGATCAATTCTATTAACAACAAATTAAGTGGAGTTATTATTAATAAAAAGAGTTTAGAGGATGATAGCTTATATTGGTCTAGGGAGGAAAGTGGAATCTTCTCGGTTAAAAGTGCCTATAATGTTTTTTTCTTAGAGGAAGATGATCCTGATAGCTTTAAATGGGAAAGTGTGTGGGTCAAATAAGTTACTCCCAAGGTCAACATGTTCTGGTGGTTGGTCCTCCATGATAAAATCCTTACTATGGGAAATCTTAATAAGAGGAATTTTCATATGGTGAATAGGTGTGTTCTTTGTGAAAAAGATATTGAAGACTCTTTACACCTATTCCTCCATTGCCCCTTTTTGGAAATGGTTAGAAACACCCTTCTTAATCTATTTGAGATTAAGTGGATTTTCCCATGCTCCATTAAGAAACTTTGGTCCCAATGGTTCAATCCTTTCAAGAGTCAAGGACTCAAACATCTTTGGACCCTTACTATTATGCACCTGGCATGGGAAATTTGGAAAGAGAGAAATAGGTGAATTTTTAAAGGGAAGAAGGAATTAGAAAAGAGAGTTGGGGCTCGTTATTTTAATTTCTACTATAGCCCCACATAAGAAAACAATTCTCCAAAATGAGAGAAATTTATCTAAGAATTGGGGTTTAAGTCCCAATCAAATAAACCTTCCAATACATAATCCTAGGCTTCAAGGTTGGGTGAAACCTAAAAAAGATTGGATAAAGTTAAATTTTGATGGTGCATCTAAAGGAAACCCTGGAAAAGCTAGTTGTGGAGGGTCTTCCATGATTATCAAGGAAAATTCATTCTTGGGTATCATTGTAACCTTGGAATTCAATCGAATCATGTTGTTGAAGCGGTTGTTGCCTATTGGGGTGTCTCTATAGCTTGTCAACACAAATTTTTTAGATTGGAAGTGGAAGGTGATTCTCTCAACATTATTAACAACATTACTGGAAAAGGTACTACTTCTACTTCTATTCAAAACTCTATAACTAGCATAAAAGGAATGTCTAACTTGTTTGAAGAAATCACTTTTAAACATGTCTATAGAGAGGAAAATTGTATTGCGGATTATTTCTCCAATAAGGGGTTATATGTCATGGTATGACATTAATCACTAATGAGGAAGCTATAGATACTAAGGTGCGAGCACACCTCTAAAAAGAACAACATGGACATGTCACCACTGGATAATTATTATAGGTCATGGTATAACAAGGATTTGATGAATAAGAGTTGTAAGACATGTGTGATTATAAGTTGGGGTTATGTGAAGATTTGGGAATGGGTTTGCTTGTGCTACCTTAGTTTCATTATTTCCTCCTTTTCTTGTAATTTTGACATTTGGGATTTCTCATAACAATTTGGTTAACCTAAATTTGGGAATTTCTATGAATTGGTGCTCATATAATCAGATGGGGGTGATATTGTGTGAACTTAACCATATGACCTAGAAGGAGTTAAGCCGAGGCCATGGAAGTTTTTGAGAGAATGGGTTTTTCTCCTTTTCTCAAAATTTTTGAGGGTCATTATGAAAATTTGAGTAAGGATTTTTCCAGAGCCTGGAAGTCAACCAAAAAAGGTGGAGTTGTGGACCTAAAAGGTGTGCACATTGAGATATAATATCCATTTCATCACCATATCCACCAACCATTGGCTCAAGAGGGACATCATATTTCTCATCTAGATTTAGTTCAACATATTCCATCTTCACACTAGTTGAGGTTTCTAAGTCAGCTTCACGCTTTTCTTCAAGATTCCTAGCTTGCATTAAAAGTTAAAGACTCGATTTCGTGGTCTTTGGTTTCTTCCATGGCTCTTAGAATTCCTTGTACAAATAGTTATTTCCCATCGATCAAGGGTTTATTACAGATTGGATTGGTCTATTCTTGGGTAACATGATCAAGGGATTCCTCATCTTCGAATGGGAATGAGAAAATTTCTTCATCACGGATAAACACATAAGCTGATTTTTCTTTTTGAAAATCATCAAGAACCATTTCCTCTTCTTCATGGTTTTCATCATCCTGGTAATTCGGGGCTGCCCTCTTGTAACTTGAATCTACTAAATTATTCTTAAAATTCCAAATATCTCTAGGAAGGCATGTCTAGACCTATCAATATGGGAATATCCTCTTCGTCCTCAGTTGTCACAAAGTGATTCATTTTTCTGCTACCCTGGTAAAAAATGTTAGCTTCTGGGCTTCCAAAATTTTGTACCATGTACCTCATCTTATTATTGGGAAGAAATTTCTCCATATCTCCCTTCACTGGTATGGTTTTAGAAGACCAATTCATCTGAATTTTCCCTCCCAAGTCTTTGTAGAAATTTCTACTCAGCAATATTCGAACGAGGCTGGGACATCTACTACAAAAATCATCACCGAAACTTTCTTGTTTGGAAATATGGTGAGAGCCACTTGTGTATCTTTGATCTTCCCTACAAGTGGGAATCATTTTGACTCCAAGGAGTAATAAGAGCTATCGGGTGGAGTCATGGTATGTTTTAGATTTTTGACAACCTTCACAAGCATGAAATTATCCGAGGCACCTGAATCTATTATGTAATTGTTCAATACATATTCTCCAGCAAGAAGGGAGATATAAAAAGTTTCAACCTTATCAATCTTTGACGCACTCAAAAAAATCATGTTCTATGAGGGAGGTGTAGGTGGGCTTGGCAACATGCCTTTGGAACAAGAAGTTATAACATTGGGTGTTAGATTACCACTCTTGATATATCGATTGAAGCTCTCAAATTGTTTAGGATGAGTCCACAAATATTCAATTTCAGTAATCTACCCTTTTGATTTGTTTGCATATTCTATGAAGTCAAAGGGAGCACATGCAGATAGGGGGGTGAAGGGACAAATTTTGGAGTATGGATAGGCTTGGGAATAAGATTTGATTTTTGGGTAATGGAGGGTATTTTGAAAGGTACACTTGGAGATTTCAAAGTACTAGATTTTACGTGATCAAATTTAGATTTAGACTTGGAAGAGACATCAAAAGGATTACTTGGGATTGCGGGAGTCTTCTTACTTTCTATAGGGTCACACTTTAACAATGTGGACTTCATGGAAGATGGAAGTTGGGATTGTTGACTGATTTTTTTCAAAGTAGCCACGGGAGGACCATCAAACTTATTTTCTTTTACAGTATTCGAGGAGATTCTCTTTTCTCAGACCGAGAATTAGTGAATAATGTGCATGATAAAATGGGTGCATCTTTTTATCTTCTTCATAACCTCCAGAATACTCAGAGAATATGATTTTTGTATTGTTGTCAAACTCATCACTTTCTATGGAACCACCATCTTCACTTTCTTGTTCAAAATCCTATTCATTTTCCTTACTCGTACAACTTGCATTGATAGGTGGGGCATCCCAGGAAAGCCTTCGAGGTGCTCCTACAGTCTGATTTTTTTTGCTTCTTTGGGAAGAAACTCATTCAAATAATTCCCTCTTCAAATATGATATCTCATTCACATAGTTTTGTAGTGATGGATTGGTTCTCTCATCTCCAGGATGTTGGGACTTGCCCTTTGATGGATTATTGATCTTTCCAGAGAGGATGATATTGTCATCAATTTCAATGGCCATCCTTTGTGCTTATAAAATTTTCCTTGGTTGGGCTCTTCACATATAAAATCCTACTTCTAGTGATTTAGAATTGATGAAGAATATCTTGACATTGTTTTCAGATGACGAATCCTCTTCGGGCATCCTACAAAGTAACCATTCGAAATGAGCCATGAAGTCTCTCATGGTTTCATTTTATCCTTTCTCTGTTTAAGCCAACTACAGTAGGAGGTCTTGATAGTCTTTATTTAATTTAAATCTCTCTTGAAGGAAGATTGATCCATATGGATTTGAAATAACTCTTCTTCATTAGAAATAGTTAGCACAAAGAAGGAAAACAATGAAATGGAGGTTATATCTATTAAGTAACATGACTACCACCCTACGCAGGTGGTAGTTACAAAACCGACATCTAGCCAAGGTGGTGGTCTCGGAACCACCGGTATGTACAGTGGCGGTGATCCTGGCCATTACAGACAGAAAACTAAATTCAAACGAACAACCTCTAAATTTGAAAGGATGTTTGTTTCTCTTCTCCTTCATGACCTTTCCCATTCTCTAGTGCATGGGAGGACATGAGAAAGGCTATAAATACATGATTGTAGAAGTGTAGAAGATCATCGAAGCATGGGAGCAAGTGAGCAAGAAGTCTTAGTGCTAGAAATTGTATTTTTGTAGAAGAAAGGAGTGTTGGACAGAGCAAGCAAGTAATTGAAAGGAAGTGTTGAGATATTATCTACTTCTCTTTCTTACTTATTGTAAATTTTGTACCTGTTGATTTGAATTGGCCAATAGAAGTGGGAAGAAAGAGAAATTTCCCTTCCCGACTAGTTTTTCCTCCATTGGAGGTTTTCCAGGATAAAATTTTTGGTGTTATGAGCTTATATTCTTTCCTTTACTACAATTGTTGATTCTAAGCACAATAGTAATTCATTCACTAGCTATCTCTATTATTTTCTAATAGAAAGTAAACAACAATGATTAATTTGTGATTTTGTGAATAATTCCGAAGTTGAAGAGTTTACAGATCATTTTGGTATAAGAGCTAACAAGTATCTAGGATTGTGGTATTTCATTCTTGAATTTGTATGAAAGTGACAAGATCTAAAGGTGAAGAAGCTTTACCTTGCGATCTAGAGATTTCTACAAAGAAGTGGAAACAAATAATTTGGGGAGAAATAGAGGAAGAGAACTTGGTCCGTAGAATCGAGATGCTGGAGACCATGATGGATAGGATGTTTAGAAGGTAAAAGGAACTTGCAGATTTGCAGAAGACAGCTTCCATCAAGCAAGACTCCATGGACTTGGTGGTTTGAGGCTTAGCCAAAAATTTTGGTATAGGAAAGAGTCACCATGAGGAAGATTATGGGGAAGAGCATGAAGAAAAGACTTCTAACACAAGAGAAAAGGTAAAATCTAAACATACTCCTTTTAAAGTTGAGACTAAATTTGAAATCAAAAGCTTTGAAGGACAAGTAGATGCAGAATTATTGGATAAATGGTTGAAATAGTTAGAAGTCTATTTTAGCATCCATAATGTCACTGAGGCACAAAGGATCACCTTTTCACATCTCAAAATGGAGGGACATGCTCTAGTTTGGTGGGAAACTCATCTAACTACTTGTGAAAAGAAGAAACATCCTATTGTGAAATCTTGGAAAGAATTTAAGGAATTACTTAGAGCTAACTTCTATCCTATTGGCCATAAAACTGACCAAATGATTAAATGGTAGTATTTTAGACAAGGCAATGGTCAAAGTGTGTAGGA
The DNA here is from genome assembly GCA_018340775.1 of Taxus wallichiana var. yunnanensis. Classification (NCBI taxonomy): domain Eukaryota; kingdom Viridiplantae; phylum Streptophyta; class Pinopsida; order Cupressales; family Taxaceae; genus Taxus; species Taxus wallichiana. The sequence goes on along the minus strand of CM031239.1, from coordinate 246,914,143 downwards.
CTATACTATGGAGTTTCGAGAGGCAAGCCATGTTGCTAAACATGGATTTGGAGGATGAGGATATTCTAACCAAATACTTGGGAGGACTTCACACTCACCTTCAAAGAAAATTCATCTCCACAAAGCCCAAGGATCTCAATGAAGCATGTGTATAGGAATACTACATAGATGATGAGAAAAAGAAAGGAGAAGTAGAGCCGAGGGTAAAACAGTCAACAAATCAACAGAAAAAGGATTATGGGAAAACAAGTAACAAGATTAAGTGGAAAGGGAAAGGTAAACAAGATGCCACTACTTTAAATACTTGTAAAGATCCCAAGAATTTATTTTTGCAAGAATTATCATATTAATGGTCATATTGACGCTACATCTTTGGAAGTTGCATCCGGAGTTACATCCGAAGAATTGAACCAAAGGACTCCATGATAGCTATAAAGATAGAAGGGGAGGTGGAAATTGAAGATGACTCTAATATAAATGAAAGGCTTGGATGCATGGCCACCGACATGGACAGCGAAGAGGAGATGAGTAGACTATTCTAGATCAAAATCTAGATCAAGAGGACTAAGGTAAATGCTTTGGTTGATACCGGTTCTCAATCTAACTTGATTTCTAAGGTAGTTGTAAAGAAGCTTGGTCTTGAGACTTACCAAGCATCTGCACCCATATCCTTTGGGTTGGGTGAAGAAGTGTGTTGAAATTCAGGTAACAAGAAGATGTAAGGTCAAGTTTGGGATAAATTCCCAATATATAGATGTTTTTGAAGCTGACGTTATTCCACTTGATGCTTTTGATGTGGTATTCGGGAGTCCTTACTTGTATGTTAGGGATGCTATCTTTATGAGAAGGGAAAAATGGTACAGATGGGTCAAGGATGGGATCAACTACAACATCCGGGCACACCAACGTAAGACACGGGTTACTATGGTAAGTGCTAACCAAGTAAAATGGCTTATTCAGTCAAATCATAATCAGTTTTGTTTACTTTTGTTAAAAGATAAACAAGATGGGGTAGAAGTTTCAAATATTTCTAACCAAGGAAAACAAGATTTGGATAGTATTATTCAGTCATTTTAGGAAGTATTTTAGTCTCCTAGTAGATTACCACCAAAACTAGAAGTAGAGCATGAGATTTAGATGTTGTGAGAGTCACCTCTACCGAACATCGGGTTGTATAGGCAATCCTTGCTTGAGAGTACTGAAGTAAAGAAGCAACTCTATGAAATAAAAGACTAAGGGGTAATAGGTCCGAGCACCTCACCGTGTGGTTCTCCTATTGTGATGGTGCCAAAGAAGGATGGTTCTTAAAGAATGTGCATCGACTACCACGCTTCGAACAAGATCACCATAAAGAGCCAATATCCACTTCCTCTTATAGTTGATCTCTTGGACCAGCTTCAACATGCCAAATTTTTCACGAACTTGGATCTCAAGTCAAGTTATCACCAAGTTAGGATGAAGGAGGAGGATATGTGGAAGACCACCTTAAAAAAATAGGGTTTGTATGAATGGTTAGTACTTCCTTTTAGATTATGCAATGCACCCACTACATTTATGAGATTGATGAATGATGTATTGTGGGATTTCATAGATTCATGTGTCATTATATATCTAGATGATATCTTGATTTTTAGTGCCAAATGGGAAGAACATCTAACACATTTAAAGTAAGTCTTACAAGTTCTCGGGAGAAATAACTACTTTGTAATATGAAGAAATGTGAATTTTCCAAAAGTCACTTGTCTATCTTGGGCACGTCATTGGAGGAGGAAAGCTACGAGTGGTTCCAAAGGAGGTGGAAGCCATCACAAATTGGCCAACACCAATAGAAGCCATAGAGACTATAATCTTTGTGGGAGCAATACAATACATGTAGAAGTTCATTCCAAGTTTTTCGGTAATTACAACACATCTATACACACAGTGGCCACAAAGAGTAAGGGTTTTGATTGGGGTAAGGAACAAGATAAATCCTTTGAGTTATTAAAATACAAGATTAGTCATGCTCCAATACTTTCTCTTCCTAGTTTGCAACAACCTTTTGAAGTAGAGACAGATGCCAATGATTATGCTATGGGTGCAATGTTGCTTCAAGGAGGTAAACCCGTATGTTATCATTCTGAAACCTTCACTTCAGTAGTTAAAGGATATTCAATATATGATAAAGAAATGTATGCACTAGTTCAAGCAATTAAAAAATGGAAACATTATTTGTTGGGTAAAGAAACTATTGTGCACACTAACCACAAACCTCTCTAGTATTTACAAGCATAGTCTAAATTGTAGCAAGCAAGGCACTACAAATGGATGGGGTTTCTTTAGCAGTTCCATCTAGTGATCAAATACAAGAAAGGTAGTAAAAATTTGGTGGCAGACATGTTGTCTAGGCCACCCACACAGGAAAATTTCTCCTATTTGGCCACTATCTCTCAGATCGAGCCCTTCACGAAGGAAGCTTACAAAGAAGCATATGCCCAAGACAAAGACTTTGGGGTAACATTTCAGAAGTTATAGTCCCAAGGGGCTGAAAAGATGGGGATTGAAGACTGTTATCTCAAGGATGGGATGCTGTACCGATTGGGAAACTTTGTGTGCCTAAAGAAGAAAGACTTCTATTGATGAGGGAAGCACATACCTCAAAAGTAGTAGGACATTTCGGTGTTGGTAAGACCCTAGCCCACTTGCAAAGGTATGTATATTGGCCCAACATGCAAGAAGAAGTATCAAAATTTATTCGTGGATGTAAACTTTGTTGTACTAGCAAGCCTAAAACTAGGAAGGAAGGTTTGTATATGCCTTTACCAGTACCTACTCATCCATGGGAGGACATTTCTATGGATTTTGTAGGAGGATTACCTATGTCTAAACATGGCCATGACTATCTCTATGTTGTTGTGGATAGATTCAGTAAAATGTGTATTCTTATGGCATGTAAAAAGACAATAAAAGCACATGAGGCAGTAGATATTTTCTTTGCTAATGTATGGGTGCATTTTGGTTTGCCAAAGTCTATTGTCTCTGATAGGGATTCCAGGTTCTTGGGGAAGTTTTTGACTACTTTGTGGAACAAAATGGATACTAGGTTACAGAGGAGCACAACTTTCCATCCACAGAAAGATGGACAAATAGAGGTGGTAAACAAGACTTTGGTACATTTGATCGGAGGGTATAATAATAGTAATCTTGAAGGAATTGGGATGAGTCCTTAGCCTACATTCAACATTCCTATAACCAGGCAGTACACACATCCACTATGAAGTCACCATTTGAAGCATGCTTGGGATATCTACCTACAAATCCACTGGACATAGTAGTTGGACAACAGGATGAGGAGGATACATGAGACACAAAGGTGACTAGAGCCAACAAGTTCATTGAGAGGATCCGGAAAATCCATCTCAAGGTCAAAGAACAACTAGAAAAATCTCAAGAAAAGTACAAAGCTAGGCACGATCAACATAGGAGGGAACACAAGCTTCATGTTGGAGACAAAGTTTGGCTTTACTTGAGCAAGGAGAGACTACAAGGTCAAGCATGGAAGCTCAAGCCACTATGATATGGACCCTTCACTATATTGGAGCAGGTTGAGGAAAATTATTTTGGACGTGATTTTCCATAACTCATGAGGATGTAATCTATAGTAAACTGTGAGAACTTGCACCTATATGAGCCATCCATGCTAGATGAAGATGAAGAACTACAGTTTCTACCTTCCATTGAGGATTGCATCTTGGACTCATGAGGTGAATTGGAGGAGGATGTAGTGCTACAGAGAAGGTCAGAGAGACTAGAAGAGGTCCACAGGAGTCTTGGCAGATTGGACTGAAAGGAAAGACACCAAGGTAGGCCTAGTGGTACTTGAAGGAGAAAGCAAGGGAATTTTTCCCTCATCTACTCCCCCACTAAGCTTTTGTGGGACCAAAATCCTCCTAAGAAGGGGAGGTGTGATCCATAGGGATCCAAAATAACTCTACTTCATCAAAAACAGTCAGCACAAAGAAGGAAAACAATGAAATGGAGGTTCTATCTTTTAAGTAACAAGACCGCCGCCCTACACGCAGGGTGGTGATTACATAACCACCTCCTAGCTAGGGTGGTGGTCCTAGAACCATCAGTCTGCATAGGGCGGCGGTCCTGGCCATTACAGATAGAAAACTAAATTTGAAATGAATAGCCTCTGAATTTGAAAGGATGTTCGTTTCTCTTCTCCTTCATGACCTTTCCCATTCTCCAGTGCATGGGAGGACATGAGAAAGGCTATAAATACATGATTGTAGAAGTGTATAAGATCATCAAAGCATGAGAGCAAGTGAGAAAGAAGTCTTAGTGCTGGAAATTGTATTTTTGTAGAAGAAAGGAGTGTTGGATAGAGCAAGCAAGTAACTGAAAGGAAGTGTTGAGATATTATCTACTTCTCTTTCTTACTTATTGTAAATTATGTACCTGTTGATTTGAATTGGCCAATAGAAGTGGGAAGAAAGAGAAATTTCCCTTCCCAACTGGTTTTTCCTCCATTAGAGGTTTTCTAGGATAAAATTTTTGGTGTTATGAGCTTATATTCTTTCCTTTACTACAATTGTTGATTCTAAGCACAATAGTAATTCATTCACTAGCTATCTCTGTTATTTTCTAATAGAAAGTAAACAACAATGATTAATTTGTGATTTGTGAATAATTCTAAAGTTGAAGAGTTTAGAGATCAAAGACTTTATGTCATCCCAACTAGTGACGAATCGGGCGGTGGGAGGTAGAACCATTATGCTAGTTTTTCTTAGAGGGACTCCATGAATAGTCTTACAAAGAACATGTTCATGTTGGACACCAATAATTCCACATGACACCGTGAAAGCAACAATGTGTTCTTCGGGATGTTGTGTGTTGTCACCTTTGAACCTTGGAAATTTCTTATAGGAACTTGCTAGTAGATCGTGAAGAGGGGTTTCAAGATAAAGCAGACCCGTATTCCTTCCCCATAGAATAATTGATTGAGGCATTTCTACTTCATCTTCCATTTTTGTTTTTGTTTCTTCTCTTACTTCTACAAATTCTTCTTCTTCTAGGAACTCAATGACCAATGGTGGTTAAAAAATGGGATAATTTGAAGGGGAAGTATCAAGCGGAGAGTCTTGCAAGATTTCCGGGTGAACTACTTGAAGAGTCGAGGGAGAGGAGGCTTGGGAGAAGAAGTATGGATTATCTCTAATTCATTCTTGCTGATTTTGCAAAGCCTCGAAATTGGAATCAACAACACCTCTCGACCTGCTCAACCTGGTGTATCTTCCTTCAGCCAAATTTTGGAAACTTTTACAGTGGGAACACCAAATGACATTGTGGAATGTGAAAATTCACATGCATAAATCAGCAGTGTATCTTTCGGAAATAGACTTTCATGAACTCTTTTTTTCTAGTTTTTTCAATATTTCATTTTTTTGTATTTTAAGACCTTGAGGTTGTGTTTTGGGTGTATATGTTGCTAAATATACCCCAAGGTGGGTGACAAAAAATATTGGTGAGAAAATTTGTCTAGTGGAAATACTTGTGGATTTCTTGCCAATGCTCTCGGAATATAAGTCCCTCTACTCAAGCGGTGCATTTGGCATATATGCATGCGTAAGAAAATGTGGATTTTTGTGGTGTCCTTTTGAATGGGAATCTAAAAGGGGCACTCCATTGACAACTTTGTGAAAAGGCTAGCAATTTATTGCTAGAGAGGACTTTGTGAAGTACAGAAAGGGGAGTGAGAAAAGAGGTAGGAGAACTAATGCTAGAGGTAGGAAATCAGATTCCTGCACACACACTAGTTAGCAGTATCATCACATGCATTTATGAGAAGAAACAAATTTATAAGCATCATTAAGACTAAATTAAATTCGATGAACATAAAGTATCAAGAAATGCCTTATTCGAAGAAATCTAGAAACTCCTTCTTGTATTAATTTCTCAAACAAAAGTTATACATATTGGAGAAAAAGAAGAAATTGAGAAGGGTAGAAAGGAAGAATTTGGCTATCTCCATTGTTCTCTCAAGGTAGAAAACTCATTAAAGTGGGAATGGCATTACAATTTATAGAATATAATATGACTCTTCATCTACCCCCTAATACATTTTTATATGTCCTTGCACAACTTAAATATTTTCAACTTCCTAGGAAACTTTGAAGTCCCTTTTTATAACATAAAGGTGACTTATTACATTAGGAATATTAGAGCTTATGAAAAAGTGTAATCCCAACATGAAATTAGAATATTGGAAAGTGAGAGAAAGTTGGGGGAAGAGGAGAGAGAAAGAGAGAGAAGAAGAGGAGATGTCATTTCCAATGAAGTCCGTTGATCCTCGTTGATGGAAATCTCCAAATGTAGTGAAACTTTGAATCTTCAAACTCCTTGCACATTGTGAATCTCCTTCAAATTAGCTCATGAATGCTTACCAAGTTGAGTGAACTATTCCATTGATGACCATAACTCCCAACATGCATATGATATACTATTTTTAGTGAGAGGTGATTTTTTCCTCTTCTCGACCATCATGATGTGATGAACTCCCTCATTCGATCCTATGCACACTACCCTTGCCTCAGCCACTTCTTTAGGGTGACTAACTATTTTCCTAAGCACCCAAATAAGGGACATACTATTTTTAGTAAGTGGTCATTTTAACTTTTTTCTTCTTTGAACACTCATTCTGCCTTCTTTGTGATCTTGATGCCTAAGTGTCGTTATCTCATTTGCTTTTAATGATGAGGTTCCAAACATAGCAAGTCTATATAGGAAAACTTAATATTTTTAGAAAGTGTGTTTCCAATGCTCGATTTGCAATGGAACATAATTTTTGGACTTGTTTTGTTGTTACAATCACACCCTCCAAATTTCACATAGTTTTTCCCACTAAAATGATTGGAAATAAATTTTGAAAAGTGTACCTAAGCGGTGGCTTCGGGCACGGAGCTACCATGGTGACCATTATAGGAGCTTCAAATTTGTAGGTTTAGTTTTTATCTTCGTTTTCAATGAAAACATATCCATTGCAATAGGTTTTTTATTTGGAGCCCATATGTAATTTTTTAGTTCATTTCCATTTCCAGAGTGATGAGAAATCTAACGAATGTGAGTTGGTGCACAAAATGAGGATTTTTTGGAGAAAATGATTCTGGGCACCATTTGACATCTTGTTTGTTGTATCTTGATTTTCTTGCAAAATGTGAAAGTATTAAAAAGACAACATCTCGATCCAACTTTTACTTTCCAAGATATGAGGAGTTTTCGATTAGGTGGCTTCATAGTTATCTGGCAAAAATCTCCATTTTCTCTTTGTTATTTGTCATTTCACTTCATTTTTCTCCAAAGCTGCATATTCTTTGTGCATTCACAGTTTGGAGAGTTTGGAGATCATGATGGATCTTGTTTGGATCAAAAATTGTGGACCAGGAGTCTAAAAAAGCTTGAGTAAAGCCATGGCATGGTGAGGAGCGGTGAAGGAGAAATGAGGGGGAAGAAATGGCTAAGTGCGATTTGAATATTAAAAAATGTGCACATGGAGGGGCTGGGTTAATTTTTTTCCCTTGACGTCCCTCACCTCAGGGACATGAGGGACATCAATTTCCATGGTGATCCTGGAGGTGACACGCATCACTTAATGACGGTAGGGGATTTGAGCAAAAGGGCCTAACAAGCACCTGGGGGCTAGAAACTGGTCATATGGGTGACCAAAACAATCTCCTAGAGGGATGGGTGAATTTTTCCATGTTTTTGTCCCTCACCTCAAAGGGACATGAGGGACATCAAATTCCACGGTGGTCTTGGAGCTGACATGTGTCCTCGATCCAACGGCAGGGAGTTTGAGCTCCAAAAATGCACTTGGGGGCTGAAAGTTGGTCACGTGGGTGACCAAAAGACTCCCCATAGGGGCTAGGAACATTTTTCAAGGGCTTATGTACCTAACCTTATGGACTTCAGGGACATAAAATCCCACCAGGATCCTAGTGCTAACACGTGTCCTCTCGAAAATTGACTAACTCCTAGACTATCTCCAAGAGGGTGACTTGGAATGATGATAACTTGAGCTCCCGGTGGAATTTATTGGTGAAATTTTATATGATTCTGACTTTAAATGGAATTTTAAATCCAATGGTGGGGGTCTCATGTCTTGATTCATCCATTTGATGTCTAAAAAATAAGAATTTTTATTTGAGAACCCACTTTTTCCTGAGAAAACCTACCTTCAAATCCTATGCGCCAAGGTGTTGTGAAAAATATGATTTCACCATCATTTAGGTCTTGGAATCCTCTTTATGGTGATGTTTCTTTTTACTTAGAACCCCATATGGGGCTCCAGAATCATCTTCCAAAGCTCACCGGTTGTTTTGTTTTGTGCACTGACTAGGCCTGTGAACCCTAATTCTAGCGAAACTACCCCAACTTCTTCGAGACCTTTCAAAATATTCTTGAACCATATCCATGATGTCCCAAGACCTTTGGATCAGTTCTACATCCACTTAGGTTATTCTTCTCTACTCCGCGAGGTTACTTTAGCTCCAGGAAGGCCAATGATAGCCCTTCCCACAATTGCCTGTAGATTTGCAAATGAAATCCTAAAATCACCTAGGGGGAATGAATGTAATTTTATAAATCACCTAGGGGAATGGTATAACATTATTTGGGAGGTCATTTGGAATTAATGGAAATATTTTGGGTGTATTTGAGTGATATACTTGAATATTTTGGCACGGGTGTATAATTTTCGTGCTCGGAAATTGTCAATTTCGTTGTTGCACATTTGCATGACAATAGATGGCTCTAGCTTGGGGACATGACATGGAATGATTGTAGTGAAGACATGTCATGAGATCTCCTAGAATATAAACTTACAACATATTGACTAGTTCCTTATCCATTGGTCCTTGCAGAGTCATGTACAACCTACAACAAGAGAGAGAGAGATAAAGAGAGAGAAGAAGGAAACACACACACACACACACACAAAAAGACGGAAAAGAAACACATGACACACATAAAAAACACCTATGATACAAGGCAGGGGACAACCCACTTTCACTAAACCACTTTTAATTTCTCAAATTCTACCCCTGAAAAGGCAACACCGAATGATGATGTTCTATGAAGCCATTGACGGGTTCCAGAAAGTACCCTCCCTCTCTCAGCTGCTTATGAAAGCTAGGTGCTTTCACAATTGTTTGTGTACTTGGTAGGAGTGAGTCCATGTGAGCTTCTTGATGCTTAGGTCTTTGCTTGGAAATTTCATTGCCTTCATCCTCTTTGAAATTGGTTTCATAGTGTCAGTTGCATTCCACATTTATCCACATAGATGATTCTTCGTTGAGCACACTATCGCTGCCCAGCAGCTGATTTTCATTCAAATTTCTTGAACATTTTGGATTCTTTTCTTTCCCAGGTCTATGCTCATTGACCTCTTTTCCATGAGAAACCTCATACTTATCCTTTTCCTTTACTCCATTGTGAAGTTCTTGAGTACTAAAAAAGGATTAGACATGACCTCATACTTGTCTTGTATGTCCATGGCATGAGTGAAGAGATCAAGAATCAGCTCGGGGTCTTCTACAACTTCTACTACATCCAATATTTCTTGCATGGAGTTATGCTTCATCATTTCTTGCAACTCCTCTTTGTATGCCTTTGAAGAATATTTATTTTGTATATCAAAGCAACTATCTAGAGGGACTACCTCATCATATTTGGAATCGCTGCATTTTATAACTCCTTTGTCCATAGGAGCTTTAGCTTCAAAGGCCTCAAAACTTATTGCTTCTATTTCTTCATCATGGAAAGAATCTTCTTCTACAAATGGGAAAGAGAATATCTCAATTTTTTCATCATATCCACTAACCATTGGCTCATCATATTTCTCATCTAGATTTATTTCAACATAGCCCATCTTGACAATTGTTGAGGTTTCCAAGTCGATTCATGCTTGTATTCAAGATTCGTGGCTCGCATTAAAGTTCAAGATTGATTTCGGGGTCTATTGTTTCTTCCCGTGGCTCTTAGAAGTCCTTGTATAGATAGTTCTTTCCCATTGCTCGAGGGCTCATTGCGGTCTGGCTTGGTCTCTTCTTGGGTAACATGATCAAGGGATTCCCCATCTTCGAATGGGAATGAGAAAATTTCTTCATCACAGATAAACACATAAGCTGATTTTTCTTTTTGAAAATCATCAAGAACCATTTCCTTTTCTTCATGGTTTGTATCATTTGGTAATTTTAGGCTGCCCTCTTATAACTTGAATCTACTCAATGCTTCTTAAAATTCCAAATATCTCTAGGAAGGAATGTCTAGACCTATCAAGATGGGAATATCCTCTTCCTCCTCAATTGTCACAAAGTGATTCATTTACCTGCTACCCTAGTACAAAATGTTAGCTTCTAGGCTTCCGGAATTTTGTACCATGTACCTCATCTTCTTCTCGGGAAGTAATTTCTCCATGTCTCCCTTCACTAGTATGGTTATAGAAGACCAATTCATCTGAATTTTCCCTCCCAAGTCTTGGCAAAAATTTCTACTCAACAACATTCGAATGAGGCTGGGACGTCTACTACCAAAATCATCACTAAAACTTTCTTGTCTGGAAATATGGTGAGAGCCACATGTGCATCTTTGATCTTCCCTACAAGTGGGACTTCTTTTGACTCCATGGAGTAATAAGAGCCACCAAGTGGAGTCATGGTAAGTTTGAGAGCTTTGGAAACCTTCACGGGCATGACATTATTCGAGGCACCCGAATCTATTATGTAATTGTTCAATACATATTCTCCAACAAGAAGGGAGACATAAAAAGGTTCAACCTTATCAGTATTTTATGCACTCAAAGAAATCATGTTTTGTGAGGGAGGTGTAGGTGGGTTTGGAAACATGCCTTTGGAACTAGAAGTTACAACATTGGGTGTTAGACTACCACTCCTGATATATTAGATGAACCTCTCAAATTGTTTAGGACAATTCTGCAAATATTTGGTTTCAGTAATCTACACTTTAGATTTTTTTGCATATTCTATGAAGTCAAAGGGAGCAAATGTGGACAAGGGGGTAAAGGGACTAATTTTGGAGTCTGGATAGGCTTGGGAGTAGGATTTGATTTTTGGGGAATGGAAGGTATTTTGAAAGGTACTCTAGGATCTTTCAAAGTACTAGATTTTACTGAGGATCAGATTTAGATTTAGAATTGGAAGAGACATCGGAAGGGTTACTTGGGATAGTGGGAGTCTTCTTACATGTTACATGGTCAAGATTTAACAATGCAGATTCATGGAATATGGAAGTGGGCATCCTCATATGATTATTTTGTTTTGCGGAGTTGCCACGGGAGGCTCATCAACCTTATTTTCTTTTGCAACAATGGAAGGAGATGCTCTTTTCTTGGACTAAGAACGAGTGAATACCATGCATGAGAAAATAGGTGTATCTTCTTCATAACCTCCATAATAATCAAAGAATTTGATTTTTGTATCATTCTTATACTCATCGGTTTCTAGGAACCACCACCTTCACTTTCTTGTTCAAACTCCTCTTCATTTTCCTTACTCCTACAACTTACATTGAGGTGGGGCCTCCAAGGAAAGCCTTTGGGGTGCTCCTACAATCTGATTTTTGTTTATTCTTTGGGAAGAAACTCATTCAAATAATTCCCTCTTCAAATATGTTATCTCATTCACCTACTTCAGTAGTGACGGATTGGTTCTCTCATCTCTAGGATGTTGATCTTTCTAGGGAGGATGAGATCATCATCAAGTTCAATGGCCATCCTTTATGCTTCTAAAAGTTCCTTGGTTGGGACCTTCATAGATGGAATCCTACTTATAATGATTTAGAATTGATGAAGAATATCTTGACATTGTTTTGAGATAGTGATTCCTCTTGGGAATCCTATGAAGCAACCATTCGAAATGAGCCATGAAGTCTCTCATGGTTTCATTTTCTCCTTTATCTATTTGAGCCAAGCCCTAGGAGGTCCTGATAGTCTTTAGTTAATTTAAATCTCTCTTCAAAGGAAGACTTTATGTCATCCTAATCAATGACGGACCGGGTAGGTAGGAGGCATAACCATTATGTTGGTTTTTCTTGGAGGGACTCCATGAACAATCTTACAACTACATGTTCATGTTAGACACCAAAAATTCCACATGACGTTGTGAAAGTAGCAATGTGTTCTTTAGGATGTTGTGTGTTGTCACCTTTAAACCTTGGAAATTTCTTACATGAACCCCTTTGGTAGATTGTGAAGAGGGGCTTCAAGAGAAAGAGGTTGGTATTCCTTCCCCATGAAACAATGGATTGAGGTCTTTCTACTTCATCTTCCATTTTCGTTTTTGTTTCTTCTCTTTCTTCCAATTTTTTTTCTTCTTTTGGGAAATCAATGGCTAATTGTGGTTGAAAAATGGGAGAATTTTAAGGAAGTATCAATGGGGAGTCTTGATAGGATTTCTAGGTGAACTACTTGAAGAGCCGGAGGAGAGGAGGTTTGGGAGAAGAAGTATGGAGTATCTCTAATTCATTCTTGCTGATATTGTAAAGCCTTAAAATTGGAATCAACAACACCTCTCAACTTGCTCAACATGGTGTATCTTCTTTTAGCTATTTTTTGGAAAATTTTATAGTGGGAACACTAAAGGAAACCGTGGAATGTGAAAATTCATGTGTAGAAATCAACAATGTATCTTTCGGCAATGAACTTTCATGAACTCTTTTTTTTTTTCTGGTTTTTTCAATATTTCATTTTTGTATTTTAAGACCTTACGGTGGTATTTTGGGTGCGAGATGTTGCTAAATGTGCCCCATGGTGGGTTCCAAAATTGTTGGTGTGAAAATTTGTCACGTGGAAAAACTTGTGGATTTATTGCCAATATTCTAGGAATCTAAGTCCCTCTACTTAAGCGGTGTAGCTTCCAGTATATGCATGTGTAAAAAAATATGGATTTTTATGGTGGCCTTTCGACGAGATGATCTAACAAGGGCACTATACGATGGAAAAGTGATTAGAAAGTGTGGGAATCTACAAGTAACTTTTCCTCACACCCAACCTCTTGACGTCGTGCCAAGATAGCGAGTGGGGATTGAATATGTGTGGGATGCGAGAAAAAATAGTTAGGTAATTTGATGTCTTTGACATGCACTAGTGGAAATTGTAAGTCTAAGGTAAAGAAGGCCCTCCTAACCTAAAGCTGGTGTGATAGATCGATCGCAAGGATGACTACTCAAAGGCTCCAATCAATATCAAGCTCTGGCATGATTCGGTCATGGGTTTTGGAATACGTGGAAAATGACCTGGGATAGTTTCATGTATATCTCTAGATAAGGTCATAGGACGGATGGTAAATATAATTGACTCTATGGGCGATTCTCTGGCCTAGTCCTGAACTCCTTAGCTTTGCTAGCTGCTATGTCTAACAAGGATAAGCTGTTTGATGATGATAGGTGGAAGTGCGGTAGATCTAAATACTAATGTACATAGGGCAACATCTATGTCTGATTCACCTATGGACTCATTGGGTTGTGGGATTTGTGGGTCACAACCATAGATTCGTGGTTCTTTGTGGACCTACTATGGTCATGTGTGGAATCAGTCCCTAATCCCTAGTATCCAATAGTCATATGCTTTTTCAGCCTCTATATTTAGAATTATTAATTGTGTGATCTTTTCAGAGTATCTCACAGGCATTCGTGCAACCTAAATTCTTAAGTTGGTATCTATATCTGTGAGAGTGTCTCCTACATCTGGCTGTGGGACCAAAGGATCACAACCAAATGTCTGCTCTCTTTCAAACCCTTCCACAGTCATGTGGATATGTATCTAGAGTAATCTATAGTTTGGTTTATTTGAGCAAAACGTGTGTGCTTTGTCATCTTCTATGTTTAACTTTGTGCGGTTGGGAACTGATTTGTTGTAAGTTTTCTTGTTGTTCGGAAGACTTAGATCCTAAGATTATGATCTATATCGAGTTATGGCTGTGATGAGATTGGGTTGGGGCATAATTGGCTCAAATACGTATTCCTAGGCTATCTAGGTCCCATGATTGTCATACACAATGTAAACTAAATGTAGCAAAAATAAAATTAACTATGTGAAGTATATCTATAACATATATAACTATGTGACAAATTTTAAAACAAACAAAGTAACCGAGTATAGCTACTTGCCTCTGTAGTTGTAAATCTATTCTAAACAATGAAATAACTAATCTAATCTATTTGAAAGAATCTCGATCCTACCTTAGAAGTGAGGAAAGAATCATAGTCTCTCGAAACTATCAATCCTCACAACTTCCTTGACAATATCGAAAGTAAAATTGGTGAAATAAAGTGATTGGCTACTTTATTCGATATGCTTCTAATTTAGAACTTTGAAAGCTAGAACTGGATTCTAGTAAGCAAGTGGAAAATCTGATGATGTGTGTGATCTTGTCCCCTCAGTGTGATCTCCTCGTTCCTTTGTGTTCACATGGATCCAAAAAAGCGTGTAATGCTAGCATCAATAGAAGTAGATATTGGGACAAAGGTAGCTTAATATACAGACTGAATATAATGCGAGTAGGAGAGAGATAGAGCAAGAGTACAGAGCTTGGCTTATGCAATTCCTAGCGGGATCTATTGCGAGTCATGCAACATAAAATGTCCAGAACCTAAAACTATCTTGTTTGAAGAACAAAACCTACAACTTTAATGGCTTCCTAATGAAAAAAATAGACTATCTTACTCCAATGGATTGGATGAAATATCAATAGCACTTGCATAAGATGGATATGTGGCTTCCTAACAGCAAAACAACACTAACTAAGCATGCAATGAATGAAACTAAGAATTCTAAGAAAAATGAAAGAATAATCTATTGCAATGAGAAATTTAGAGGAAAATTTTAGGGGCCATTTGCTTGAGCACAAGCCAACTATTTATAGCATTTGCATTTACCCAAGGTATAAACCAAATTAAACTCTTAAACTATAAACAATGGCAAAACACTATGCAGCAGGAACCAATCATTAATGCAAGCCCAAGGCGGTGAAAAAAAGCTGGTAAACATTGAAATTTACGTGAGTCATGTTAAAAGAGCATTTTGGAAAAACGTAAAGGACCACCACCTTGAGTAGAGGCGGTAAGTTATAGGACCGCCACCTTAATTAGGGTGGCGGTCATGAGACCGTGCCAGGCGGGGCGCGGTTTTGTAGTTGAAGAGAAAAAGGAAAAGAAGAGAGGGAAAATAGAAAATCAAAGCACGAGGGGGCTAAGTGGGGCATGCAAGATGATAACACATACTCGAGAGAGATTTTCCGGATCCCGAACACCTTGCGAGGAGACTTGTATCATCATTGGGGCACATGTTACGTTGTTCCGATGGCGCATTACCC
Source organism: Taxus wallichiana var. yunnanensis (assembly GCA_018340775.1). Lineage (NCBI taxonomy): Eukaryota > Viridiplantae > Streptophyta > Pinopsida > Cupressales > Taxaceae > Taxus > Taxus wallichiana. Next base: position 246,898,772 of record CM031239.1, on the reverse strand, counting down.
TACAATTTTGGGTACGTACATATTGCCCCCTCAGAGAAGTGTTTTAGCAACAAAGAGGTGTAAAACAGTGGGTCTGAGTATGGTGGTTCGAAATGGGAAGTTAGAAGTTATACCTGATACGTCTGTGTGTCGAAATGACGCCATCCAAAATTCCTGCTCCCTGCAAAGCGAAAAGAGAACTCAAGTGCAGATAGACAAGATAGATCAGAAAATAAATGATAAAATAATGGGAAATGAGGACGTACCATTTGTGTGGGGATAAGAACTTACCTCTTTCAGCGCTCCAAACTTGTGAAAAACAAAACCAACATTCAAAACAAGTCAGGCTGCTATATATATGAAAGTGGACCCATTTTCCTATTCATTTGCGTGTATTGATTTGATTGATTCGAGCTCTGGGACCCTTGGTGATGGTTTCTTATGGGGTAGAGTCAAAACGTCGTGGCGAGATAGCGATCATGCCTCTCGTGTGCAGATCATCAACCCGCGAGATCACAAAGTTATTTCTCCTTAATTTATTATTTTTACCTCCAAATTTTTAAAATGTTAAAATCTTTGTCATGGGGGTTATTTTTGAAAATGTTAGGTTCAAAAGGTCCATTTAGGGGGCGCTCTTTGGGTAGGCTTTGCTTTAGTTAAAATGGTCCTTTTTGGTGTTTTTGGTCTTTTTAGGATATAAAACCCGCGTGGGTTTTCGTGACACGACTGCTACCCTGCCCAGGGTGGTGGTTACAAGACTTCCACCTTTAAGGTAGCGATTGCGAAACCGCTACCCCGATCAGGGTGGCGGTTCTTCACAAAATGTCAAAAGAACACTTGTTTGAGATTGTTTTTGCATTTTTAGCATTTCTATGTGTTTTCATGATTTTTCTAATGCAATTGAGATGCTAACTTGCTTTGTTTTGTGTGTTTTTGGGTGTATGTAGGCGAGAGAGGAGTACATCTAGTGGAACCGAGAGAGGGAGTGTGATTGGTTCCAGCAGTGCTAGATGTCATTTCACAGGAAGAGCAGGATACTCTTCAGAGGGCTGGTATACTACGTATATCACGGGTTCCACATGTTACACCATCCAGTCACATACTCTATGACTTATTTTCCTACTGGGATGCTGATCGGAACACCTTCTAATTACCAGGGGTCCGAGGTGAGTGGACCATCACACTAGAGGATGTTTACCGTATCCTGGGGGTCCCGATTATCGGGAGACAACTCACCGTTGAGACAGCAGGTTCACAGGCCTAGATAGCACAGTGGGCTTCTTACATGGGAGATGCAATCATCTTCACGGGTTCGAAGAAGGGGGTTAGAGTTTGGTCTATTCCTAGTTTTCCCATCCCCTTGCTTCACTAGGCTATTATGGGGATCCTTGCCTCAAGATTGATCGGGGATAAGGGAGAAGACACACTGCTATATTTCTAGTCCCCCATCATTGCACAGATCTAGGGTCATGGCCGGATTTATGCTGCGGAGCAATATACTTGGGACTACTTACCGTGACTTATAAAAGGTAGTCCATTTATAGGGGAGCTTTGAGCCACCCGACCACGGTCATGAGTTGGGTCATGAGCACTTGCATCCCCTATGGCAGAGGTGTAGAGGTGATGGATCTCGGAGCTGTGAGGGTAGCCAAATGGACAGATATGTCGGTGCTCAGAGCACCTCATTAGCCAGTTGCTTCTCGACCACCGATGAAATGGAGGCCACACCATACTAGACCACGAAAGGCATATGGGGCAAGGAGGCTCTTACTTTGATCTCCTATTCCACCATAGGGCAGCTTATTGATAGAGTAGGGCGAGTGGAGATACACCCCTTCAAACTAAGTTCCTCAATAGTTTGGCCTAACTTACATGGGCATGCTTCCCTGGTAGTGCCGGGATACGGAGTCGGTTGAGAGGCTAGAGGGGGTCCTAGAGGCCGAGGTTGGACGGTTATTACACCGGCATTCCTATTGCAGCTAGGAGGGTAGTATGTGCACGAGGGAGAGCCGGTGCTCCTCGTGCACCCCTACTTGATGCTGCGGGTCCCGCCCATAGTAGTGATGACCCTCATCGACATAGACTCCAAGTCCGAGGAGTTCACAGGGGAGAGACAGAGGGGGGGAGGCGAGGAGGACGGTGATCATGAGTGGCATGAAACTCGGGATATCAGCGCGGCGAGAGAGGGCAGAGCAGAGTGTAGAGAGAGTGACTCTGGTTTCAGAGGAGCCACTCTCCCAGGGCCATGGTGGGGAGGATGAGTCCGTTGTAGGATTCTACATCACTCTAGCCATGAGGGGAGCACCTCGTCAAGCAGGCGGCATCTGTGCGGTGTGCCAACCCTAGAGATCCATCCTGGAGGCCCAGTGATCCGAGTAAGTTATCTTCTCTTTGCTCTGAGTTAGGATTGCTTTAATTTCCATCTCTCCTTTTGTTTACATTTGTGTTTATCTCTTGTTTTATTTCTAATTCATTTTCTCCTTTGTTTGCAGAGACCGCCGATGAGTGGCGAGACTTGATCCACAGGGTATGCACCGATACCCTGATGATCCCCATGGAGAGGACCCGTGCGGAGAGCTGTGCCTGTGGATGATGGGGAGCCCTCGGCGGATTAGCGAGACATACCGATGTCTTTTCCCCTATCTAGCATGTGGCCAGGATGGTATCGACTCTCCGTACGGAGCTAGCGAGGTATAGGACAGTCGAGCACCTAATGAGGAGTCATTCTCGTGGTGATATTGTGGCTGCCCCTTAGGATTTTGAGCCCTCTCGTGCACTCTCAGAGTGCCAGCGTAGCGAGTCCTAGGCATGGGTGTGCACCTTCAGAGGGGTCTCATAGGGATTGAGAGGCCACTTGGCTCTCTAGATTTTTGTATGATATTTTTGTATATCCGGGCTCTTTGAGTGTTTTGACCATGTTTAGCGCATGATGGCATCAGACAGAATTTTGATCATTTTATATATATATATATATATATTCCTTTTGGATCAGAATTTTTGCATTTATTGCTTTGTTTCCATTCCCTTATGTATATTATGATGTTATGCTTATATGCTTTTTAGAATGTATGCAATGGAGTACAAATGTTTACTTTCTTTTTGTATTTCATGATCTTTGATATATGATAATGTAGATACAATGTGATTGTGAATCTTAGTTTCTATAAGCAATTTTGGGTACTTCATATTTGCTTTGGCAAAGTGGTGAAGATAAGCCGGTATGATGAGAAGATAAACCTACCCCTCTCCTAACCCCATGCAACTAGTAAGATGCGAGGGCTCATCACCGAGAGCTGAAATGTGTTGATATGATATTGATGAAAGATAGACAAAGATTTGGCGGAACTAAAATAGGATGCTACAAGCCTACTCCACTCGAGTGACTTCATAGTTCGGGATGCAACTTACTTTGCGGTTTATCTAGACTTAGATCCGTAGATGGACACATGGTAGACAAAATCTGGGTTTTAGGATTTTTAATTCTCTTAGAATTTTGGACATCCGATTCATTTGTTTTTGACTCAAGACTTCAAGATTTGAATTGTTTGTTTATGACCTTTACGTTTGTTTGTCAAGAGGACCCCCACACCTTGCCCCATGCTACTAGTAAGAAGCGTGGGTTTATCACCATAGACAAGGCATAGGTGAGTAAGGGCATTTCCATCCTTTCCCAACCATACGTCAGTAGTAAGAGACGCAACCTCATCACCGAAGGTTGGTGGGGTAAGGAAATGTGTAAATTTAAAATTTTCTGTTTGATCTATATTTGACTTGTTTACTTGAGCAAAATGTCGGCGTTCTTTTATTTCCAAAGAGATATATGTACAAGATAGATGTGACACCATGAAGCTTCTAGAACATGACCATAGGCAAGACACCATTCCTAAGAAGAAACCAAAAGTGAGAACAAACCTAGAGATCTTGGTATGGTTACCGTTAAGACCACTGTCATATCTAGTTTTATTTGATGAAGTGATTCGAAATAGTTTGATGATATCATGGAAATAGAGAAGTATGATTAGAGCGTTTATGCCAACAACATCATGAGTTTGTAATGAATTTCTTTGAGAATAAATTCCTTGATCACAAATTTGTACAAAACAAGCGAGATAAAATGATCCTAACTATATGAAGATGCAATGTAGATATAATTATACAAGTAGTACTAGTTGCTTACGCGTAGAATCGTTTGAGGTGTAGGAATTGACTGTTTCACCAAATTCCTCACCTTCCAAAGATACATAGGAGATATGCACCATTTCCATTTTCCCTCATGACTCGGTATGGGCCTAACCATTTAGGCCGAAACTTCCTTCCTTCGCAGGTCTTTTTGTCGATCCATTGTCTAGCCTTAGAACTAGATCACCTTCATATATGTTGCATTCATAGACTTTCTTGTTATCTTTGCAAAGACATTCATTCAAGATAGACTCTGTGCCATTGTTCAAAGCATCTATCCTAGCTTCATCTAGGCTTTCTAGTTGGGAGAGACGTGTTTCTCTGTAAGCGTCTTCGTCTAGAATACCTTGTAATGAGATATAAAGATTGGGTATTTCAACCTCAAGCGGGAGAACTGCTTCTACCCCAAATACCGGTGAAAAGGAGTGGCTCCTATTGGTGTTCTTATTAAAGTTCGGAGGGCCCATAAAGGTGGATATAACTTCAAATGCCAATCTCACTTGCTTTATTTCACCGTTTTAAGGAGAATGGATTTTAATGTTTTGTTTGTCACCTTATCCTATCCATTGGCTTGAGGGTAATACAAGGAGGCCGTATGATGGCTTATTTTAAATTTATTGCACAATTCGTGAACTTCGTCATTATTAAAAGAAGTCCCATTATCTGAGATAATGACTTGCAGGATACCATACCTACAAATGATTTCGTTCAAAATGAACTTGGCGATTACAGAACCCAACACAGTAGTAAGAGGCGTAGCCTCTACCCACTCAAGATAAAATGTTCAAAGTGGCCATGATTATGAAATTATGGCCACACTGTAGATGAGGAGAGAATTTCCTATTAACTCTAGGCCCCACATAGAAAATGGCCATGGAGTAGCGATTGGTTGTAGAGCTTGTGCTGGCATGTGAATCTCATGAGAGAATTCTTGGCACTTATGAAACCTTCGTACAAACTCTACTACATCGTGTTCTAGAGTAGGCCAGAAATAGCCCATTCGATGTATTTTTCGAGTGGTGGCATGGCCACCAAAGTGGCCTCCACACATTCCACTATGAGATTCATGGATAATCTTCTTGGATTTTTCTATGTTGACACATCTTAAAAGCATTCCATCGAACTCTTTTTGATAGAGCACTTTCTCTATAATGACATATTTGGCTACAATAATACGTAACCACCTTCTTTGTTGTGATGTAACACCTTCCGAGATACGTATGATCCATGATGTAATTAATAATATCAGTATACCAGGGACACTCAGAGATGGGAGGTCTGCTTTTGATGTAGTATATGCACTCATCGGGAAAGTCCAGATCTACTAGATCACCCGCATTTAATGGATTATCAGCTAACCAACTGTGATGATTTGTCTTTAACCGACTTCTAATTTATGAATGTTAATTCAAATTCCCCCATTAATGTTATAAAGCATCTAACCTTTTTAGACAAGGACCCTTACGTGAGGAAAGTTCACAAATGTTCTGTCTTTACAATGACATTTGTTTCTTGATTTAGCATGTAATGTCTTAAGCATTTGGTTGCAAAGACTATGGCGAGCTATTCTCATTCTGCTTGCATGTAGCATGTTTCATAGTCGAGCAATGTTCAGCTAATGCAATAGATCACATGTTCTCTCATGTCATCGTCTTCTTGAGCCAAAGATACGAAGAGGTAGTGAGACATTGGTGGCTCGTGAATATAAAATTAACAAGTGATCTGGATTAGGTGGCATTAGCGTAGGTGGTGATAACAAGAAATGCTTAACTGTGTTGAAAGCTTCATTTTAGTCTTCGGTCCAATCAATGCTATAATCTTTCTTGAGTAGATTGTTGATTGGATGAATGGTGAAACTTAAGTCCAGGATGAATCTCGGATTACACCAAGTTTTCCAAAAATGACCCGATTTCAGATTCATCCGAAGGTGGCACCATTTCAAGAACAACGTTAATTTTGGTTGGGTCAACATCAATCTCGGGTGATGATATAATGTAACCTAGGAGCTTCCCTCCTATCACACCAAAGACACATTTTTCTAGATTTAGCGTGACTCCGTATTCTATCAGACATGAAAGAATGACGCGAAGCACTTCCGGATGGTCCCAATGCTTCTTGGCCTTGGCCAACAAGTCATCTACGTAGGATTCCACAATTTTATGAATAAGATCATGAAATATATACGTCATAGCCCGCTGGTATGTAGCGCCAGCGTTCTTGAGACCAAATGGCATAACAACATAGCAATAGGTTCCCCAAGGAGTTATAAATGTGGTTTTAGCTTGATCTTGTTTGGATATTCTGATTTGATTGTATCCTGAGAATCCATCCATGAGAGATAAAATCTCAAATCCAGTTGTTGCGTCAACAATGACATCTATAGATGGTAATGGGAAGTCATCTTTAGGACATGCCTTGTTAATGTCTCGGAAGTCTACACATATGCGTATCTTTCCATTCTTTTTGAGAACCGGAACGATATTAGATACCCACTGAGAGTAATCAACTGGTTTGATGAATCCTACTTGGAGGAGTTTCATTACCTCCTCTTTCACCATGAGAGCCACCTTGGGTTTCATTGGTCTCGATTTTTGTTTAACCGGTTTTGCATCTGATTTAGTGACGAGGTTGTGCACCGTAATGTGTGGTGCAACCCCTGTTATTTATTTATAATTAAATGCAAAAGCCTTCGATGTTCCTTGAGGATCCGAGTGTGTATTTCTACTTGATGGAGTTAACAAGGATCCTAACTTCAATATCCTTGGTTCATCTTCTGTTCCGATGTTAATATCAATTGTTTCTTTGATTAAAGAAGCGTTACCTTCTTCAAACTTAGGTAGGGTTGGAGGTAGTTTCAGGTCATATCCATTCTTGATTGTGTATATGTTGAGTTCCTTTTATGGGGGAAGCTCTGTCATGGGATTTCGGAAGTAGGAGGATGAATGTGGGATTAGGGATAAATCTACCACGTGATGGGTGAGATGTAACACCGCATGGCGTTCAAGAAATCAAAAGTGGTTGTATCACTATCGATGTGGTCTAGGATAGTAGATTTTTTTCATTTCCATTTAAAAGAGGATTTGACATTGTTTTTATCGGTGGTTCAAGATGCGAAGGGATACCATGAAATGGGTATCCTCTAACTTCTTGTTTGGAGTAAAGCGCGATGCCGAGGTTCTATTGAATCGAGAGAAGATTTTGTTCTCGTGGGATTGCTTCAATTGATATGAAGTCAAACTCCTTGCTTAAATTGAGACTGCTTGTTTTGTAGAGTTGTAAGTGCTCGGCTTTGGTTTCATACATCAAAGAACTTGATTTTGCGCCAATCATGAGTCTCCTAACATTCCGATGTTATCAAACGATTCTCTTAGCTAAGATGAGGCCAAGGAGGAGGGCTTCATACTCAGTGCCATTGTTTGTGCATTCAAAATTTAGTTTAAAGGAAAATGGTAGGACTTTTCCTTTGGGAGAAGTAAGGATTACTCCTGCCCCAGCTCCATAACGACATTTAGCTCCATCAAAATGGAGAGTCCAATACTTAGCTGGGAATATGGGCACTGGGATATTTGTTGTGTTAACATCTTCTACCTCTACCATGTAGAGATCTACTACTGGGAGAGAACCGACACCTAGGGTGTACCCCATGCCTACAGAATCAAATGGTAGGAACATTGGTAGATCCTGTTCTAGTAATTCAACAATTTTTGCAGTAGTGCCTAATGATACTGTTTCTACAATGTTAGCCTCATCCTTGAGGGGTGGGATCATCTTGACTAGGCTCATAGTTTCAAGATCTATTGTAGGCACCAACTTTTCTTCTGGTTTCACGTCAGTGGGTTTATTAAGTTGGTTTGTTGGGAGTTCAAACTCCGAGTGTACACCTGGTCTTGTCTTTAAGTCATCCAAGTGTACATCGAATGGTTTTGGATCACCTTTGGCTATGAACACCCTTCTTAAATGCAAGAATCTTACTTCTTGAAATAACATAGAAGGGATTTCCTTCATACGGTGTATCCATGGTCGACTGAGGATCATATTATAGTTAGTTTCCTAATCTATAATGTAAAACTCAATCAGGATTGTTTTGGGTCCTAAGGTGACCGGTAGTATTATAGTTCCAATTGAAGTGGCTTTAAGGCTGTCATAGCCTCTTAGTGTATTTCGAGTTGTGGAAAAATTCGTTTCTCCATACCCTAGCTTTTGAAGGAAAGGAAAAGGGACTATGTTAACTGCTGCCCCATTATCAACCATCGCTTGTTTCACATAATTGTTATAAACCCACACTTGCAAGTGTAAGGCTGGATCACCTCGGCGTGCAATATCAACATCTGTTGGCATTTTGTTTATTTCAAATATGAATTTGGTGTCCCTATCCGGCTACCCTAGAGGGTGGATATCAAAGTCTATATGGTTTACCTATGTTTCGGGAGGTGGAGTGATGCTAATTAGATGACCTAAACCCAATTCTTCTAAAAGAGCAGCCCTGTGAGTAAGGGAGTTCTTTAATAAATCCAAAAAGGAGATGTGTGAGAAGGTTTTCATTAGATCATTAATTAAGTCATAAGCACCCACGGGTTTTATTAATACTTGTTGGATATTGTCTTTCTAACAGGTAGCTTGGACTTAGCTAAGAGGAATACTCTCATGTCCTTGTTACAGACTTCGGGTAGTTCAAAGCATCTAACTCCACTAAACCGACTATCTTAGGTCGTGGTTGACTTCTAATTGTGGCACAACTAACGGATTCGGTGAAGTTGAGGCGTCGCCATGATCATTGTTTCTGTAATTACACCCTTGTTTGTCCCATTTGGATTTATCTTGTTATTGTTGTGATTTGGGAGCGGATCATTGAAGATCTGGAGGGGTGCATTTTGAGGGGAAACTACCCTTGTAAAAGTATTTGGTGCTGGTGACGTAGGATCTGCCAAGAATATATCTATAAAAAGTTGTCTTTGTTCCTCCTGGAAAATGTTGCATGAATTTATTTTAGTCACGACACGTTCTAGTGTCATGACCTTAGATTTTGTGAAAACCACAATACGAGTTAGGATTGTAATTCCTAGTTTGTTGGCTTGGTGTATATTGTGGCCTAAAACTTTGATTAAACCATTTCTGTTAAAGTTTTGCATTTGTTGTCTTTGGTTTGAATTCTAGCTTTGATACCCAATTGAATTTTGGTTTGGATCCCATGTAGGGCTTCACCGTTGTTGTTTTTGTTGTTGTTGTTGTGGATGATTAAAATCCACTGTATTGATTATTGCATGATAAAGTTGTTGTTTCATTGGTTGTTTATTTGTGGTGGAGTATTCACAACATTTACCTTTCTAGCCTAATCAGTTACTCCATCTGTTGTCACTCCATGATTTTTATTAAGGATTTTAGGTCCTTGATTGATATTTGTGGTAGTAGGATAAGTTGTAGTGTTCTGTTTGAAGTGATTAACCTCCCATTTGCTCCATATGTTTTGTGACCACTATCAATTACCGCTTGATCGATTCGGAGAGCACTCTCAAGTACTTCATCATAAGTTCTTAGTGGGAACTTCTGGACTTCTTCCTTCACTTCTCTGCTAAGAGAATGAAGGAATAAATTACATAGTTCCATTTGGTCCATACATGGAGCACTTACCAAAGAATAAAGAAGCGTACGCCACCTCCGGATGAAATGGGTGAGATTCATTGTGTTCTTACTTGATGTGTAAGAATTCCTTGATTCTTGTTCTTAATAGTTTGTTCATGTCAAATTCCTTGATGAACTCTGAAACAAGTTGCTTGAACAAATGGATGGAAGCCTCACGTATTCTATAATACCAATCGAGAGTGATACCTTCCAAGGTTTTGGGAAATATTTTAGCAACAACCCCATCCCATGGGAGTAGTTCTCGAATGGTGTGGTGTAAGCTTTGATATGTGCACTCGAATCTCTCTCACCTTTGTACTTGGGAAAATCGGGAAGAGGTCTTGGAAGCATGATCCTTCGTATGGTGAAATCTAAGGGCTCTTTCAAATATTTTGAATATGTCCCTATCGCATAGGTTTTGACCATTGATGGTTCCTGTTGAGGGAGTGGAGGTGGAATGGGTTGTTGATATGTTATAGCGTATGCGTTGGCGGGGCCATAAGGAAACCCCGTGTTTGAGTAATCATGCGGGAGAGGAGAATATATCCCCTTGTGGTGATTTGGAGTACATGTTTAAGTATGAAGGGGTATTGTCCAAGAATGGATTATTTTGTACTAGACTGGGAGGTGTCAGAACGGTGTTAGAAATGACGGTTCTAGTCGGCGTTTGTTGTGAATACTGAGGGGTCACGCCTAACGTACCTATTCCTGTGAGGAGGTCTATTTGGCTAGGATTAGAATTTCCTACCTGCATGAGTTGAGAATGGTGATTTTCCTGAGAAAGTTCTAACCCCCTCACTTTTTCTACTAACGTTGAAATGACTTCATTTGGTGAAGTCACGGTATTTTTCCTTAGCAACATTTGTTGTATACCATGGTGTTGTATAGGCATGTGATATCCTACTATGAACTGATCACTACCCTACTAAGTTTCCCCAAGGGCATTTCCTATATGTAATGGCATGGAGGTATTTCCTTGAAAAGAGACCTTGGGTTGTGTTTGTAAACTCCTATAGGTGGGTACATACCTTTGGGAATGTTGTTCATTCTGGCATAACGTATCAAATGTTCATTATCTAAAACTAGGTATGGGTTAGCTTGTCTACTAATTTGTGGTCTAAGTAGTACCTGAGGAGACGAACTAGAATCTCCTATGAGCTTCATATTGTTCGAGCCTGAAGGCTCTGTTTGTTTTCTTTGAGTGAATTTATCCAACTCATCTATTTGGAAAGATGAGCTATATCGACCCTTGGAGTTTGTGTTGACAACTAGTTAGTTGAGTAGTTGTCACCGCATACCGAGAGCAAGGGCGATGATTGTCTATTCAGTTGAGCATAGTATGCCTCAAGACCTAAGATAGGCACACCATATGCATCAAATCCCGACATATTCGAGGGGTATATGAATACCCATAGAATAATGGGAAGGAACGAAGGTGACGGTGAAAGTGATGAGGTAGTAACGACGAAAAAGGTCATTTAATTTAAAAGAACCAGTAGAAATCTGACTCCAAATTAGAAAGTAGAAAGGTTCACATTGGGTTCACCAATTTTGTACGATGGAAAAGTGACAAGCGAGCGTGGGAATCTACAAGTAACTATTCCTCACACCTGACCTCCCGAGGTCATGCCGAGACAGCCGGTGGGGATTGAATATGCATGGGATGCAGACAAACTAGTTAGGTAATATGATGTCTTCGACGTGCACTAGTGGAAATTGTGAATCTAAGGTAAAGAAGGCCCTCCTAACCTGAACTAGTGTGATAGATCGATCGCAAGTATGATTTGCTCAAGGCTACAATCAATATCGAGCTCGCGTGATTCGGTCTATGGGTTGTGGAATACGTGGAAAATGACCTGGGATAGTTTCGTGTATATCTCCAGATAAGGTCATAGGGTGGATGATAAATATAATTGACTCTATGGGTGATTCTATGGCCTAGTCCAAAACTCCTTAGCTTTGTTAGTTCTTTATGTCTAACAAGGATAATCGTTTCGATGATGATAGGTGGAAGTGGAGTAGATATGAATAATAATGTACGTAGGACAACATCTATGTCTGATTCACCTATGGACTCGTTGGGCTATGGGATTTGTGGGTCATAACCATAGATTCGTGGTTGCTGTGGACCTACTATGGTCATTTGTGGAATCAGTTCCTAATCCCTAGTATCCAATTGTCATATGCTTTTCAGCCTCTATATTTAGAATTATTAATTGTGTGATCTTTTCGAGTATCTCACAGGCGTTCGTACACCGAATTCTTAAGCTGGTATCTATATCTGTGAGAGTGTCTCCTGCATCTAGATGTGGGACCAAAGGATCACAACCAAATGTTTGCTCTCTTTCAAACCCTTCCACAATCATGTGGATATGTATCTAGGGTAATCTGTAGTTTGGTTGATTTGACCAAAACGTGTGTGCTTGGTCATCTTCTATGTTTAACCCGTGCGGTTGGGAACTCATTTATTGTAAGTTTACCATTGTTCGGAAGACTTGGATCCTAAGATTCTGATCTATATCAGTTATTGTTGTGATGAGATTGGGTTGGGGCATGATTGGCTCGAATACGTATTCCTGGGCTCTCTAGGTCCCGTGATTGTCATACAAAAGCAACAATGTAAACTAAATGTAGCAAAATAAAATTAACTATGTGAAGTATATCTATAACATATATAACTTATATATTTTTAATTTTTCGATGAATTTTATAAATGAATTTGAAGGAGCATCTATTTTAATATATCTAGAAATTGACAATTAATCTAGTGAAAAATTTTAAAACAAAAAAGTAATCGAGTATAGCTACTTGCAATGCGTGTTGTAAATCTATTCTAAACAATGAAATAATTGATCTAATCTATTTGAAAGACTCTTGATCCTACCTCGAAGTGAGGAAAGAATCATAGTCTCTCGAAACTATCAATCCTCACAACTTCCCTGCAATATTGAAAGTAAAATTGTGAAATAAAGTGATTGGCTACTTTATTTGATATGCTTCTAATTTAGAAATTTGAAAGCTAGAACTTGGATTCAGTAGAACAGTGGTGAATCTAATGATGTGTGTGATATTTTCCCCTCAACAGTGTGATCTCCTCGTTCCTTCGTGTTCACGTGGATCCAAAAAATCATGTAATGTTAGCATCAACAAGTAGATATTGGGACAAAGGCGGCTTAAGATACGGACTAAATACAATGTGAGTAGGAGAGAGATAGCACAAGAGTACGAGCTTGGCTTATGCAATTCCTAGCGAGATCTATTGTGAGTCATGCAACATAAAACGTCTAGAACTCCGAAACTATCCCGCTTGAAGAACAAAACCTGCAACTTCAATGGCTTCCTAATGAAAAAAATAGACTATCTTACTCTAATGGATTGGATGAAATATCAACAACACTTCCACAAGATGAATATGTGGCTTCCTAACAGGAAAAACAACACTAACTAAGCATGCAATGAATGAAACTAAGAATTCTAAGCAAAATGAAAGACTAATCTATTGCAATGAGAAATTCAGAGGCAAATTTGAGGGGCCATTTGCTGGAGCCCAAGGCGGTGAAAAAAAGCTGGTAAACATTGAAATTTACGTGAGTCGTGTTAAAAGAGCATTCTGGAAAACACGTAAAGGACCGCTACCTTGAGCAGGTGGCGATTCATAGATCGCGCCGCCGATCGATCGTGGCAGCGATCACGAGACCACCACCTGGCGGGGTGGCAATTTCATAATTAAAGATCAAAAGGAAAAGAAGAGAGGGGAAAAGAGAAAAGCAAAGCACGTAGGGGCTAAACGGGGCATGTGGGATGATAACACATACTCGAAGAGCTTTTCCGGATCCTGAACACCTTACGAGGAGACCTGTATCATCATTGGGGCACGTGTTACATTGTTCTGATGGTGCAGTATGCTACAATTTTGGGTATGTACAGGCACTCCACTGACCTTGCGACAAAGCTAGAAATTTCTTCCTAGAGAGGAATTTGTAATAAGTGTGGAAAAGAGGAGTGAGAAAAGAGGTAGGAGAACTAATGTTGTAGGTAGGAAATTAGATTCTTGCACACACACTAGTTAGAAGTATCATCACATGCATTTATGAGAAGAAATAACTTTGTAAGCATCATTAAGACCAAATGAAATTTGATGAACACAAAGTATAAAGAAATCTCTTAGTTGAAGAAAGATAAAAATCCTTCTTGTATTAATTTCTCAAACAAAAGTTGCACATAGTGGAGAAATGGAGGAATTTGTGAAGGGGGGAGAAAGGAAGAATTTGTCTATCTCCTTTGTTCTCTCGAGGTAGAACGCTCTCTTGAGATTAAAAATTAATGAACAAATATTTTAAATGGGAATGACATTACAATTTATAGAATAGAATATGAATCTTTATCTACCCCCTAATGCCTTTTCATATGTCCTCGCACAACTTAAAAATTTCAACTTCTTGGGAAAATTTCAAGTCCCTTTTCATAACACAAAGGTGACTTATTACATTAGGAACATTAAGAAATATGAAAAAGTGCAATCCCAATGTGAAAATAGAATATTAGAAAGTGAGAGAAAGTTGGGGGGAGAGGAGAGAGAAAGAGAGAGAAGAAGAAGAGGAGATGTCATTTTTGATGAAGTTTGTTAATCCTCATTGATGGAAAGCTCCAAATGTAGCGAAACTCTCAATCTTCAAACTCCTTGCACACTATGAATCTCTTTCAGAGCAGTTCGTGAATGCTTGCCAAGTTGAGTGAATTGTTCCACTGATGACCACAATTCCCATCCTGCATATGATATACTATTTTTAGTGAGAGGTGATTTTTTCCTCTTCTCGACCATCATGATGTGATGAACTCCCTTCATTTGATCCTGCGCACACTACCCTTTCCTCACCCACTTCTTTGGGGTGACTATCTATTTTCCTAAGAACCCATATAAGGGACTTACTCTTTTAGTAAGAGGTCATTTTCACTTTTTTCCTTTTTGAACACTCATTATGGCTTCTTTGTGATATTCAATGCCCACTACCTTTATCTCAACTAATTTTGATGACGATTTTCCAAACATAGCACGTCTATATAAGAAAACTTACTATTTTTAGAAAGTGTATTTCTAGTGCTTGATTTGCAATGGAACATAAATTTTTGACTTGTCTTCTTTACATTACAATCACACCCTCCAAATTTCACATAGTTTTTCCCACTAGAATGATTGGAAATAAATTTTGAAATTTTGACTTGGCAGTGGCTTCGGGCATGGAGCTACCATGGCAGCCATTAATGGAGCTTGAAATTTATAGGTATAGTTTTTATCTCCATTTTTATGAAAAAAATCCATTACAATAGGTTTTTATTTGGAGCCCATGTGCAAGTTTTTAGTTCATTTCCATTTCGGAGTGATGGGAAATCCAATGAATGTGAGTCTGGTGCACGAAGTGAGGATTTTGTTGGAGAAAATGATTCTGGGCACCATTTGACCTCTTGTTTGTTACATCTTGATTTTCTTACAAAATGTGAAAGTCTTAAAAAGATGACATCTCGATATGACTTGTACTTTGCAAGATATGAGGAGTTTTCAATCATGTGGCTTTGTAGTTATCTGGTGAAAAAATCTCCATTTTCTCTTTGTTCTTCATCATTTCACTTCAATTTTATTTGAGGCTTGCATATTACTATGCATCCATGGTGTGGATATTTTTGAGATCTTGATGGAGCTAGTTTGGATTAGCAATTGCGGACCGGGAGTCTAAAAAAGATTGAGCAAAGCCATGACATGGTGAGGAGCGGTGAAGGAGAAATGAGGGGGAAGAAACGACTAAGTGCCATATTTGAATGTTAAAAAAATTCACATGGAGGGGTTGGGAGAATTTTTGTGTACTTGACATCCCTCACCTCAGGGACGTGAGGCACATCAATTTCCATGGTGATCCTAGATGCGGCATGTTGCACTTAATCCAATGGTAGGGGATTTGAGCAAAAGGGCCTAACAAGCACACGGGGTTGGAAATGGTCATATTGGTGACCAAAATAGTCTCCTAGAGGTTTGGTCACATTTTTCCATGTTTTGTGTCCCTCACCTCAAAGGGACGTGAGGGACATCAAATTCCACGGTGGTCCTAGAGCTGACACATGTCCTTGATCCGATGACAAGGAGTTTGAGCTCCAAAAATGCACTTAGTACATGAAATTTGGTCACATGGGTGACCAAAAGACTCACCATAGGGGATGGGTACATTTGTCAAGGGCTGATGTACCTGAACTCAGGGACTTTGAAGACATAAAATCCCACTAGGCTCCTAGTGTTGACACATGTTCTCCCAAAAATTGACTAACTCCTAGACTATCTCCAAGAGGGTGACTTAGAATGATGAAAGCTTGAGCTCCTGATGGAATTTATTGATGAAATTTTATATGATCCTAACGAGAAATAGAATTTGGAATCCAATGGTGCTGGGTATCATGTATTGATTCATCCATTTGCTTCCTGAAAAAGTGGAATGTTTATCTAAGAATCCACTTGTGCTTGAGAAAAACTGCCTTCAAATCCTATGCGCTAAGATGTTGTGAAAAATATGATTTCACCATCATTTAGGTATTGGAATAATATTTTTGGTGATGTTTATTTTTACTTATAAATCCATTCGGATCTCTTGAAATCACCTTCCGAAGCTTAGCAGTTGTTTTGGCTTGTGCACTGACTAGGCATATGAACCCTAATTCTGGTGAAACTACCCCAACTTCTCTGAGACCTTCCAAAATATTCCTGAACCATCTCCATGATGTCCCAAGACCTTTGGATCACATCCACATCCACTTAGTCTCTTCTTCTCTACTCCGTGAGGTTGGTCTAGCTCTAGGAAGGCTAGTGATAGCCCTTCCCACAACTACATGTAGCTTTGCAAATGAAATTCTAAAATCACCTAGGGGGAATGAATGAAATGTACTAAATCACTTTGGGGAATGGTATAACATTATTTTGGAGGTCATTTGGAGTTACTGGAAAGATTTGGGGTGTCTTTGAGTGATAGACTTGAAAATTTTGGCACAGGGGTATAGTTGTCGTGCTCGAAATTGTCAATTTCCATGTTGCACATTTACATGAAATCAAGTTTCTTACCCTTGAAGGCTATCACAAGTGCATATATGTTTACCATTTTCCTATGCTTAATTATCTTAGACATGGCCATAGTTTTAGTTTTCCATATTTTCTATTTCACTCTCTATGTGCATCGATTACCCTAGTTTAAAAATAGCAGAGTTGATGTCCCACTTCACCAAGGTTTTATTCTAGCCCTGGTCAAAAGAGTAAATCTTGAAATTGATAAAACTGGTACTCTTACTAAGGCTCTTGAGGATTATGTTGAGGAAGAGGAATTGAAGGAGGAGGAGGAGGAATCTAGTGAAGAATCAGAGTCTCGTGAAGGTGATGCTTCTGGGGATGAAAAGGATGTGGTGGAAATAGATGCGTCTCAGAATATCATTGAGCTTAAGTTGAAGAATGTTCAAATTTTTTGTTAATACCAAAGGGGAGTTGAGCATGTAGGGAATCAGGTTCCTGTGAATTCCCAATTGGAGCAGCATATTGAAGTGTTGGGTCAAATGGGACCCAAGAAGGGAGATAATCATCTAGCCAAGATGGCAATGGATATTGAAGAACTGAAAGGAGACATGAGGCTAATGAATATTTATGTTCAGTTTCTCTTTAATGACTGGCATACTATGAAAATGTAGGTTGAAGATGTGGCCAAAATCACTAGTGGGGGTAGTCTTGAAATTATGAAAGCTAACTGCAATAACCTCTCTAATGAGGTGGATCACATTAGAGCCATATTACACATTTATATGGAATGGAGTGTTGTTACTGTGAAATCCACTCTGGAACATCTTTAAGACCCTTGATCACTTGGCTAACGAGCATGTCAATCCACAGAAAAGGAAAGGGGAAGCTATTGAATGTGACCTGGCTTCGTTGGGTGCCAACATTGAGTCTTTGTCAAAGGAATGGGAAATTTTTTTAGATGGTCTAGAAAAAGCTAAAAAGTAATGTTTTTCTAGGTGGCTATTTGTTTACTTTGTTGTTATTTAACTTTTCTGTTAGTAAGACTTTGGTTCAATAGGTGTTGTTATTACTCTTTTGCTATGTTTTGTACTAGTTTATATGCTCTTAGAGGAGATCGAGATGTAATAGTCATTCTATATGTATCTTTTTGTATTCTTTGTAATGTCTTATTTTCTCACTTTGGAGCTCTGACATGTAAGGGGTAGGGTCCCCTCAACCTTGTTTTACCTATTATATAAAAAACATTAGGGAATTGTCATTTATAAATTTTATAAGTGTGATTGGTCACACATCTAAGTACGAGCTCGATTCGTACATCTCTCAAATCACACTTTAAGTGAGAGTCTTGGTGACACTTCTAAGTGCTAGTATCAACTCACACTTCTAAGTGTTGGTCTTGAATCACACTACTAAGTGCAAGTCTTGATTCACACCTTGCTAGCTTTGTGAGTCTTGATTCACACAAATAAGTGGGATAGCTCACATGTTAATTTTTTTGGGGTAACGGTAATTTTTCTACATTACCCTTCAAAAATACAAAACAATGTTTATTTATACTAATTATCTTTTATAAATTTCATTATTTTTGATATATATTGATGTAAATTTTTATAATTTATATATAAATCTATATTAATAATTGATAGTTAAATATTAAATATGCAATTCATGTGTGACGTTTATTACAAATATTTGCAAGTATTTTATGGCTACAATCAACAAAAATGTCTAAATAGGTGTCAAGAGTCGCATGTCGAAGTGCAAGCACAATAATTAAGGGCTTTATTTTACTTGAATTATATAAGGGATTTTATTTATGGTACAAAAATTATAATATTAAATTCTTACATTAATTATTTATAATACCAAATGCAATATTAATGATAACCATTTTGTAAGGAAAAATTCTAATTAATGTTGTTGTTTCCTCAACATTAATTAGCCATTAATTCGAGCTATGTAAAAGTTGCCATTTAAAATTACATGCACCATTCAAAATATGTGCGCTTTTTTGAGCATGTAAATGTTGTCAGCCATTAATTAGACATCTAATGTAAAGAAATGTAAAATAATATGTGTTCCATCTTAAATTCATGTGCTAATGAAATTTGTGGTTGGATTTGTCGATTACTTATCACTATAAGTAGACACTTTTGAGTTTATATTTTTAACATTTTCCTTTCTATTCTCTTTGTCAATGTGTAAGCTTATTCATCAATAGAAAAATCTCACTAGGGAAAGCATAAAAAATTATGTGCTTAATTTCTAGAAACATTTTGATTTCCTCTCCGTGTCAAAAATTGGTATGCATTCTCACCTTTAGTCCCTCTAAAATTACGAAATTTTGTTAATGTAAAATTTTCTATAGCTGATTAGGAATTATATCGATGTAAAATTTTCCATAGCTGATTAGGGCTTATATCCATGTAGGGGTTTTGTAGATAATTAAATGAAAGCAAGTTTGTTATTCAATATTTTGTAGAAGGTAGTTTTGTTTATCAAATAAATAATTTTGTAATATAGTAAACATTTGTTAGAGTAGTGAAAGAGGACG
This sequence comes from Taxus wallichiana var. yunnanensis, assembly GCA_018340775.1. NCBI lineage: Eukaryota > Viridiplantae > Streptophyta > Pinopsida > Cupressales > Taxaceae > Taxus > Taxus wallichiana. Next base: position 246,879,399 of record CM031239.1, on the reverse strand, counting down.
AGAATGGAGCACATCTTGAAAGAGAAATGATGTAGATTAATACGTAATAACATGAGAGGAATATTTGTAGAATTTTTAAAAACCCATAACACCTGCCAAGAACTTGTTTTTTTGTGTCTTGAAAAAGAAGCCTAGTGGTATAGATGGTGGCTCAATTTTCACAATAAAAATTTGAATATCATAATTGATTTATGGTCATGGTGGTGTACATGAATAGAAGAGAAGAATATTTTATAAAGTTGATATTATTTTGTTGGCCTTATTGTTTTCCGAAAATAGTCCTCTGTTATAAATACTCAAAAAAATCAATTTCTACGACATCATTGACATTGTCAATGATAATATTTTAGAAGATATTCATTTTAAGAATGAGTTTCCATTCAATGTGTTTGTTTTGGATTACAGTGACCTATTTGCAAAAAGATATGGTAATGTAAGAGTAGGAGAACCAAACAGATTTTGGAGAACAAAAGAATGAATAAGTATTTGTGAAAGGGGAATTCGAGGAATAAGGAAACTCTAAGATGCTACTACTATAGAAGAAACAATTATCTTTAATACTTTTCACAAAATGTAAATTTTATTTTTTGGGTCGTGGCTAGGTGGCCTTTTATCTTTTGTTGCCTCCAAGATTTCTCTCTTCTATGCTTCAATGTCATATTTTTCCTTAAGGATATTTTCGTAAAAGGATGTGCGTTGTTTCAAAGCCCCATATTCACCCTTATACAAAAACAATGAACATAGTTTTTTGTACATCAAAATATGTTGTTGTGGCATAACCTAATAGAATCTATGATGAAAATATCTTACTTTATTTTTTTAATTCCTATCGATTGATAATATCCAATTACTATGGTGTCATATAAGATAGCGGATTCTAAGCTAAAAATAATATTCTTTGAATTGTTAAATACTAGCAATTCATAAGCTTAAAATACTATATTTTTGAAGTATTAGGTTACCTTAGTGGGTGCTAATCTCAAAACATCTTTCTTGAAATTTCTCCTCAATCCACCAATCAAAATTAAAAAAATCTATAACTTTTCATGTTTCTAATGTTTATAATTTATTTAAATAATTTTTTAAAGTACAAAAGTTATTTTTATTTTTATTTTTGCTAGTTATTATTGATTTGACAATTATGAGGCCTTATTGCAACATTGATTTATTCTATTTAATAAAAATCATAATCCAAAGAAAATAATTGCACAACTAGCACATCTAGCATAATCTCACAACTAGCACATCTCCCATCCATGAGACATGAAATTAATACTATGTCTTGTTTAATTTAAAATTTCATTAACAAAATTATTATTACCAAGGTTTATTCCATATACGTGAACATAATGATTGGTTACTTTATACAGGATTAAGGAACCTAGAAACCTTACAATAGAATGTATTGTGACTATCATCAAGAGTGAACAAAAAGAAACAGGATAAAATGAGATAAAATGGCTTATCCCAAACTATAATCCAATAGATCAATACAAGGAAAAATCACAAAACATGGAGGGGAAAACATCCCAAATGATACAATCCACAAACAGTCAAACAAAATCTCTAAGAGCTAATGGACTAGTATATCTTCAAACATTTGAACTTCTCCGAGTTGACGCTCTTCTTATCCTTTCATATGATCATCCTACTCGCTCATGATAGGGATGTTGTCTTAAACTTTCCCTTCCTAAAAAAAATACTAAGGTGGAGATTATACTTGTAAAATTTGTGTCCTTGCTCTAAGCTTGATCACATGCCCTACTGACTCCAAAACCAAACCTTTGATCTCTACCATATTGGCCCCGACAAATTTTTGGGTGATGCAAATTTTATCAGAGGAATCGATTCAATGCATGAAACTCTTTCACATATCCATTCCAACTTCACCTAAGGCCTCCATATCCATTTCCACCTAACTCACCTTGAGATAAATTTTTATCAAAAGACACATTCCAACCAAGCTCTGCTCTCTCTTTCCCTGAAGACACCTCCCCTTTCGTATCAATAAGAGAACCTGTAACCCCAATCCCAATATTTCCCTTCCCCTGTGGTTCCTTACTCTTATTTCTCCTCAGTTTGTTCATATGGTCTACAAGAGTAAAATTTTCATCTGAATCCCCGATCGAGGGCTCTAATTCCTTAGTTACAACTTTTTACCATTCTTAAAATGAAAAATAATTATTCCATGCTATATTGGGGTATCAATATTTCCAGATTAAAAATACTTCAAAAATGTAGAGAGCAACATAATGAAGAAAAAGGAAGGATCATAACAATCTTATGCCTAAACATATTAAGCATAGTAAGATGGTGAGTAAATATCTTTCTATAATTTGCTTCAAGAGTAATGTACCTCATAAGGTACAGGTAGACCGTATTCCAAATATTAGGGATGCAGAATATAGATACACCATCTACCAACATGTAAACCATTTCTTTACCATGGAAGAAAGTATCAATTTCATGCTTAAATGCAGTGCAGTCTTTGAATATCTTATAGACCTTCATATCCATTCTACCTTCATTATCAAATCCTCCAAAACTTGAATTTCCATGCCACATATCCCCATGCTACCATTGTTCCATGCCCGACAAAACTCCAATGCAAGATAATGATCGAGATCCCATGATTTTGAGATGAAATTCCTAACCCCCCAATTTTTAGAATGTGCCACAAGGAGGGGTTATTTTTGTCTTTGGAATACTAAATCAACTGGGTCATTTAAGGCTAGTATAACAATATGAAAGAAAAAAATTCTACATATTGATTCTTACTACCAGATAATAAAAGGAGATAACAATATGGAGATAACAATATGAAAGAAAAATTTCTACATTATTTGAGAAATAAGCATCTGGATATTACTATATTGACATCATGCATTGAATCCAATGTAATTGAAAAATATAAATTACATGAGTCACACTACCACTAGTTTCTGTACTATTGGGTGAAGAGAGAAATATAAAAATAAAATCTAATTCCCATATAGGGGAAAAAATGGAAACATAGGAAAAAAATCATGAGGTAGAATAAGTTCTTCTTGTTGTGGCTCAAACAATATTAGACAAAGTTTTGTGATGTCACTTTGGAAGGAAATATACCAATAAGGATGGAATTCATAGAAATTTTTTCTTGTAAATTTGCAAATCCATTCTAGCTTCCATCAAATTTATCAGCTATTCCTTCACCTAATCATATTAATTTTGAATGTGTGATCATTGATTTTTGTAATTTGGCAGCGATTTTTGTTCGATGTCATAATGGAGCTTCTAATAGTTATTGGAGCCAGTATCTTTGGATTGTAATATTATTATTCTAATACCAATTTGTTATTAAAAATGTTAAGTGACACAATCCAAATATACATGGATAAGGTTAAAGAAATTGGAGTAAAATTCGGATGGATGTTATAGACTGTACAATAGCAATGGGATATTCAAATTTTTTATCTTATGTACAAAATATATTTTGTGCACAACCACCACAATAATGATGATTATAGAGAAGAGGTCACTATGGATTGGATGGAGAAACTTCCACAAAAATTGGTAGCGAAAGGGAAATTTTCCTACAAGGAAACATCTATCCTTTTCTTTACAAAAGATCGTATGAGACACGGATGATATGTTCACTCGATGTTGTTCCAAAAATTCTCTAGTACTAGTTATTTATGATGGTGGTATTGCACTTTGTGCATTGGTAGATTCTAAACTATCTATTGTTTTTATTGTTGAGATATATTGTCAAGAAATGTTTCTGAAACATTACTATTCTCATATGAATAAAGGTTTGTCTCTGAAAACAACTTTAACAAGTGATTTTCTTTAATGGATTTTAAGCTAAATAGGTTACTTATAGAATTATTTATTATGCGAGAAAACCACAAAGCTATAAACGTGGATGTCAACCGTTTCATCATGTTTTATACAACCAATTAAAATTGGTGATTTACTTTCAATCATTTTATAAATATGTTTAATGAGATCTATCTTCAATTTCCATGGTTTTAAATTATTTTAACAAACTTATTTTTTTCCACTTGGATGAAAAATGTGGAGGACGTAGGCACATTGGCCATGAATACACCATCATATACATGTATGTTTAATGTGTGAATTTACAAAGAAAACCACTAGTAAGCCCCACAAATTTATAAGACAATAAATGATTATACAGAGACAACTAAAAATTAGATAATGTAACTATGAAGGCACGAAGGCATCCAACATGAATAAACACTCAACCTAGTATGATATCCATATGTATTTTACAAAAAAAAATATTTATAAGGCCCAAAAATTTATAGGAAACAATAACTAACTGAAATTAGTTTATATTCTTGGCATAGGGTCGAAGAAAATAGTTTAAGTAAATCCATTTGTAAGATACGATAACAATTTAAAAAAAAGTATATATAGCTTAATGGAATCTATGCTTCCACATTAAATACAATAATGGTTTGACTTAAAAACATTACATTCATCAATATCTCGCTGATTAACAACTACATACTATCTACAATGTTTCACTGATTCACTATTGCATCTTGACTAATTCCATTGAATTAACATTGTTTTGGATTCAACATCATCATAAATAGAACTACATATGACTTGATCCAGCTCATACGTATGTAAAGCATCACTTTGCTAGCCTCATTAAAGGTTTTCTAGCTAAGTGTAGTTTATCCAATGATGGCATAGCCTAGCGGTTGTAAATCCTCATCAATAGCTGAGGACTGTTTTTTTGCCCAAGGGTGGTTTGATGAATATAAGCATATCCCAAAAAATGCTAAAGTTTTATTATAATACAGGAATAATTGATATTATACTTACCATATCACCACAGAAACCACTATGTTTATCCATTTAAGATTTCATTTTCCACAACATGAAATTGATTATGAATTGATTAATGTTTATTTCAAATACATTATGCTCACATTTTCAATAGCAAGAAATAGATTAGGAATTGATGATTATTTATTTGAAATAGATCTTACATCAACAGATCTAATAGTGTGTAAAGGAGGTGTCATCAAGCTTAAATATCAATTGGTAACTATTAGTCATCTGTAAGCTAAAATGTTGTTTATTTAAATTGGTTATAATTGATATGCGAATGACAAAAAAAAATTGTTTACTTCCTGCTTGGTAGTGATAAGATTTATTTACTTATTTTGGATATGGAGGACTTACTATATGGGATAAAAAAACATATAATAGGAAGATTTCATTCAGGTTTGGTATGAAATTTTTCAACCTGTGAGGTGGCCTATTAGAATTTATAAAATTATTATCACCATACTATGAACTAGGATTTTGGTCTGACAATCTCATTTTTGCTGATGTTAAAAAGATATCAATGGGATTCAATAAAAATATCAATTGTATTGAATCCAAGACTCACTTGGGGAAAGGAACATTGTAATATAGTCAAGGGAATAATAATAAGAGACCTAAAAAATGTTTGGAGTAGAAATGATTTTTCATATAGTTCTAAAAAACTTTGTGTATTACATTAGGTGCAAATGGAAACCCTCCTGAAAATTTTACGGTGGGGATGAAAAGAAGACACAACGATTGTAAAAAATATAAATGGTTGATGGCCGTTTTGTACAAAAACATATCACAAATAGTGTCTTAGGGATTGAGTGTGGTAGATGGTATCAAATACTTGGAGAAAGAAAATGCTAAATGACTATTGATCTTTTCATAATGTTGTTATGATGCTACTCTTGCTTAACATTGTCAATAACATATATATATATATATATATATATATATATATATATATATATATATATATATATATATATATATATATATAAACACACACACACACACATATGTTATTATGAAAGTACTATGTAACTCTATTATATTATGATGATATTTTTGAAATATAAGTTGGGAGGATTTATATTTTCTTGATCATGAACTAAAAGTATGTTGAATAACTTTTGTGGTGAATTATCAAAAAAACTTGCCCTTGAAAAATTGTAAAAAAGTATTTTTACATTGTTCATTAAATAAATATAAAATTATACTCAATATACTTTAATTTTTTAATATAATTAATATATAAATAAATATCTAGAAAAATTGATGGTCAAATCTTTTAATATGCAAGTCATATGTGACAATTATTTAAAATATTTGTAACTATTTTAAGGATAGAAACAATAAATAAATGTCTAAACGGGCATCAAATTTAACACCACATTGTAGCCTTTGTTGCAACAATTGAAGGAAAACGAGAAGATATTTTCTATCTCGTATGAGAAAAAATGTATTATGTACATAACATGTCATAAATATTGCCTAGTAAAACAAAAAAATGTTATGTATATAACAAAGCATAAATAATGCTTAGTAGCCGCTAGCCTGTTTAAAACATAATTTTTTTCTTTATATAAAAAAGCATAAATAATGGTTAGAGGTCGCTAGCCCTTTTAAAACAGATACACATTTTGTACATAACAAATCATAAATAATTCCTAGCATTTGCTAGCCCGTATAAAACATATACATGTTTTGTTTAGTCCAAAGCATAGACAATTCCTAGTAGATGTTAGCCCATATAATGGATTCCAATATTTGAATTTTTGGATTCCAATATATGGGACTTTGGAGTGCAGTAAATTCCAATATATGTGATTTTGGATTCCAATATATGTGATTTTGGATTCCAATATATGTGATTCTGGATTCCAATATATGTGATATTGGAATCCAATATGTGTGATTTTGGAGTCTAGATAATTCCAATATTTAACATTTTGGAATCCAAAACAAGTAGTTTTGGATTCCAATATTGGCTATATTTTTTTGCTATTCGGACTAGAATAAGTCTTGATTTAGTGAAATAAGTGTTACATGATCAATCTCACATACTCAAGAAAAATAGAAAAACCCACTTGTTTGGTTTGATAAGAATGATAGAAAACATGATATCATATATGATTTACTAGATAATAAATTAATCACTTTGATACCTACTCAATACTACCCCCAATATCGGATTGAAAAAATTAATGGTATGCCATTTTGTAATTATCATGTAATTAATGGACACCATGACAATGGTTGATATGTTCTACATCAAAGAAGCTAACAACTTGATCATAAGGCATTTTTTTCCTTTTATATATAATACTACACTATACAATCATCTCACGTACCTAAATCTCAATGGATATAAAAATATAAAACTATATCATATGAGCATACCATGATATTCTTAAATTTGTTACGATTTTATGCACCAGGAGAACCGAATCAATACAGAGAAAGTAAAAACAAAGTATAATAATATATTCAGCATGATAATACAAGCAATACAAAGGCTATTAAATAGCCATGGAGGTAGGAAAACTACCTCCTACAAAATAGGAACTACAAACCCATTTTAATATTACGAGTACAACCATATAACTATGGAATATATTGTTATTATAACAATATATTCTATTAACCTACTAACATTTACTAATTACTAACAAGTAAATATTGTTTTACCACATGGTAAAACACTAAAAATATGTGAACACTAACAATGATTTCCTAACACTCCCCCCCTTAGTATTTACATGGGAAGAAGAAGATTTGAAAAAAAAGGAAATAGAATTGTATGCCTCTGCATACTTTTAGGTTTGTATATTACTATTTTGGATCTTGATGCACATGATCACCTCTCTATTTCACCAGCTGCTCATGATCACATCTCCATGTGAATATATTCACCTTTGGCAGATCATATTCCAATGAAGTATGGAATTCGAGAGGACTATATGATAGTCGGAGGATCACCTTGTAGTCAGCATCCCTCCTATACAATTGTTCAAAGATTCTAAAATGCACATCCTCCACATTTCAATCATAGTAAGGAATGTATAGCATGTTTTATTTCTGCACACACCACTCAAAGAAAATATAATAAAAATGTGACACTAATGCTATACGTGACCTCGTCATTGGTGACTTACGAGAGGCATCAATCATTGTCCATCCTCCATTGCCTCCGATTTCCAAAGTAAGCAAACTATTTACCATAAGAATTCCTCATCACTAGGATAAGAAAGTTCTTCATCCTTAGAGTATCCATCCCAATCAGTTTCTTCTTCGACTAAAAGAAATTTTTGATCTATTTTGTCATCAAGTATATCTTTTGCTCTCTTTTTACTGATTCAAGGCTATATGTCGATTCATCACAATAATAGCATTTCATTTTACCTTTTGAAGGAAAAGGTTTTGGTTTGAACTTTCCTTTCTTAGATGAAGTACTTGTTTTATTTTATATATGCATTACTTCTTCATATTCTTCATAATTACTCGATCGGGTAATGTAGAGATTACACCAAATATAATTGTTACCTTGCTTAAAGTAAACACAATATTTGAATAGATTTTAGGCAAACTATTTAGGAGTATTGCTTTAGCATCATCATCCTTTTCTTGACTCTTTAATTCCATCTAATTTATTTACCAAAGAGTGGAAATTACTTATATGATTTTCCATTTTTATTTCTCTTCCATTTTCAACCCGTACAAGTGTTGCTTTAGTGTAGTCTTTGTTGTTTCAGCTTCAGAACCAAATAATTTGTTAAGAGACTCCCAAATTTCTTTTTCAGATTTTGTGAAATCCACATGATGCAGATAGGATTTTGATAAGCCCAGACCAATGGTACCCAAAGCTCTCTAATATTTTACATTCCATTTAGCTAGATCATTCACATGTTTTGGTGGAATTGTGTTATATTTAACTACATCCCATAAGTCATTTTCTATTAAATGTAATTCCATCTGTAGTTGCCATGTATGGAAATCTTTCCCTTCAATCTTTCCAATCATATTTAATTTCTCCATTAATTTGCATAATACAAATAAAAATACAAAATTGAATCTTGTACTTTGAGGCTTTCTATAGAATACCTATGAGCCTCCAACCAAGCCAAGACTACGTATTAAAAATCCAGAATTATTGGAAATTGGAGAAAAAAATTAGTAGAAGAATTGATGTGTTGAATTTGATATTTGCATAGTGAAATCCATATTTATACAAACATAAAAGCGGGTTCTACTGAAATTTCTGTTGTAGCTTCTTGACAAACACATGGTTCAATGTGAAAAATTATAGAAAAACCCAAATCCGAAAACAAAAAAATACAAGCTATTATTTGAGACAGATTTGATCAAGAAAATACTGAAATTTCCCGCATCCAAACCTTCTCTGGTACCAAATATTAAATTGACCGAGTCTATCCACCAAGCAAACCGAATTAACACAAAGAAAGTAAAAACAAAGTATAATAATATATTCAGCATGATAATACAAACAATACGAGACGTTATTAAATAGCTATGGAGGTAGGGAAAACTACCTCCTACAAAATAGGAACTACAAACCCATTTTAATATTATGGGTACAACCATATAAGTATGGAATATATTGTTTTTTTAATTATTGGCAAATAGTTTTTTGAAAGGGACTATACCCTTGAGAACAAAATATGGCCTAAGAAGCTGGAATAGGAATGAGAACCAGAGATAATGGATCAAAATACAAGTGTTACAATGAATCTCGAAGTAGCCCAAAAATAGCTACCCAAACGAGACAAAACAACAAAATTACTACAAAAAAGTAGTAGAGAGACTACAAAAAAATAGTATAAAAACATACAAGAACAACAAAAGCATCTACAACTACTTCTTTGATTTTCAATGCTGGTCTTGATCTTCTTCAGAGTGGAACATACCCAAAGTTGTCATGTGGGTAGCATTAGTATCATCCAGTTGCTCAATGGTCCTTTTGCTTTCCTTTTCGTTACCCCAAAGTGTAGCGTGAAACACCGCGAGGTTGGAGACACTTTTGACATGTTCCCAATGAACTCCTCGATTTCCCTAAAAATGGCAATGTTGTAATCATGTTGAGTTTTGGCCTTCCCTAAACAGGAGTCTAAGGAGGTCAGCTTCTTGTAGATATCATCAATATGGCTGCTATCAATATCCCCCTCCTCCTTATTTCTCTTGCCTTCTGTTTAGCCAGGTCTTGACCTCATCCTTGAGTTTCATAAATGCCTCTAAGGCATCTAGCCTTTTGAAGAACTTTCCATATGCACATCCGGGGACTGCACTTGCTAATATTCGAAGGTCATGCAAACTCAATTTCATGACGCCCCTTCTCCATAGCAAGAGTGTCAAAGTTAAGCTTTCTAGAGGCCCCAGTAACCGGTCTTTTAGAGGTAGAGGCGAGGTGGGTGGCGGGGAGCAATAGTAGGGGAATGGATGGAGAAGCTTGGACAATCGGCGGGGGTGACTTCCAGCTGCGGCGGTGGCGTGGGTAGATGGAGAAACAGAAGTGGCAAAAGAGCAGAGCCCATCAAAGGGGAGCCGAGTTAGGGGAGGAAGGAAGACCAGGGTACTTAAGAAGACAACATTTGTGAAGCAACAAAATAATCCCTTGGTGTAAGGGAACCTCCCGGGTATGCTTCTGAAACTCCAAAATGGAGCGTTCAAGATATTTCAACAAGTAATGGGGAAAACAAACCAAGTGATTCCTACAGAAGTGGTTGAGAAAGATAAGATGTTTAGCAGGAACAATGACAAACCTACCTTCCAAGGATATGAACTGTATCATCATGCGATTAACCTCATCATAAGGTGGAGGAATCGATCTGACAAGCAGGCCCATTGTAACATATATTAGCTTCTCAGATCCTTCCACAAATCTCCTCTCTTCAGCATCTCTGTCAACCCTTTTGTAAAAGAAGCGGTATCCCTCCAAACTAAGGCCGGTCGCTTCAGCAATAAGTTCTTCATTGACCAAGATCTTCTGCCCCCCATAATCAACAATCTACTCCTTCCATTCCTTAGCAAAACACACAGAAATGCTTTGATCATGCCCCTGAACCTTCTCCATGAAGTTGGTGATGCCACCCTTGCTGAGAATGCTCCATAGTTCAATATTATCTTTCCAGTCAGGTCCACACTTGGCTCAATTTGTTTGGGAATATATTGTTATTATAACAATATATTCTATTAACCTACTAAAATTTACTAATTACTAACAAGTAAATATTGTTTTACCACAAGGTAAAACACTAATAATATGTGAACACTAACAATGATTTCCTAACAAATATTCAATGATACACATTTAGACATACATTACAAGTAATTTCCTCACAAAGTATATAATATTACAATAACTCTTTCGAAGCACCACTCTTGATGATATAATTACATCCTTCTATTGTGAAATCAACAATGACAAGTAATAGCAATTTAGAATGCATAATTATAAACCACCTAAGAGCACTTAAATCATACACAATCCCAATTAGGGGAAAGAAAATAATACATTCCATAGATATCTATACTAATCCACAAAAAAATGGGATAAATTATGATTCATGTGACGATATCAATTATGATACTAATAAAAATATAAATGATATTATTTATATGTCATTTACTAGTAAGGTAGAACCTACTAAACGTGAAGGGGATGCTCTAAATATGATGAATTATATTAATGATATGTACATCTCTATAGGTATAGGTAGATATCAACATAATCCAAAGTTCAATACTACAAAATTGTCCCTTACTATAATTCCCATTAGGTCGGTTTGTTTGATTCTACCCCACCTAATTATAGATATAGGGTGAACTAAAGGGAAGAGTAACTCTCACGTCCTCCACAATGGCGGTAATATGAATAAAAATATCAAGGAAAGTAAGCTAAAAATATGGATCCATTTTGAAAAATATGATAGCTTGATTGATAATTGGGATTTTGATAGTGGTGATGATGAAAAATTAATACACCAAATGAGCCTTTACAAAAAGTAAATATTCCTATCTTTAGTAGTGATGATTATTTTTTTATCCTTGATAGCCCTATGGCTTTTGTATTTGATCAATTCAAAATTCCTAGTCATGTCAATTTTATTCTTCCTAAGGTCACTATATTTCTAGCTTGAATCTAGACAATCCCTTACTCATTTTACGTATATAATTCTACGTGCTCTTATTTAGTTTTTTATCTTGATCTTTTACCAAAATTCACCAACATATACTCCTTTCTCAAATACCCAGGGGCATATGTGGATCTCCCTTCCTTATTTTGTAAGAATAAGTTTCCTTGCACTATATATGCCCCTACATACTTTGATAAGGGTCATATTTCCAATATGTTTTCTAATATTGCTAAAAATATCTAGTCATCACATGTTATATTATATCCTCTCAATAATAATGAGTTTCATAGTCTCTTCCAACATCATACTATAATCAAAAATATCAATTTAAATCCCTCTACTCATCCTATATCTAACAAATCTATCCAGCTTAAGCTTTCTATAATGATATGAATCGATACAATTTCACATGATTATATCTATTGGCTCTTTCCGCTTAGGCATTTCTAGAAAACATGTTATCTCTAATGCAGTTTTAGCCCCTATAGGTCTTATAATAAATCTACCTATATATGTGATGCATCTAGTGGTTCTCTCCCTCCTATGATTCCTCACAATTTTTCTAATACACACCTCATATCGATGGCTCTAACTCTTTTATTCCTCCTCGCAAAATTACTCCACCACAAATTACTTATAGTGTATTTAATCCACCTTACTATCTTCCATGGGTTATTTTTGAACATGATACTTCTATGGAACCACTTCCGCATGACCATTATTCATTGACATACTTGAGGAATATGTCTCATGGATATCTTGTATCATATTTTCCTCTTCGTGAGGCCCTCATCTAGTAACTATCATGTTTCCCATATTTCTTAGACATATTATATTACAAAATACAAAAACATTAATATATTTGTAAATATACAAAACCAAGACCTATAAACATAGATTTCATTTTTAGGAATTTATATTTATATTACATATGTTTTAGTCATTTTTGTTTGATTGATAACATATCATTTCTACTCTTTACACTCATCATCACTAGGTATATTGATCTTAATGCATGACTCATGTATCGTTAAATGATAATAAGAGATATCACGGTTCCTTAAATTATTATTTTGGGTGCATCCCTCCCCATTATACAAGTTTTATTATATCATTATAATTCATTTATAACTCCTCATTACACTTGATTACATGTATCATTTCTATGATTTTTTCAAACTAACGGGACTAACACATGTGTCTAGTTACAGTGTTGACATATCTTACTACTTATTATTTATATCTCTATTTGACATTAGTACTTGCTACATTATGTATAATACTTTCTTGTTGTTACTATTTACTTTCTTCATTGTAGGTGGTCTAAGTTCCTTGCTTATCTTGTGAAAACGTGGATGCCTCATATGTGTGGCTCTGTGCCTTCTTAGCTGATATTAATTATATTGTATGTGGAAAAAGTTCCTTGATTGTATTGTGACACTTTGTAGGTGTATGTACGATGAAAAAGTGACATACGAGCATGAGAATCTACAAGTAACTCTTCCTTGCACCTGACCTCTCGAGGTCGTGCCGAGATAGCTGGTGGGGATGGAATACATGTGGGATGTAGATAAGCTAGTTAGGTAATCTTATGTCTTCAACACGCAATAGCGGAATTTGTGAATCTAAGGAAAAGAAGGCCCTCCTAACCTAAACCAGTGTGATAGATCATTCGGTGAGGATAGCTACTCGAAGGCTCCAATCAATATCAAGCTCTGCCATGATCGATCTATGGGTTGTGGAATTCATGGAAGATAACCTATGGGTGCTTCATATATGTCTCCTGACAAGGTCATGAAAATGGAATGGCTAAATATGTAGTGGATCTTTTGGTGTTTTATGGACGATTCTCTGGTCTAATCCAGAAATATTTAGCTTGATTAGCTACTATATTTAATAATGATAGTTGTGTTATAATGTCTGGTGGGAGTGGAGAGGACCTAAATACTAATGTTCGCAAACTAGCGTCAATGTTGGGTTGATTTGTAGGCCCGTTGGGTTGTGGGACCTGTGGATCACAACCATAAGTTTGTGGTTGTTGTGGACCTCCTATGGTCATGTGAAGAATCAATCCCTTCTTCGATCCCGAGTATCTAGTAATCATATGCCTTTTCGGCCTCTACGTTTAGAACTAGAAGTTACACAATTTTCTTGGAGTACCTAACAGGTGTTCTGGCAACTTGGATATGTAAGCTAGTGTCTATATCAATGAGGAGGTCTCTTGCATCTGGTTGTGGGACTAGTGGATCACAACCAAATGTTTTCCCTCTTTCAGGTCCTTCTATAGTCATATGGATATCTATCAAGGAAATCTATAATTTGGTTGATTTGACCAGAATGTGTGTGCTTTGTCATCTTCTATGTTTAATCCCCTTAACTGTGAGCTGATTTCTTGTAGGTCTGTTGTTGTTTGGAAGACCTAAATTCTGATATTTTGGTCTATATCGGTTATTGCTGCAACAGTATTTGGTTGAGGTATGATTGGCTCAAAAACATATTCCCTGGGCTCCCTAGGTCCCGTGATTGTCATACAAGGTCAATATAAACCTAACTGAAACAAAATTAACTATGCAAGATATATCTACAACATATATATATATCCTCTATTTTTGTATTTTTAATAGAATTTTAATAGAATCGAAAGAGAAACTAATCTAATATATTTAGAAAATGACAACTAATCTAATAACAAAATTAAAACAAACAAGGTAGCCCGGTGTAGCTACTTGCCTATGTAGTTGTGAATTTTATCCTAAATAACTAGATAGCTGATTAACTTAATTGAAAGATTCCCGATCCTACCTCAGAAGTGAGGAATGAATCATAGTTTCTCAAAAACTATCAAAAATGAAACTTCATTGAAACGAAATATTTCACTACTCTATTTGATATGTTTTAACTAGAACTTTGTGAGATAAAACCGGAATTTGTAGAAAGTGGAGAATCCGGTAGTGTATGACTTTGTCCCCTTAGAATGATCTCCTCATTCTTTGTGTTCACGTGAATCCAAAAGAAGAGCATGTATATGCTAGCATTATGAGAAGAAAGTATTTTGAACAATGGTAGCATTGGATATAGACCGAATAAAATGCGAGTAGGAGAGGGATAAGCGCAAGTGATAGAGCTTGGTGTATGCAATTCCTAGCGGGACTTATTATGGGAGTACAACACAAGTTTACCGAGGGATTCTAGAATCTACCTTCCGTGAAGAACGTAACCTACAAATCTAATGAAATCAATTTATAATCGACACTATTATACTCTAAACTAATTTGTATGGAAAGCAATGAACAAGATTGAAGCAAGAAGATTGAATGGCTTCCAACAACAAGGAAAACTAGCATGGATGCAAACATGAAAACAAAATGAGCTTCTAAACAAGAAATTGACAGACTTAAACAATGAAAAATGAGAAGTTGAGGGGCCATTTGCTTAAAAACAAGCTGGCTATTTATAGATTTCACATTCACCTAAAGGTAATTCCTATTAGAACTCTTTTACCATTAAACAATGGAGAAACACTATTCTATGGGACATAAAACATTAATACGAGCCAAGGTGGTGGAGAAAAGTTGGTAAAAATTGAAAATTATGCACATCATGATCACAAGAACATGTTGGAAAATGCGTGAAGGACCGCCGCCCTGAGCATGGCGGTAGTTATAGGACTACTACCCTACTAGGGTGGTGGTTTCGTCACTAAAGGTCAAAATGCTTAGAAAAGAAAGGTAGAGGAATAAAACAAAGCACAAGGAACAAGGATAAGGCATTTGGGATGCTAACATATACTTTGTGAGCTTCTCTGGATCCAAACACCTTGCGAGGTGACCTGTATCATCATTGGGGCATGTGTAACATCGTTCGGTGGTACAGTACCCTACAATTTTGGGTACGTACATATTGCCCCCTCGGAGAAGTGTTTTAGCCATGAAGAGGCGTAAAATGGTGGGTGCAGTATGGTAGTCCCAAAATGGGAAGCTTTAGAAATTATACCTGACACGCCCGTGTGTTGAAATATCACCATCCAAGTTCCCGCCACCTACAAAATAGAAAGAAGACTCAAGTGCAGATAGACAAAACAAATCAAAAAATAATTACTAAATTAGTATGAAGTGAGGACTTACCATTTGCACATGGGGATGAGAACTTACCTCTGTTGGTGCTCTAAACCTGTGAAAGGGGCATTCAAAATGAGTCAAAACACTATATATATATATATATATATATATATATATATAATGGGACCATTTTCCTATTCATTTGCGCGTGTCGATTTGATAGTTTTTGAGCTCTAGGACCCACGGTGATGGTTTCCAACGAGAGTATAGTCGAAACGTTCATATCGAGATAGCGATCATGCCTCCATGAGTAGAACCTCGACCCATGAGATCTCAGGTTAGTTCTTCTTGATTTAACGTTTTTGCACTAGAAATGTTAAAATGTCGAAATCTTTGTCTTGGGGGGTCATTTTTAGAAATGTCAGTTTTAAATGTGTCTCTTAGGGGGCACCTAATGGGTAGGCTTTTGTTTTAGTTAAAATGGTGTCTTTTTGCATTTTTAAGCATTTTAGGGCACGTGACCCATTTTGAAACGTGGGACAGGACCGCTGCCCTAAGTAGGGTGGTGGTTACAAGACTGCTGCACCCTTTAAGGTAGTGGTTACTGAACTGTTGCCCCGCTCGGGTGACGGTTCTCTTCAGAATGTTAAAACAACACTGATTTGAGTTTATTTTTGCATTTTTAGTATTCTTATTTGCTTTAATGATTTTTTTAATGCAATCTTGATACTAACTTTCTCCTTTTTACGTGTTTTTGTGTGTTTTGTAGAAGAAGGAAGAGTACATTAGATGGAGCCGAGAGAGAGAGAGAGAGAGAGAGAGAGAGAGAGAGAGAGAGAGAGAGAGAGAGAGAGAGAGTGATTGGCTTCCAGCAGTGCTAGATGCACTCTCTCAGGATGAGTAGGATACTCTTCAGAGGGCAGGTATATTGAGGATCACACGGGTTCCCCACGTTACACCTGCCAGTCACATACTATGTGACTTATTTTCTTACTGGGATGTAGATCGGAACACCTTCCGATTTCAGGTGTTAGGGGTGAGTGGACTATCACCCTAGAGGATGTCTACCACATTTTGGGAGTCTTGATTATTGGGAGGAGACTTTCATTTGATATAGCAGTGTCTAGAGCTCAGGTGACTCAGTGGGCCACCTATATGGGAGACGTACTTATCTCCACTGGTTTGAAGAAGGGGGTGAAGGTCCATTCTATTCCTAGATTGCCCATCCCTCTGATCCGTCAGGCTATTATGAGCATCCTTGCTTCAAGATTGATTAGAGATAAGGTAGGGGATATTTTACTCTACTGTTGGGCCCCCATCATCACACATATTGAGGCACATGGTCAGATTTATGCCTGGGGAGCTGATATACTTGGGACCACCTATCATGACTTATACATGGTGGTTTGATTATAGGGACAGTCGCTGAGCCATCCGACCTTAGTTATGAGTTGGGTCTATGAGCACATCATCCCTTATGGGAGAGGCATAGAGGTGGCGGATCCCAAAGCCGTGAGGGAGGCTAGATGGACAAAGATGAAGGTGCTTAGAGCACCCCACTAGCTAGTTTCTTCCCTAACTATTGAGGATATGGAGGCCACACCTTATCAGGCCATGGCAGGATTATGGGGTGAGGAGACCTTCACTCGATTTCCTGCTCTACTATAGGGCAGCTTGTGTGCAGTCGGGGGGAAGGTAGAGACACCCATTTGATCGAGTGCCTCAATAGTTCGACCTTGCTTACATTGACATGCTTCCCCAGTGGTGCCTAGTGTTTAGATCATTTCGGGAGGCTAGGGGGAGGTCTAGAGGCCGGGGTTGGGTGTTGTTAGTCCGACATCCCCATTGCAACTAGGAGTCGCTATTTGTTGCGGGGATTGTGCCGGCATGTGAATCTCATGAGAGAATTCTTGGCATTTGTGGCACTTACGTATAAATTCTCTGCATCATGCTTGAGAGTGGGCAAAAATAGCCCATCCAATGTATATTGTGAGTAGTGGCATGAGACCAAGTGGCCCCACATATTCCAGTTGTGGGATTCATGAAGAATCCTCTTGGATTCTTCTATGTTGATGCATCTTAGAAGCATGCCATTGAAGGCTCTATGATAGAGCACTTGGTCTAAAACAACATATTTAGCTACGATAATGCGTAACCACCTTCTTTGTTGTGGCGTGGCACCTTCTGGATACGTATGGTCCATGATAAGATTGATAATATCAGTATACCAAGGACATGTAGAGATGGGGGGTCTGGTTTCGACAAAGAATATACATTCATCAGGAAAGTCTAGATCTACCAGCTCACCTCCATCTAGTGGATTGTTAGCTAACCAGTCTGCAATGATTTGTCCTTTGATGGATTTTTGGTTTACGAATGTTAACTCAAATTCTCCCATTAGGGTTATGAAACATCCAGCCTTCTTAGACAAGGACCCTTGCGTGAGGAATGTCCATAAATGGTCTGTCTTCACAATGACCCTTGTTTCTTTATTTAACATGTAATGTCTTAAATGTTTTGTGGTGAAGACTATGGCAAGGCATTCTCTTTCTGCCCGTGTATAACGCATTTCATAATCTAGTAATGTTCGGATGAAATAGATTGCTCGTTCTCGTTTATCATCATCTTTTAAGCTATCATGTAGGCCAAAGTGAGACATGAGTAGCTCGAGAGTATATAATTAAAAGGTATTCTAGCTTAGGAGACATTAGCGTGGGTAGTGACAATGACAAGAAACACTTAACTTCTTCAAACACCTCATTACAATCTTCATCCAATCAATCGATACTATAATCTTTCTTGAGTAGATTTTTTATTAGATGAATGGAAAAGCTTAAATATGGGATGAACCTTGGATTTCATCGATTTTCCCTAGGAATGACTTGATTCTAGACTCATTCGAAGGTGGGATCATTTCAAGAACAAATATCACAAATGTCCTTTTTGCCGGATCAACATAAATCCCTTGTGAAGATATAATGTATCCTAGAAGTTTACCTCTGTTACACCGAACATGCACTTCTCGGGTTTAATGTGACTCCATATTCACTTAATCATGAGAGGATGATGAACTTGCCCCACTCCTAACTCCGGGTGATCACAACGTTTCTTGGCCTTGGCCAACAAGTCATCCACATATGACTCCACAATTTTATGGATAAGATCATGGAATATATAAGTCATTGCCCGATACGTAGCGCTAGCATTCTTAAGACCAAATGGCATGACAACATAACAATAAGTTCCCTGGGAGTTATAAATGTGGTTTTGGCTTGGTCTTGTTTGGATATTTTGATTTGATTATATCCCGAGAACCCATCCATGAGAGATAAAAGCTCAAATCTAGTTGTTGCGTCAACGATGACGTCAATGGATGGTAATGGGAAATCATCCTTGGGACAAGCTTTGTTAATATCCCAAAAATCTATGCAAATGCATATCTTCCCATTCTTTTTGAGAACGGGGATGATATTAGATACCCATTGTGAATAATTGATTGGTTTGATGAATCCTACTTGGAGAAGTTTTATCACTTCTTCTTTTACCATGAGAGCTACTTTTGGTTTCATTGGTCTTGAATTCTATTTAATTGGCTTCGCATTTGGTTTAGTGATAGAGATTATGTAGCTGTGCAACTTTTGGTGTGATACCTATTATTTCTTTATAATTAAATGTGAAAGCATTTTGATGTTCTTTGAGAATTTGAGTGTGTATTTCTATTTCTTCTGGAGTTAGCGAAGATCCTAACTTCAAAATTCTTGGTTCTTCCTCTGTTCTGATGTTTATGTCAACTTGATGTCATGAAAATCTGGTTTCTTCTATCAAAGAAGTGTTACCTTCTTCAAATTTAGGTGGGGCTGGAGGTAGTTCCAAGCTTTCCCCATTTTCTATCTCGTAGATATCAAGATCCTTCTGTGGAGGAGACTCTACCATGGGATTTCCAAAGTAGGAAGAGGAATGTGGTATTAGGGAAAGATCAACTATAGGGTGAGCAAGGTGTAGCTCTGCATAGGCATTTAGATATTCAAGAGTGACTTTATCACTATCAACATGATGTAAGATAGGAGATTCATTCTTAGGTGTATGTGTTAGAAGAGGGTTTGTTGACATTTTCTTCACCAATGGTTCGGTACAAAGTGATACCTTGAAACTTGTATGTTCTAACTCATTACTTGGGGTAAAATGTCAAGCTGAGGTTGTTATTGAATCTGCAAGAAGGTTCTTTTCTCGTGGGATTGCCTCAATGGATATGAAGTTGAATATTTTTCTTAGATCTAATACCATTATTTTATAGAGTTGTAAGTGCTCGAGCTCTAGTCTCATATACTTCAGAGACTTGGTTTGCAACTAATTGGGAGTCTCCTAACACACTGATGTCATTAACACCAATCCTTTTGGCTATGATGAGGCTAAGGAGGAGGGCTTCGTACTCAGCACCATTTTTTGTACATTCAAAGTTCAACTTAAAAGAAAAAGGTAGGATCTTTCCCTTAGGAGAAGTAAAGATTAAACTGCCCGACTCCATAGCGACATCTAGCTCCATCGAAATGGAGAGTCCAATATTTACTAGGAAAGATGGATGCTGGGACATTCTTTGCATCTGTTTTCTTTTGTTTTTACTTCTACCATGCAAAGTTCCTTTCTTGGAAGAGAACCAACTCTAGGTACATCCCATGCCTATGGAATCAAATGGTAGGAAAATTGGTAGATCTTGTTCCAGTAACTCAAATTTTTTTGTAGTAGTTCTTAATGAAACTATTTCTACAACATTAGCTTCATCCTTAAGGGCTGAGATGCCCTTGACTAGGTTTGTAATTTCTATTTTTGTTGTAGGTATTAATTTTTTTCTCGGTTTTTGAGTCGATTGGTTTGTTAAGTTAGTTTGTTGGGAGTTCAAACTTAGAGTGAACACTTGGTATTTTCTTTAGGTATGCTAGGTGTATGTTGAATGGTTTTGGGTTACCTTTTGCTATGAATATCTTTCCTAGGTGTAAGAATCTTATTTCTTGGAATAACATAGAGGGAATTACTTTCATGCGATGTATCCATGGTCGACTGAGGATCATATTATAGTTGGTTTCCGATCTATGATATAAAACTAGGTGAGGATTGTCTTGGGTCCTAAGGTGACTGGTAATATTATAGTCCTAATTGAAGTAGCTTTAAGGCTATCGTAACCTCTTAGAATATTTCTTGTTGTGGAACAATTTGTTTCTCCATATCCCAGCTTTTGAAGGAAAGAGAAAGGGACAATATTAACTGCTACCCCATCGTCCACCATTACACATTTAACGTAATTATTGTAAACCCACACCTGTAAATGCAAGGCCGGATCACCTCTACGTGCAATTTCAGCATCTGTTGGCATTTTGTTTATGTCGAATATAAACTCGGTATCCCTATCTGGCTGCCCTGGAGGGTGGATATTGAAGTCTATATGATTTACTTGTGTTTCGAGAGGTGGAGTGATGTTAATTAAATGACCCAAACCTAGTGCTTCTAAAAGAGCAGCCCTATGGGTAGGATAATTTTTCAACAAGTCCAAAAAGGAGATGTGAGAGAAGGTCTTTGTTAAGTCATTAATTAAATCATAAGCACCCACGGGTTTTACCAATGTTTGTTGAATGTTATCTAGTTCTAGTGGATAGATTGGATTTGGTTGAGAAGAATATTCTCGTGTTCTTGTTATGGATTCTACGTGCAGCTCAGTATCTAATTCCACTAGACCAACTATCTTGGTTCGTGGCTGATTTCCTAATTGTGGTGCGATAGGTGGATTTAGTGAAGTTGAGGCTTCATGATCATTATTTCCTATCATTACACCTTTTTTCATCCCATTTGGATTTAATTTATTATTGCTATTGTGATTTGGAAGTGGATCATTGAAGATCTTAAGAGGTGCTTTTGGGAGATTGCCTCTGTGAAAGTATTCAACGTAGGTGTGATAGAATCTGTTAAGAACATATCTATGAAGAGTTGTCTTTGTTCTTCGGAAAACATTGCATGAACTTATTGTAATCGTGGAAAGTCCTAGTTTCATGACCTCAAATTTTGTGGAAACCATAATATGAGTTAGGATTATAATTCCTAGGTTGTTGGTTTGGCACGTGTTGTGGTCCAAAACTCTGATTAAATTGTTTATTATTAGGATTAAAGTTTTGTGTTTGTTGTCTTTGGTTTTGGTATCCAGTTGAGTTTTGACGTGGACCCTGTGTCTAGATCTACCATTGTTGTTGTTGTTGTTGTTGTTGTTGTTGGGGATGATTAAAATCCACCACGTTGATTGTTGGGGTGAAATTGCTATTTCATTGGTTGTTAACTGGTGGTGGAACATTTACAACATTTGCTTTTTTAGTTTGGTCAGTTACTCCATCTGTTGTCACTCCATGGTTTTTGTTAAGGATTTTAGGTCCTTGATTGGCGTTTGTGGTAGTAGGATAAGTCGTAGTGTTTTGGTTGGGGATGATTAACCTTCCATTTGTTCCATATGTCTTGCAACCGCTATCTATTGCAACTTGATCTATTCGGAGAGCACTCTCGAGCACTTCATCATAAGTTCTTAGTGAGAACTTCTAGACTTGTTCCTTTATCTCTTTGCTAAGAGAATGAAGGAATAAATCACATAGTTCCATCTAATCCATGTTTGGAGCACTTGCTAAAGAATAGAGGACTGTGCACCATCTTTGGATGAAATGAGCAATAGATTCATTGTGTTCTTGTTTAATATGCAAGAATTCCTAATTCCTATTCTCAACAATTTTTTCATGTCGAACGCCTTGATGAACTCTGAAACTAGTTGTTTAAATGAATGTATTGAGGCTTTAGGTATTCCGTAATACCAATCGAGGGTGATACCCTCTAAATTTTTGGGGAATATTTTAGCAACAACTCCATCCCAAGGGAGAAGTTCTCGAATGGTCTGTGGTGTAGGCCTTAATATGTGCATTTGGGTCTCCCTCCTTTTCCTTGGATAGATTGGGGAGAGGTCTTGGAAGAATGACGCTTCTTATAGTGAAGTCCAAAGGTTCTTTCAAATATTCTAAATAAGTTCCTATTGCATAGGTTTCGACCATTGATGGTGTTTGAGGGGGTGGAGGTGGAATGGGTTGTTGATATGGCATAGCGTATGTATTTGTAGGGGCATAAGGAAATCCTTGTGGTTGAGTGAACATGCTAGGAGAAGAGAACATATCTCCTTGTGGTGATTTGGAATACATGTTTAAGTATGGAGGAGCATTGCTCAGGAATGGATTGTTTTGTACTAAACCAAGAGGTATCATATTTTCCACTGGAGCGGCATTAGAAAACATGGTTCTAGTTGGCATTTGTTGTGAATACTGAGGAGGCATGCCCAACGTGCCTGTTCTGTGAGGAGGTCTACTTGGCTAGGATGATGTGGAGGATTGGAAATTTCCTGCCTGCATGAATTGTGAATTTTGACTTGCTTGAGCAAGTTCCAACCCTCTAACTTTCTCAACTAAGGCTGAGATGACCTCATTTGGTGAAGACATGGTATTTTTCCTTAGTGGTGTTTGTTGTATACCTTGAGGTTGTATAGGCATATGGTACCCAGCTATGAATTGATCGGTGCCTGCCAAGTTTCACCGAGGGCATTTCCTATAAGTGGAGAGATGGGGGTGTTTTCTTGGAATGAGACCTCGGGTTGTGTTTGTAAACCTCCTATAGACGGGTACATATTTTGAGAACATTGTTCACTCCTAGTATAATTTTCTATAGTATTCGTCATCTAACAATAGATATGGATCTAAATATCTACTAAATTTTGGTCTAAGCAACACCTGAGGAGATGAACCAGATTCTCTAGTGAGCATCATATTGTTTGAGCTTGAAGGCTCTGGTTGTTGCATTTGATTGAGCTGATCCAACTCCTCTATTTGGAAAGAAGAATTATATTTAGTCCTTTGAGGCGGAGCTTGTGTTGAAAATCAGTTAGTTGAATAGTTGTCACCCCATGCTTTGAGAGAGGGTGATGGTTGTCTATTTAGTTAATTGTAGTATGCTTCAAGACCTAGGAGATGTCCGCCATATGCATCGTAACCCGACATATTCAGGGGGTATATGAATACCCATGAGAATAATGGGAAAGAGCGAAGGTGGAAAATAAAATAAAAGAAGAGTTTGAAAGTGAAGCAAATGTTCCTTTTACGTAAGTTTTACTAATTTTGTTGGTAAAGCTGATGTGAAGGCTAATGCGGTGGAAAAGACGAAAAGTATACTAATTGGATGAACAAGTAGAAATAAAACTCTGAATCAGAAGGTAGGAAGTTTCACGTTGGGTTCACCAATTTTGTATGATGGAAAAGTGACATGCAAGCATGAGAATCTACAAGTAACTCTTCCTCGCACCCAACCTCCCGAGGTCATGCTGAGATAGCCGGTGGGGATGGAATACACACAAGATGTAGATAAGCTAGTTAGGTAATCTTATGTCTTCAACACGCAATAGTGGGATTTACGAATCTAAGGAAAAGAAGGCCCTCCTAACCTGAACCGGTGTGATAGATCGTTCGGCGATGATAGCTACTCGAAGGATCCAATCAATATCAAGCTCTCCGTGATCCAATCTATGGGTTTTGGAATTCATGGAAGATAACCTGTGGTTGCTTCGTATATGTCTCCCGACAAGGTCATGAAAATGAAATGGCTAAATATGTAGTGGATCTTTTGGTGTTTTATGGACGATTCTCTGGTCTAATCTAGAAATCTTAATCTTGATTAGCTGCTATGTTTAATAATGATAGTTGTGTTATAATGTCTGGTGGGAGTGGAGACGACCTAAATACTAATGTTCGCAAACTAGCGTCAATGTTGGGTTGATTTGTAGGCCCGTTGGGTTATGGGATGGGTGGATCACAACCCTAAGTTCATGGTTGTTGTGGACCTTCTATGGTCATGTGAAGAATCAATCCCTTCTTCTGATCCCGAGTATCTAGTAATCATATGCCTTTTCGGCCTCTACGTTTAGAACTAGAAGTTTGACAATTTTCTTGGAGTACCTAACAGGTGTTCTGGCAACTTGGATATGTAAGCTAGTGTTTATATAAACGAGGAGGTCTCTTGCATTTGTCTTAGGGACTAGTGGATCACAACCGAATGTTTTCCCTCTTTCGGGTCCTTCTACATTCAGATGGATATCTATCAAAGAAATCTATAATTTGGTTGATTTAACAAAAATGTGTGTGCTTTGTCATCTTTTATGGTTAATCCCCTTAACTGTGAGCTGATTTCTTGTAGGTCTATTATTGTTTGGAAGACCTAAATTCTGAGATTTTTGTCTATATTAGTTATTACTGCAACATTATTTGGTTGAGGTATGATTGTCTCAAAAATGTATTCCCTGGGCTCCCTAGATCCCGTGATTGTCATACTAGGTCAATATAAACCTAAGCGAAATGAAATTTACTAACTAATATATCTACAAGATATATCTATAACATATATATATATATATATATATATGCCTCTATTTTTGTATTTTTAATAGAATCAAAATAGAAACTAAGATAATATATTCATAAAATGACAACTAATCTAATAACAAAATTAAAACAAACAAGGTAGCCCGGTGTAGCTACTTTCTTGTGTAGTTATGAATTTTATCCTAAATAACTAGATAGCTGATTAACTTAATTGAAAGATTCTCGATCCTACCTCAGAAGTGAGGAATGAATCATAGTTTCTCAGAAACTATCAATCCCCATAGCTTCCCTGGAAATATCAAAAATGAAACTTAATTGAAATGAAATATTTCACTACTCTATTTGATATGTTTTAACTAGAACTTTGACAGATAAAACCTGGAATTTGTAAAACAATGGCGAATCTAGTAGTGTATGACTTTGTCCCCTCAGAATGATCTCCTTGTTCTTTCCTGTTCACATGAATCCAGAAGAGCATGTATATGTTAGCATCGACAGAAGAAAGTATTTGAACAATGGCATCCTTGGATATAGACCAAATAAAATGTGAGTAGGAGAGGGATAGTGCAATTGATAGAGTTTGGCATATGCAATTCCTAACGGGACTTATTGTGGGAATACAACACAAGTGTACCAAGGGATTCTAGAATCCACCTTCTGTGAAGAACACAACCTGCAACTCTAATGAATTCAATCTATAACTGACACTATTATGCTCTAAACTAATTTGTATGGACAGCAATGAACAAGACTGAAGCAAGAAGATTGAATGGCTTCCAACAACAAGGAAAACTAGCATGGATGCAAACATGAAAACAAAATGAGCTTCTAAACAAGAAATTGACAGACTTAAACAATGAAAAATGAGAAGTTGAAGGGCCATTTGCTTGAAAACAAGCTGGCTATTTATAGATTTCACATTCACCCAAAGGTAATTCCTATTAGAACTCTTTTACCATTAAACAATGGAGAAACACTATTCTAGGGGACATAAAACATTAATACGAGCCAAGGCGGTGGAGAAAATCTAGTAAAATTTGAAAATTACACACATCATGATCACAAGAACGTGCTGGAAAATGTGTGAAGGACCGCCGCCTAAGCGGGCGGCGATTCAAAGAAGACTGCCGCCCTAAGCGGGGCGGTGGTTATAGGACCTGCCACCTGCCGGTGGTGGTAGTTTCATCACTAAAGGTCAAAACACTTAGAAAAGGAAGGCAGAGGAATAAAACAAAGCACAAGGAACAAGGATAAGGCATTTGGGATGCTAACATATACTTCGTGAGCTTCTCTAGATCTGAACACCTTGCGAGGTGACCTGTATCATCATTGGGGCATGTGTAACATCGTTTTGGTAGTACAATACCCTACAATTTTGGGTACGTACAGTGTCCCATTTTTTAAGCTATATGCTTTGATGTGACTCTACTTTACATGCTCTTTCTCTTTGTTTACTCACATGATAATTTTTAGTCTCTAATCTAGTTCTATTACATTTACCTTGTCTTTAATATTGTTTCTCAAGGTACTATAACTACATTTATTACTCTTATTTTTATGGTTTTTTACTTATCTATGCACCATGGCTACTACTGTAACACCATTTTTCTAGGTATAGGGTCTTCAAGGTGGTCACCTCTTCAACATCCTACACTCTATTAAAAATTATCAAACATACAATACATGAAAAAACATTTCATTTTAAGTTTTGAGATAGGTTTTCAAATGGTTTTACTCATATACATCAAAATAGAGGTCATTCATCGCGGTATATTTTACACCTAAATGTAGAATCACAAGAGAAAACAAAGGTTTTGATGGGGAAAACATACTTAGAAATAACTTCAAGCATAAAATTATGACATAAAATACACTAGGTTAAATTCATACAAAAGGGTCATGACTATACGAATGGTCCTTACCACACCATATGTTTTATCCATCAGGAAAAAATACCAGCTTTATCTATAGTTTCATATTTTTCAACATAAATAAATGTTTTTTGGGAAAATATCAAACTCATATGACATAGTTTATATATGTTTATAGGGGTCACTAAATGTTTCACTCCTCATCTTTAGTACTCGATTATGGTTACAAAATACACATTTTTTTTAGGTGTATAGGTATCCTTCTCCATTTATATTTCAGCATATTACATACTCTTACTCAGTAGTATGACACACAGGAAGAGCATGGGGGAACTCATTCTCTTTATAACCTTTATTTATATACTCATAAATTGGTCCTGAATCTATTTGTAGTTGTGTGGTCCCTGGGGTTATGGATAGTATTAAAGTGGTTAAGTTCTTTGTCAGACGTATTATTTCCTCTCTTTATATCAAAGGGGAAGATATCATGGTTATTAAAACCTTTGATACATAGTCTTCTTCCTTCATGAGGTGTATTGGTACGTCTCCTTTCTTCTATTTGGTGTTGGGTTAGATGTACCCAATACACTAGTATCTCCTTCATCACAACCTGGGGACTAATCCCCCAATCCTTCAATGAAATTTAGCAATAACAAAAAAAAAATCCAAATCACCAACTATAAGAAAGGAACAAGAATCAATTCTATTTACAAATCAAACAGGTGTAATTATTCCATGTTTTACATCTCTTTATTTCACTTTATGCAACTTCAAATTCTATAGTCACTATTGAGTTAGAGTTTGATTTTATACTATGGACATTGACTACACTCAATGTTGTAGGTTTCATCATTGAGTGTGTCAACACTAACACATTTGGACAATAAAAACTATGAGAAAATAAAAAATTTTCTACACACTTAGTTATATTTTCCTTTAACAATGAAATTTTCATTTCATATTTAAAGGAGGTCGAATATAGGCACTCGATTTTGATATTGATTATCGTAATTATACTTCTTGGTTAATACAAACACCCACATCCTAATCCCACTCATTATACATCACCATATCTTTCCTAAAATTCTTGTTCCTTTACAGTAATGTATTGAAAAATCATGGATGCAAGTCCTTAAAATCAAATCTCAAGTTCTTACCATCATTTTGAAACTTTAAAATTTGATACACCATCTCCCTGTCTAATATTTTACATTTCAGTCAAGTTGTATAATATGGACCTATCCGACCTATATGGTCTTACATTGACAAATTATCCAACACTATTTTTAATAGAATATCATTTTTGGGGTCTTTTTATCCCCTACTTTGGCCTTATAATATTTTTCCTTCAAAATCCTATATAAAGAAGTTAACAAGACCTCATTTACTCACTTGTAAATCATATGGGATTCTATTGAAATAATCTTTTGCAAAACTCACAAAAGGCACTCAAGGATCCTTAAATATTGCTAAAGTTAGTAAATATACATTAGGTAGAAACTACTACAGTTTTGAAGCACTCAACTAGGTTAAGATTCTATCTTCCTCACATCCAAGCACACTAAGTTATTATTTCCAATCCTTAACAAGAGCATGATCCAAGCAAGGTTTATCAAAGGGGTTTAAGTTTCCTAATTGCTACATCCATATACATATTACATGATAAGTGGATAACTATATGTATTTTGATGCCTCTTTAGAGTAGTTTCAACGTAGGTGATGCATAGGGTACACCAAAACCCAAACAAAAACCTCATTTTCGGTTATTCTACACATGGTTAGGGTTAATGAGTGATTCAGATTAATTACATATGACATCAAGACAATGTGAAATTTAGGTTTTGATAATGTAGTGCATTTCAAACCTATCATAGGACCCAAAAAGTCACATAATCAAAATTTGAAAGATTCTAACACTATACGGAAGGGACAAGACAAAATTGGACATACTTTCTAGATTGTATAGTCCTACACCAAGAGGGTTTCAAGTCACAGTGTTAGCATGAAAATTTTCCAAGATTTGCATTTCTAGATTCTTGAATATGTATTCTAATATCCTTCTTGTATAATATATATATCTAAGTCTCTCTCTCTCTCTCTCTCTCTCTCTTTCTCTCTCTATCTTGTGGATTTGAGTGTATGCATTCATTGAATGAATGAATACATTAGTATGATTTAGTATAATCATTTTTGGAAGTTAATTTATCAAAATAGCTCCTATTTTTTTAACCTTACATAACTTTTTATTTTTTGTGTTTTACATAGAATTAATGTAATGATATTTTAAATTGTGTAAAAAAATCCAAGTTTAGATTCCCTCTCTCCACATTAACCAAATAATGGATGTCTCACTTTTTTCTTTGATATCTTTTACAATAGGAAAACATCTTAACATGTGAAGTATGTTTTTCTCGGGAAAGGTGTACTAAGTTACTTTTATAGATATGTTTTTGGGAAGTGTGTAAATTGTAGTGATTGTGGGATAATTGATATATAAATATTGAGATCTAGGAATGAAAAAAGTTTAGGGATCATTCCACAACTTAAACAAGGTGAATCGGGAAACTATTTAGAAATCCCTGATAGCATTATTGATAGGAATTTGAGAAATATGGAGAATTATTTGATAGGGAAACTTGTTGGAAGACCCAATATAGAATCAATAAGATCTTGGTTTTCTAAAATGGAAACCCAAAGGGCATATGGAAGTAACAACTTTACCAAATGGTTTCTTCTTGTTAGTTTTAACAATCTGGAAGACCCCAAAGAATCCTAAATGATGGCCCATGGTTCTGGGGAAGCTCGGACTATTCCTAAGGAAATGGACTCCTATGTTTAACCCTGATAAAGAAAATATAAACCAGTTTCATGTCTGGGTGAGGTTACTAGGTCTTCCATTGGAACTATGGGATGTTGATGTTATTAAAGGGATTGCAAACACTCTTGGTACCTATGTTGTTGTGGATAATGTGACCCTTACTAAAACATGTGTTGTTTATGCCAGATTTTGTATCTACTCTTTGATGGGTTTGACTTTACCCAAATCCATAACTCTCAGATCTAGACTGGGAAGCTGGGAACAAAGAATTGAGTTCAAAAACTTCCCTCAAAATGTGAGAAATGCCAAGGATGGGGGCATGTAAAACAATGTAAAATGATGGTTTCAAAGGTTTATAAGGAGAATCTAGTTAAGGAACATGTTAAAGGTAAGGAAGTATCTTCTTTGGAACATAATACTACAAAGAATACTAATCCAAATAAAGGAATTATCATTATTGAGAATAATGGAGAGAGGTCAAATATAAATCAAGTTCAGACTCCTAAGTTAATAGATGATGGCTTTATAGAAGTAAGGAATAAGAAGAATCAATGGAAAGCCTTATCTAAACCACATTTCAGATGAAAAGTACCATGTTTAGGATGAGAAACTCCTACCATCAAATTTTTTGGATAATCTTCTAAAGGAAGTTGCTAAGGAACATTTCCCATGTAAAAACTAGGGAAATGAGTCTTGATGAAACTTTGGGTCCTTTTACTAATCCTTTTGACAATCTTCTGGGTTTTGAGGAGAATGATCTAATGATTGGAAATGAAGAATAGATGGAAACTATGAAAATTCCAAAGGATCATCCAAGAAACTTTATCCCCACAACAGAAAATTCTTCTAGATAAAAAAATCAATGGAAGAGGATCCCAAAGAGGATGAAAATGAGATCTCTTTGAAAACCCCATCCAAAAAAGGGGAGTCTTCAGAGGCCACCCCAAAAGAGAAGAAAATAGGTTCAGGGAGACCTACTAAGTAGGTTGCTAGAAAAAATTAGAGTCAAAAGGATATTGATGATGGAACTTAGTCTAAACTTGATCTACTGGAGCTTTAGAAGAACCAAAAACAAGGGTTTAAATGAATATAGTCTCATGGAATGTTAGGGGTTTGAATAACCCTGTGAAATGGAGGTTAATAAAAGAACTGGATTCTAAACACAAACCTGATATCATGGTCTTATAGGAAACTAAGATGGAGGAAGGAACTTTTTGGAAGCTAAATGTAAGTGTTGTAAGAAACTTGTTGGACTGGTTATTAGTTCAAAAGGATCTGCAGGAGGAATGGTTGTCATCTGGAATGAGGAAAAACTCAAAGGTATGAATCTTCTTAAAAGAAGTAATCATATGGCTATGTTGTTTCAAGATAAGAAATCTAAATAATTTTGGGTGTTATCTAACATATATGCTCCAAATATCAAAGGAGAAAGAAAAATTTTTTGGGCTAAACTCTCTAAATTTCAAAACATTATTAAAGGGACTGAATGGTTGATTATGGGTGACTTCAACACCCCTTTGAGTCTGGGGAAAAGAAGGGTGGTAATATTGATTTAACTGAGAGTATGGAAGATCTCCAAGATTTTATCATACAAAATAACCTCATGGATATTGAGTTGAAGGGTAGAAGATTTACTTGGTCTAATAGGAGAAAAGGAGATCAATTGATTCAAGTCAAACTTGACAGGGATCTAACTTCATGGGGGTGGTTGAATAAATATTCTTTCCTCTTTTCTCTCCCTCAGGATTGGTTCAGACCACAATCCACTTCTTTTCCAAATCAAAGATAAAGAGAGGAGAGAACTCTTTTAGGTTTGAGAAGATGTGGTTACAAAATGAGGAAATTTTTGACCTTATGAAAGATTGGTGGAATGTGAAAATCAAAGGAACTACTATGTTTAGAATTACTAAGAAACTTGCTCATGTTAAGAATAATTTGAAAGGATGGAATAAAAAATGCTTTGGTAACATTTTTGAGAAAAAGAAGTCTCTGGAAAATGAGATATCTTCCCTTCAGAAACTTTGGAAACTCTTAATAATGACAAGTATTTAGGTAGGACAACTTAAAGAGAGAATTATTGTTTGACTACCATAACATTATTCTGAAAGAGGAGAATTTCTGGAGACATAAATAGGGTTCAATGGCTCAAGAGAAGGTGATAAAACATGAAATTATTCCACATTTCAACCCTGAAAAGGAGAAGCACTAATAGAATATTGTGTGTCATAGGGGAAGATGGTGTGATGCTCACTGATACTAAGGAAATTCAACATGCTGCCACCTCCTTTTTTAGTAGACTTCTTTCTATAGCCAGTTCATCTAACAACAATAAGGAAGAGTACTTTTTGGATTGCATTCCTTAGCTGATAAATGAGACTGACAATAGTATGCTCACAAATATTCCTTCAATGGAAGAAATTGAATTTATGCTAAAAACTTTGAGCCCTGACAAAGCTCCGAGACTTGATGGATTTCACTTTTTTTTTCAAAATTTTTGGGATATTGTTAAGGATGATACGTGCAAATATATTCAAGAGTTTTTCAAGAAAAAAAATATGCTTCATGAATTAAACAACACCTTCCTTTCTTTAGTCCCTAAAAATCACAATCCTATGGATTTTAGGAATTTTAGACCTATCAGCCTATGTAATTGTATCTACAAAATGTGTTCTAAAATCCTAGCTTTAAGAATTCAACTTATTCTACCTTCCATTATCTCTATGATCAACAAGGAGGGTTTGTAATGGGAAGACAAATCCAAGATGGTATTGTCACTATTCAAGAGACTCTTCATGACCAAGCAAAATAAAAAGGAAGCTATGTTTATTAAGCTTGATATGGAGAAAGCCTATGACCGTGTCTCTTGGACCTTTCTTCTTAATGTCTTAACTAGGTTTGGATTTGATGAAGACTTCAGGATTCTGATATAGACATGTATTTCCACACTAAATTTTTTTTTGTTTTGATCAATGGGACTCCCTATGGTTTTTTCAATAGTTCCAGAGGATTAAGACAAGGAGATCTTATCTCTCCTTTTCTATTTATAATCATGGCTGAAACTCTCAAGCAGAGCTCTCAATAAGGATAATTTTGAAGGAAGAATTAAAGGCATCTCTCCTACTATTAATAGTGACAATGTTGTTCACCAACATTTTTTGATGACACTATGTTGGTTGGAGAGGCTACTATCCTGGAGGCTAGAGAGTTTAAACAGATGATGATTGATTATGAGGAAGCTTCTGACCAAATGATTAATTATGGTAAAAGTTTGGTATTTTTTATCAATACCCCTGAAAGAAGATGTGTCAAAATAGTTGGTATTCTTGGTTGTGTGACTAAAACATTCCCTACTAGGTATTTGGGAATGATTATTGGAACTGAAAAACCAAAGATTGTTGAATGGAATTTTTTGATAGATAAATTTCTTAAGAAATTGGAAGGCTGGAAAGGCTCACTTTATCTCAAGTAGGTAAATATTGTCCTTCTCAAATGCTCAATTCAAAATTTTTCTTGTGTACTCTATGTCTATTTATAGATTACCTTCTACTATTGCTAATAAATTGGAGAGTATCCAAAAAAATATCTTTGGAGTGGCTCAAAACAAAAAGATATAATTCCTCTCCTTGCATGGGAAAAGGTTTGTAAGCCAAAGAAAATGGGGGGTCTTGGTATTAGAGATTGGGCTAAAATGAATAAAGCTATGTTATCAAAAATGATTTGGAGATTGGTTAAGGAAGACAATGTGTGGACTTCCATCATAAGACATAAATACTGGTCAAATCTTCTAGCTAATGAATGGTGCTTTAGCAATGTTGACTTTAATGGTTCAAATTTTTGGAAATCTATAAATTGGGCTAAATACATTGTCTCGAGGGAAGAAAATGGATGATTGGAAATGGGAGAGTGGTTAATTTTTGGGAAGACAAATGGTTAGGTGACAAACCTCTTAAGGTAACCTATCCTAACATCTATAAGGATGTTGTGGTTAAATATGGGACTAAGGTCAAAGATTACTTCAATTTTGAGGAACCCTAGGTCAATGGAAAATAATTGAATTGGATGGACATAAAAAAAATGATATCACTTCTATTAACAAAAATTAAGAGGTGTTATTATTAATAAAGAGAGTTTAGAAGATGATAGCTTATATTGGTCTAGAGAGGATAATGGAATCTTCTCGGTTTGAAGTGCCTACAATGCCTTTTTCTTAGATGAAGTTGATCCTGATAGCTTCAAATGGGAAAGTGTGTGGGTCAAATAAGTTACTCCCAAGATCAATATGTTCTGGTGGTTGGTTCTCCATGATAAAATCCTTACTGTCAACAATCTTAATAAGAGAAATTTTCATATGGTGAATAGGTGTGTTCTATGTGAAAAATATACTGAAGAATCTTTACATCTATTCCTCCACTATCCCTTTTTTGGTATTGGTTAGAAACACCCTTCTTAACCTATTTGAATCAAGTGGATTTTCCCATGCTCCATTAAACAACTGTGGTCCCAATGGTTTATCCCTTTTAGGAGTCAAGGACTCAAACATCTATGGACCCTTTCTATTATGCACCTGGCTTGGGAAATTTGGAAAGAGAGAAATAGGTGGATTTTTAAAGGGAAGAAGGAATCAAAAATAAATTTGGAACTCATTGTTTTAACATTATTAATGCAAAATTCTCAAACATAGCCCCACATAAGAAAACTATTCTTCAAAATGAGAGTAAATTATCTAAGAATTGGGGTTTAAGTCCTACTCAAACTGACCTTCCTACACATAATCCTAGGCTTCAAGGTTGGGAGAAACCTAGCAAGGAATGGATAAAGCTTAAATTTTGATGGGCCTCCAAAGGAAACCCCAAAAAGCTGGTTGTGGAGGGGTCTTCTGTGATTTTGAAGGAAGATTCATTCTTGGGTATCATTGTAATCTTGGAATTCAAATGAATCATTTCTGAAGAAGTGTTACTTATTGGGGGTCTCTATAGCCTGTCAACACAAATTTGTTAGATTGGAAGTGGAAGGAGACTCATTGAACATTATTAACAAGTATTATTGGTAAAGGTACTACTTCTACATCTATCCAAAACTCTATAACTAGTATAAAGGAAATGTCTAACTTGTTTGAAACTATTACTTTTAAACATATCTATAGAGAGAGGAAAACTCTGTTGCTGATTATTTTTCCAATAAGGGGGTTAATTGTCATGAGATGACATTAATCAATGATGAAGAAGCTTTAGATACTAAGGTGTGAGCACACCTCCAAAAATATCAACATGGACACATCACCACTGGGTAATAATGATAGGTCATGGTATGTTAAGGAAATAATGTATAAGAGCCATATGAATCATGTGAATTTATGGTGGGATGATGTGAAGATTTGGGCTTGGATATGCTTGTGTCACCTTAGGGCCATTATTTCATCGTGATGCTTGTAACATCGACATTGTTGGGATTGTTTGTATCATTCTGAGTAATCTGAAGTTAGGATTTTCTATGAACTGGTGCTCGTATTTTCAAATGGGGGTGATCTTGTGAGAATTGAGCCTTTTGACCTAGATGGGGTTAAGACAGAAGCCATGGAAGTGTTTGAGAGAAAGGGTTTCTCACCTTTTCTCAAAATATTTGAAGGTCATTATGAAAATTGAGTAAGGACTTTTCTAGAGCTTGGAAGATGACCAGAAAAGGGGTAAATTGTGGACCTAAAAGGTGTGCATATCGAGATTATTGTGGAGTCTATCGCTAAAGTGATGGGTGTACCTACCTACTATGGTAGGGAGGTTTACAAGCCTAAAAAGGAAGCCATGGATGAGCTGAAGTTGTTCTTGTAAGGTAATGAAAAACTTACCACTCATTTTTCTAGTTTTCTTCGCTCTACTTTACCCTAGGCCTTTTGATGATGTGGATTTAACCCTTATTAGTTTCTTACCCTAGAAGGCCATCATAAGTGTATATATGCCTACCATTTTCCTATGCTTAATTATTTTCGACATGGCCATAGTTTCATTTTCCGTATTTTTTATTTCACTCTCTGAGTGCTTCCATTGCCCAGTTTAAAAACAATAGATTTGTTTTCCCCCTTCACCAAGGTTTTATTCTTTCCCTAGTTAAAAGAGTTATTCTCTTGATATTGATAAAATGGGTACCCTCATGAAATATCTTGAGGGTTATGCCGAGGAAGAAGACTCAAACTCGGAGGAGGAGGATTCTAGTGAAGATTCAGAGTCTAGGAAGGAGATTTTTTGGGGGATGATAAGGATGTCGTGGAAATTGATGCCACTCAAAATCTTAGAGAGCTAAAGTTGAAGCATGTTCCTAGTCGATCTGTCAAAACCAAAGGTGAATCAAGCATGCAGGAGAATCAAGTTCTTGTGAATGCCCAATTGGAGTAGCAGATTGAAGCTTTGGGTCAAGTGGGTCTGAGAAAGGGGATAATCATCTTTCCAAGATGGATGGATATTGAAGAATGAAGGGTGACATGAGGCTTACAAAGAGTTATGTTTAGTTCCTCTTTAATGACTGCACAAAATGAAAATGCAGGTTGAAGATGTGGCAAAAATCAAGTAATGGGGGTGAGCTTGAAATTATGAAAGCCAACTGCAAGAAACCTCTCAAATGAGGTGGATCACATTAGAGATATTTTACATAGCTATATGGAATGGAGTGTTTTGTTTATGAAATCCACTCTACAACATCTCCAAACCCTTGGTCAGTTGGCCAATGCTTACAGGCTCGTGGATGAGCATGGAAATTCAAAGAAAAGAAAAGGGGATGTTATTGGATGTGACCTGGCCTCATTGGGTGTCAATATTGAGTCTCTACAAAGGAGTGGGTGAAAGTGCTAGATGGTCTTGAAAAGGACAAAAAGTGATGTTTTTTGGGGTGGATATTATTATATTTTTTTCTTTTAACTTTGTTGTTAGTTAGTTTGTGGTCTTATCTATACTATTATTACTCTTTTTGTTGTGTTTTAAACTAGTCTATATGCTCATGGAGGAGCTCGGATGTAATAGTTGATATATATATATATATATATACATATATATATATATATATATATGTTTCTTTCTCTATGTTATGTAATGTCTTATCTACTCTTTTTGGAGCTTTGAATTGTAAGGGGTAGGGCCCCCTCAACCCTGTTTCACCTATAATAAAATTTATGAGTATAATTGCATGGCGAATTTAGGTATCTACAACTACCACATCGTGTACCTTATATAAAATATAGTTGGATAACTATCTCGGTGGCATGATATATGAGGAAACTAGTAGGGGTTGGCTATTTTTCATTCACACTTATATACACACTTATGAGAATTACTTGAGACTCGATCAAATAATAAGGTCATGTAGTGAAACACTTGGATTAGTTTAGAAACCGAGGTTAACCATTAAGGGTAGTCTAGCCTCAACACACACATAAGGTTTCTCTTTTTTAGCTTAATGCTTTGTTGAATTTTTATACCTATTTTTAGGGTTTCCACTTTATTACATGTGCCTACAAGTTATCCCAAAATTGTGTGAGAAAGAGTGACATATAGAACATTTCATTTCCAAAATAAAAACACACACATGAAGTTTTATACCTAGACCATTGAAGGACCCAAAACCATATAGATATAGGTTAGGATGATAAAATAATTTTACAATATTTCCCTTGCTGAGTTTCTAATTCTAAACCTTACACCTAATCACTTCCAATCTCTTATATACCTTTTTACCTGTTTTTAATTCAATATATTATAAGTTATAACTAGTAAAAATATAAATTTATCCTCTTATTAATTTTATTTATTAATTATCACTTTATCAATCACTTTGGAAGGGTTAATACAAAGTATTCTAGTTATGAGTGGTTAATGGTGAATTAAATAGATGTGAGTAATCCCCTATGCAAACCCTTACAATACATGGAACCACATGTAATCTAAAAATAGATTTACTAGTCCCCCTCCATGGGACCTTAACACAATTAACTTTGTGTGTGTGTGTGTGTGTGTGTGTGTGTGTGTGTGTGTGTGTGTGTGTGTGTGTGTGTGTGTGTGTGTGTGTGTGTGTGTGTGTGTGTGTGTGTGTGTGTTTGCTTGCTTGCGCACATCTTGTCAACTACCACTTAGTGGGTTATTCATACAATGTTGAACATATTGTAGTTAAAATTAAGTTAATTTTTAATTATATTTGATGGATGTTATACTACCATCATAACTTAGTGAATTATAATATGTTATTTAGATATATATTTTATTTCATTTATTTCAGCAATATGAAAGATAATACCAAACCCATGAATATAATATAATGGTATAAAATTACCATATAAAATTATTTCTTGAAGTAACATAGAGTAAAAATTACTAATAATTTCCTTGAAAATTATGGTATTTTGTTAATTATTTCACATGCTTTCTATATATATTTTATTTTTTCATACAATATATCTATAGGGTAGCATGCCACTATAATTCTAGCTAAAAATACATTTTGATAAAATTCTATATTATATTGTAGAGTTATCATTTCAAGTACATGTTGGGACGATGTTAATAAATGTTTGGAACATTGAATTTACATTTTTCAAAAGAATTTGTGTGAAATAATTAAGGTATTTTAAACAATACCCATTTTTTGTATATCTACCATCTTTATTTATCAAAATTTTATAAATAACACTTAAAATTTGAAGATTTATTTGTGATTTTAACAAATAAATGATTACATTAATTTTTTTAGTTGTTATTCCAAACTTCCATTATGTTAATGCAATTTTCACCTTATAATTTACATATGTAACTTCTCTTTGTTGGTGGGCATATTGTACACAAATTTCTAAGGAAAAACAATGTAGTTTATTTTTAAGGATTTATATTTTTAATTACTAATATTATTTTTAGAACTTTTTCAAGTGATGTCTGAATTCATTCTATTAAGAGTGTAAATTTGTCCCTTTTATAACTTTTTTTATTTAAAGTGTAAATAATTTGTTTCTCATATATTTTGCATATGTAGTGTTTATCATTATTATAATTATGAATCAAATTTATTGTAAATTTTAAATTTTTACAATAAAACCCAATTTTGTGAAAATTAACAAAATTTATCTTTTTTTTTTTTATTATTGGCAAATAGTTTTTTGAAAGGGACTATACCCTTGTTTACAAAAGAAGGCCTAGAAGCTAGAATAAGAAAGAGAACCAGAGAGAAAAGGATCAGAATCCAAATGTTACAATGAAGTTCAAAGTAGCCAAAAAACAACTACCAAGACGAAACAAAACAACAAAATTACTGCAAAAAAGTAGTAAAGGGTCCGAAAAAAACAAAAAAAAAACAAGGACAACAGAAGCATCTACAACTACTTTTTAGTAGCTTTGTCAATGATGGTTTTGATATTCTTCCAGGATTTGAACATACCCAAAGTTGTCATGTGGGCAGCGTCATTATAATCTAGCTGCTCCACGGTCTTCTTACTTTCCTTATCATTACCCCAAAGAGTTGTCGGAACTCCGCTTAGGTTGGAGACACTTTTGACGTGTTGCTCAATGAACTCCTCAATCACCCTAAAGATGGCTATGTTGTAATCATGTCGAGTTTTGGCCTTCCCTAAACGGGAGTCTAAGGAGTGCAGTTTCTTGTAGATATCCTCAATTTGGCTGCTGTCAACATCCTCCTCCTCCTCCTTCTTCCTCTTTCCTTTCTGTTTTGCCAAGTTTTTAACTTCATCCTTCAATAGTTTCATATCAGCCTCTAAGGCTTCCAGCCTTCTTGAAGGGCTTTCCAATTGCACTTCTGGGGTGGCACTGCTGATATTCAGGAGGTCATGAGCAATTTCAAATTCATGAGAACCCTTCTCCACAGCAAGAGTCTCAAGGTTAAGCTTCCTAGAAGCCCTGGTAATCGGTCTTCACGAGGAATAGGATAAGTGGGGGTGGGAGAAATAGAAGGGGGAATGGGAGAAGAAGCCTGAACGGCTTGTAGGGGGTGACAGCAGCGGTGGCGGGGGCAGAGAAAGGAGAAACAGGGCTGGCAGCAGCAGAGCCCGGCAGAGGGGGAATCGAGCTAGGGGAGGATGGGAGACCGAGAAACTTGAGGAGATAGCATTTGTGCAGCAACAAAATGAGCCCTTGGTGCAAAGGAACCACCTGGGAATGCTTTTGAAACTCTAGAATGGAGCATTCAAGAGAGTTCAGCAAGTAATGGGGGAAACAAACCAAACGATCCCTACGAAAGTGATTAAGAAAAATAAGGTGTTTCATAGGAACAGTGACAAACCTTCCCTCCAAGGAGATGAACTGTATCATCATGCGGGTTACTTCATCATAAGGTAGAGGGATTGAGCTAACAAGTAGGCCCACTGTTATGTAGGTCAGCTTCTCCTCTCCCTCAACAAATCTCCTCTCTTCAGCATCTTTATCGACCCTTTTGTTGAAGAATCGAAAGCCCTCCAAGCCAAGGCCGGTCTCTTCAGCAATAAGTTCTTCACCGATTAAGACCTTATGCCCCCCATATTCCACTGTCCTCTCCTTCCAATCCTTTGCAAAACACAC
Organism: Taxus wallichiana var. yunnanensis; assembly: GCA_018340775.1. Classification (NCBI taxonomy): domain Eukaryota; kingdom Viridiplantae; phylum Streptophyta; class Pinopsida; order Cupressales; family Taxaceae; genus Taxus; species Taxus wallichiana. The sequence goes on along the minus strand of CM031239.1, from coordinate 246,838,684 downwards.
AGAGATGCTCTGATCATGCCCCTGAACCTTTTCCATGAAGTTTGTTATGCCACCCTTGCTAAGAATGTTCCACAGCTCAATATTCTCTTTCCAGTCTGGGTCCACACTAGGCTCAATTTGACAAGGAGGACCCCCATCTTCTCTCTTCTCTGAACTGATTGCAAAAATTCCTAACTGATCTCTAAAGCCAGTCCACTTTTTGCTATAGTAATCCGCACAATATTGGAAATGAGAGCCGTTGCTTTTCCCACGATCGGCTGCGTGTCTGCTGATCTGAGCCTGCTGAAAAATGCATGTGAGAATAGCCCGCTCCCTATCATCAATCACTTTATCACCACCTTCGGTTTCCGTGGAGGTTTGAATCCACCTTTTAACAGTCTCAATGCAGCCCGCATGCATGATTTTCAAAACCGTGTATCTCCACTTGAAATTCCCCATATGATTCACACTATCTTGATTATTAGACGTGATTTGCATAAACCAATACTTTAAATCAACACGTGTGGGAGTATTTTTGAAGTTGATCCACACCCAAAAATCATAACTCATTTCTAGATATTGCTTGCGTATGGAGATCCGCCTGAATGCTATTTTGAAGCTATTTAGGGATGCTATTATTGTCCCAAACTGTAAGGTTAACATTAATGCCATAATTTTCTAGCACATCTACCAATTTATTACCCTCCCTGTAGGTATGCATGATCCTGATGTTATTGAAAGTATGACTAATACTTATGGACTCTGCAATAAAATCCTTGATGCTCCAACTTGGAGATGAGCACTGTTTAAGAAGATTAATGATATTTAGGGAGTCTCCTTCAATAATGAGGTTCTGAATATTTTGTGTCTGGGAAATTCTCAGACCCCAAAGAGCAGATAGAGCTTCGGCAAAATGATTAGTTTGAATTCCCATTTTACCAGCATACACAGCTATCAGATTGCCTTTATGATCCCGTATCGCTCCTCCCCCTGCCGCAATCCCAGGGTTTCCTTTAGAAGCCCCATCAAAGTTCAACTTATACCAATTTAGATCAGGAGGATGCCATTTAATCAAAGATCTATCAATGCTATTCCCGGGATTGTTCCAAAGCTATTAATTGATCCTATCTCGCGATTGGATAGAATATATTCTTCGTTTTTACGGATATCTCATGTTCTTGGGGGTTTAAATCTAGCAATATTCTCTTTGATACCATTAGAAATTTTACCAATACTAATCTTGTAGTTTTTCTTTTTATTTCTGAAGATAATATCATTTCTATCCTTCCATATTCTCCAGATTAAATGAGGGATAACCAGCTTCTAGATCCTTTTAACAACACAATGCCTAAAGGGTGGGTTCCATTGAGTCCAAAGCTGATTGAGATCCTTCGGCAGCACCCAGAGAGCTTCAAATTTAGAAAGGGAAAAACTCCATATTCTAGTGGCATACTCACAATGTATGAACAGGTGGCTGATATCCTCAGAATCTTTCTTACAAAGATGGCACCTATTAGGGATCATTAATCCTCTTCTCATCAGATTGTCATTGGTAAGAATCCTACCTCTGATAGCCAGCCAAAGGAAAAAATTATTTTGGGAGTTAAATCAGACATCCAAATCCTGTTCCAATTGAACTCTGTTTGATTACTATGAAAGAAGTTATTATATCCAGTTTTGACAGAGTAATTCCCATCATTGGAGTTATTCCATACTAGCTCATCCTTGGAATCCATCTGACTTAATGGAATAAGATCTAATTGATCTTGAAGGGAGGAAGTAATTTGTTTCAGATCATTTCTCTCCACAGTAAGTTTTTTCCACTTCTTTCTGGTACCATTTTCCTCAATATAGCCCTTGATTTTGATGCCATACTTGTTTATAAGACTGTCCTTGGCCATCCCAAAACTCTCCATGAGGTTTCCATTAAACCAATTATCCTCCCAGAAGTTTATGTCCCTACCATCCCCCACTTTCCATTTACTGCCCTGCCTGATGAAATTTCTGCTTTTAACCAAATTGTTCCAAAAATGGAACCATTGGGGAGCTGTTCATCTTGTAGAAAGGAGTACATAGATTGATGTTTAAGATATTTAGCTTTAATTAAATCTATCCAGGGTTGTTTCTCAGTCAGCATTCTCCAGCCCATTTTAGCAATGAGGGCCTCATTCATTTTCTCAATATCTTTTATACCCAGACCTCCCATAAACTTCGGGGTGCAAACCTTATCCCAAGCCACTAAGTGAAATTTGAATTTCTCATCCATGCCTTGCCATAAATTTTTTTTTGGATCCTTTCAATCTTATCCCTGAAAGAAGAGGGGATCTTGTATAGCGACATGATATAAATTGGCAGATTTTGGAGAGTACTTTTGATGAGCAGGCACTTACCAGCACTAGAAAGAATTGCTCCTTTCCAACCAGCCATTTTTTTTTGGAATCTCTCCAATAAATCATCCCACACCTTGCAAGAGACTTTCCTAGTGCTGAGAGGAAGCCCCAGGTAAGTGGCTGGAAGCTCACTTATTTTACAGCCCAGAATTTTAGCTATTTTAAGTTGTCTTTCCTCAGGAGTGTTGAAGAAGAAGATGGTGCTTTTGTCATAATTGATCTCCTACCCAGAAGTAGATTCGTAGAGCCGCAGCAAGGCCTTGGTAGCCTTGGCTTCAATGACAGATGCCAGAAGAAGAAGGATAGTGTCATCCACAAATTGCTGATGGGAGACAGCTTGACTGATGGAGGTGGGCTTAGAGCCACTTAAAAGCCCGTCATTCACCGCTTTACCAATTGTTCTACTGAGGCTGTCAGCCAAGAGAATGAATAGTAAGGGGGAGATAGGGTCTCCTTGTCTCAGACCCCTGCTGCTAGTAAAAAAGCCCACTGGTTCACCATTAACAACCACAGAAAATCTGGCCGTAGATATGCAAGCCTTAATAATTCTTCTAAATTTTTCCAGAAACCCGAATTTTGTTAAGACTTTGTCAAGGAAAACCCAAGAGACCTTGTCAAAAGCTTTATTCATATCAAGCTTGAGGACCATACTTGCCTTTTTATTATTTTCCATTGAATGTATGGTCTCGTGAACCATAATCACTCCGTCTTGTATAATCCTGCCTTTGATGAAGCCACTCTGCTGCCTTGAGATAAGTTCATTCAAAATGAGCTGGAGCCTAGTAGCAATAATTTTGGTAAAAATTCTATACATGGCACTCACATTGTCTTGGCCCCAATAAAAACAAAATTTATCTATTACAATGTATAAAATTAAATTGTAAAAATATTTGTAATTACAAAATAAATTAAGACAAGAGAATCCAATTTCATTTTAAATCTTCAAATTATTTTGTTTTTCCTTTTCACATGTAATATGCTATAAAAACATTGTATAATTATCCAAATACTAACTTTCAAATTTATACTTAAAATAAAAATAATTTTTGACACCTATATTTTCTATAAATGTGGTGTTATTATTGTTATCAATTGACATGTTTATCATTCTCTTTCTATAATGTGGACTAAAAAAATTCTTGAGTTCAACATGTGTGTTCATATTCTCTTTTGAAGCACAAGCCACTTAATATTAGGATTGTTGTACAGAAAATCAAGATTTACATGTATATTTCTTAAAATTCTTCACCTTCCTTAAGGAATATTTAAATCTTTCTAATTAAATTGTGACATTGATTCAAAATGGAGTGGGGTTACTTGAGCTAAAAGTGCAATAGCCTACTAATACAAAAATCATTCCGTGTGGTATTTTATTCTCATCTAAATATGATAGTGAGATTTCTCTAAATTTTCCCTCTTTTTTATTACAACATATTTTATTAGTTTTTTTATTTGGATTACACTTTTAATGTTATTCAACATGTTATATTTTCTTTTTTGATTTTTACTTAAAAATATCAAATATTTAATAAAAAAATCCAACATTTATTTCAAATTTATTGAGTACTAATTATGGATACTTTATTCCTCAAAAAAATGTTTACATAGTTTTTTTGGTATAAAATGTACATTATTTCTATGTTGATAGGCATTTCCAAATGGGAACATAGGAACATTTGGATGATAAGAAACATACATCATACAACTCACATTTTTATGGGATTTTTCACATATGACTTAATTATGGACATCAATAGGGAAAGCCCTAAATCAAAGATTTAAAATGTAAGTATCACAATCATAATATAAAGGGAATTGTAGGCAAGAGAATAATCATAAGGGTCTAAAACATATACAAGCTTCATATCTACATAAGTTGAAGGAGACTCTATGAAACATCCAATGGAGGGGATATTGTAAAGGTTAAATTAAGACAATGAAATATGATAGGAATGGAGAATTATAACCCCTCTTAAAGAAAAATATATATCAAGTTATTATTTATTAGGTATTACATGATATCATGTGGTATATAGCTTTTGTTGTTTAACTAAAGAGGTACTTTTCTCTGTTTCGTTATTCCCGAGATATATTGCTTGGAAAATGATTTTTTTTTCTTTAGTGTAGGAATTTTACTTGACTTAATTTATCATATGTATCATATATACTATAACTATCATGTTACTCTTCATTATCCTTAGGAATAGATTGATCATTCTTTATAAACCATGTTTGATATGAACTATGTTTAGGTCCAAGATTGTGTATAGAGATATGATGGATATGGGTGTGTTATGGACTAATTAGATGTGAAATAACATCATTGATTGATTTGATATTGATGTAGACATGAAATAAAAAAATTATTATTTACATCATGCCTCTAAGAATGTCATTTTATCTATGATTCCTAATAAAGAAAACTAGACATAATCAACACTTGTTTTTCTTTTACATTGCTTTATCCTTTTTATACTTCTATCATTTACTTTTCTAGAATGGCCAATTTACTTTTGGACATTGGAAAACATGTGACCCAACTCATAATTTTATATTCTATCCTCCTATTATCTCAAAAGTATCATTTATTAGGGACAAAAGCACCTGGGGGCTATTGTCACATTTTTTGGCCCTTCTATCCTTTTCCCTCCTTTTCTCAAATTTGAAATGCCACATTGACTATTTTTTTATCTAAATTACTACTTAATAATTTTGGGTTGGAGATTTTAGTTTTTAATGATGAAATTCAAATAAGGTAATCATATATATGCATGAATAACTCACTATTATTTAGGGCTAGGAAATATAGGCTATTAGTTCCTATCTACTATTTGGGAAAAGAGAAAAATTCAAGAACTGCATTTGGGCTACATAATTCACTATATAGGAGGGGTTATTTCTAAATTCAATTTCACAAATTCTTCTTGGGGAAAATTATTTGTATACTTTTATCTTTGTATGAATGGCACAAGTGAAACCTAGCTTTAAGGGACACTATTCTATCACACACACACACACACACACACACACACACACACACACACACACACACACACACACACACACACACACACACACACACAGAGAGAGAGAGAGAGAGAGAGAGATACTAAAACAACATAGAGTTTGAAATTTATTGGAAAAATCATTGAAAATCATGTTAGGGTAACCACCGAGGTCAATATGACTTAATAATATCCATTATTTATTCCATCTAATGTGTGTTTGAGAATTTTGTAGGTAACTAGGGTTTTATTTTACATTTTTAGGTATGATAGTGAAACCCTATAGTGAATTCATAGTGACAAAGAGAGAAAGGAAGAATACATTAGCTAGCCCTAAAAATGTTAGATCCAAAGCATTTACGAGGACACTTTGCCACCCAATTTATACATTAATGCCTAATGTGATATTGTCCTTATTTGGGTGGTTCTTTCTAAAGGATTTTCATATCCCATATTTCCAAATGATTTATACTCAGTATAGACTAATCTTGTCCTACAAATTTCCCATTTGAGAATCAACCTAGATCTCTAGATATAAGATAATTCATTCTTATCTCACTATTGCTTACACTTTTTGTCTTGTTGAATGATAGATATTTCTTATTCTTTTGTTATATATATTTGATCTTAGTCCTCTAATAAATATTTAATTATGTTAAATCATTTGTTGAACCCAATCCTTGCACACCCTTTATCGGATCTCATTGTTTCCTATCATGGATAACACCTCTCATGATTTTATTATTGAAAATATTAATGACCTAAATACATAAATTTCATATCATCTTGAGAACCTAAATATTTTGTTATTTTATTCTTGTGAAGAAACCAAGTGAATATTTACATCCACATCCTCTATTCCACTCTCCTACCCTCCCACCAATGCGGGGAATTCACCAACCATGTTCCTATTTCCACACCTCACACTCATATTTATTCCCCTCTCATTTATCATATCCAACTGATCACTTATTTAGGAACCAATGAATTATAATCCTTTTATCATGATTTGTAAGCTCAAAATTTTCAATTGCAATAGGCATCTTCCTCCTCTTCTCCATTAATTGATTATTCACATCTTCTTCGTATCCCTCTTGCACCCGAAGTTTCTTCTTATCCACTTCCTTATAATTATTCCTCACCTAATTTTCCTCTCTTTTATGGCCATGGATATCCCTATTATAACCTTATATTATTTCATGTTGCATTCTAGGATTATGTTTGTGATGATAAACTATTGACCAAGTTGTTTCCTTAGAGCTTTTAGGACTATGCCTTGTGATGGTTTTATGATTACCTATGCACTATATTTAAAATTTTACTTCTTTAGTAGATATATTTATAGATAAATTGTATATAAATATTGGAATGAATATATCATATGCACAAATGGATAAAATGAAGCAAGGAACTAATGAACATCTTAGTGACTTTTTTTCGTCATAAGAACAACATAAATAAAATGAATAATGTCTTAGATGAATATCAATTGCAAGATCTATTTATCTAAATATTATTTCCTCATTTTAAATAATGTGTAATATTTGAATCTTTTCACTCTTTTGATCATCTATGTCATACTCTTAAGACTTGTGAAACTCAATTACTTTCTTTGGTAAAACTTAAATATGGTGTACTTTTTTCTAATCGATCTACTAAAAGGTTCCCAAGAATATATTCCTCTAAGGGAAATCCTAGTGAATATAACCTCACTTTCAATTATATATCTTACCCCACTAAGCTTCAACTCAAACCTACATGTTACACCTTTAATAGATTTTCATATCCATTGTGTATGTTGTTCTCTCAAATCATAGAAAGTAATTTGATTTCTCTTCCAACTCCTCTTGAGCTAGATCCTAATAGGCCTCATGGAAAAAATTTTGATGAAAATTCAAATTTTGACTACCCTAGATGGAATGGAAATTATACTAAAAGGTGTTTCAGGCTTACACATTTTATCTAAGATCTAGATGATAATCATGACATTGAGTTTCTTAAATATACTATTTCTATTTTTAAATATATTAATGACAATAGTAAGCTTAAAATGTTCAATGATCCACTACATAAGCATGAAAAATCATGTCATGAATCCTCTTTGAATCATGATCAACATGTTGTTCTTCCTCCTTCATATTCATATCATCCTCTTGGATTTCATTTTAGTACCACTTATCTTCCTTCATAACGCCCCAAATTTTCACACGCAAAAACAAGAGTAAAATACAAGGATAATTTTTTTTTACTTACAATGCTCACTACACAACACCGTAAGGGCTCTAAATAAAGAAACTCGACATTGCATATGATAGTTACATAAGTCATCGACTCACATAGACACACAAAAACACCATAGACATGTCCATGCGACAATCTTCCCAATGAATGAATACTAACAATGACCAAGCCACAAGAAAAGGACTCAAGGATTGGCACACCCACAAAACATCATTTCTTTAATTGCATTTTAGTTACGATCAACATTCCAAGAACATTATGGTGTAAGGAAAATTTTATCCTTTCTCCATCTACAGATTCTTAAGTTCATTCCACATTTTATTTACAGTTCAACCATTTTAAATTAGCTTTTTATCCTCTACGGAAATTTCCATAACTTACATACTTATTTGGCATAATTCAAATTAAAAACTAAAGTCCTTAATTATCTTTTTCTTATGTTAAGAATATTCTTCTCAAACATTTATTCGATGTCTATAGTTTATCCTTACAACTCAAGTGAATCAGACTTGATGTCCATAAGGCAATATTAGGATTTAAAGGAGATTTAGATACAAGATAGATTTTTCCAAAAACATTCTTTAATCATAGTGTCGTTATTTCCCTATAATAGTTATTCTAGTTTAATGACTTGTTAAATTCCATTTTGATATATATATATATATATATATATATATATATATATATATATTCTCAAAGTTTGATCACACCAAGTCAATTCATATTATTTATAACTCAAGAAAATATTTCATTAAGTTATAAGGACTCCAAGAGTTCCCTTAATCCTAACCTCAAATCATGTTTTCAACTTATATAATGTACTCTTACCACGCACTATGGTCTCATTATTAGCATTGTCTTGTAAAAGGAGTTACAAAAATATTTGTCTAACATCTTGAAGACGTATAAGATTAGAAGCCTTGAAGCTACACACAAACCCCAAGTTAACCTCCTAATCAATTGAGGTTTAGATTAATTCTAATTGCACCTAAGGACCTACCCCTCAACTATATATGAGTTTAAGGTGAGAGGACATATTTATGCTAAACCACCTTCAAGAAAAGACCAAGGTGTTATGTTGATAGAACCCAAGGTAACACATTTAACTAAGAGGGACTAAGGAGTTCATTAACAAGAGTTTAAGACCTAGAAAAACTATTTCACGATCTCCAATTATGTCGTCTAGATCCAACAAGGACTTTATTCGCTGATGAAGTTAATTTCTAGATCTTATCTCATAAGACCTGGCAATCCAAAAGGATACTAAGGGGGTATTAGCTCTACTTACCCCACAGATGGTAAGGTTACATTGAATAGTCGTTGCTTCGAACAAGGACTCATAAGGTGACTTCCAAGGTGGTCTTGGCCACTCAACACGGTTGAGAACTAAAGAGAGGACATTCTCCTCGTGGTTACCAAAACTAGAAGGAAACCACACTCCTGAAAAAATTGGACCATGTCATTCCTAAAAGATGGGATTCACGACAAGGTCACTAAACATAACGACTATGACGGTAAACTCCAACTAGGGGTTTTATTTACCTAAACTAGGAGGTTCCATTAAGTGTAAATTTTAAGTTCATTCTACGGTTTCAATCTCTTCTATGGTAAAAAAATCACACATGAAGACATGTTATGCACAGATCTTATACTAGGGTTGAGTGTTTCGATTAAATCTCTTTATTACATTTACAAGGTAAGAATACAACACAATAATTAATTAATGGTTTATTGAACACTGAAAGAACACTACAATGTATTACTTCAAATTCATTTACCTTATATATATATATATATATATATATATATATATCAAACCTTTTACCATGTGTACTATGAATCAAATTGAACCTATGATTAAATACACATTTCCTAGATATCCCTAAAAACTAGCATCTCATACATATTAGCAAATTATCAAATATAACCTTCTAAAACATAAGACTACATTATACATATGTTCATTTTACAATGAACTATATAAATTACAATGATAATTAATTAATTACACATCACCTTTTTGCCATCATTCTTGCATCATGCAAAACCACGTGAGCATGAAATCAGCGATAAATCACTTGCATGGCATCCACCCTAATCTAACATAATTAACATTTCTCAGTTTCCCATTTACATATAATAATAATTACAATTTGTAATCGAAAGAAAAGGTTTAGAGACATGTATTCATTACATTTCATTTCACTTCATTTCATAACCTAGGAGAGAGAAAGAGAAGGGAAGAGAGAGAAAACACCATTTGTCAAAAAATTCTATTTCACACAAGTTACACTATAGAGTTTTTAATAGTTATTTACATGTGTCAAAAGTTTCCACGGTGGTTCGGAAACCCGACAAGGGTCCCACAACTTTCTAGTTTTACATTTTCTTGCTAACTACAAAAACAGTCAAAACGGGCTCAGAGGCTAAGAAACCACTTTCAAATGTTGTCTTCGAGAAAACACACCATGATTAAATTTCTACGTGTCCACTTATATACCAAGAGTTCATAGCAAATGATGGAATTTGGAAGCGCGAACGGTTAATGTTTGGAGGCTAGTTTTTTTGGGGCCACAGTCGAAATTGACACGATTGCAAATGAACAAAAGTTAGCTCGATGGCTCAGAAAACCATGTCCAAAAATGACGTTCGATGGATGAACACACAACAAGAAAATTCCTACAAGTTCCCCTATATAAGGAGAATTCATCAGAGTTGACGGGATTGAGAACTAGAAAACCATTTTCAAACGGTGACAAGTCGTAATAAGTCTAGTTTGACCTTGTCAGCTGCGATCGAGGCCTACAAAATGGCTTTGCTAAACTATACGAGAAAAAGTGTTTTTCCCTAAACTGAATGTTCCATGTAATTGTCTAGTAAGAACACTAGAGGTTTACAAAAATGGATACTAATTTCTCTATTCGGGTTTCAAATGTCGGTTCAAAATGAAAGCTTGACTTTATATTTTTAGTAGCTTCTTACAACTACAAAATGATGTAACATTGCTCTCGATATGGCATCAAAAATATCACAAATGTTCATTCGGGGTTAAACCAAAGGTTATGGTGACTCCTCACATAACCAAGTACATGAATGAAGCTTAACATCCCATTTTCAAAGTTATGAATGGTACTTAACGAGTCTCTAAACAATGCAAAATTATCTATATAAACAAGGAAATGGTCAAATTTTTTTATTGAGAAGTCAATTTCTTCTTGTCGATAAAATAATATTGTAGTGATCTAGTTGGGTAGGAAGTTTTCTAAATCACCTCAGAATAAGGGTTGAAGTTCATGGTTTAATACAAAAGGGTTATTTTGATTTTGTGAGTTACGACACGACATTTTATTGTTTTGCAACATGTTAATATACAACAATTAAATGTATTATTATCCTAATATTTTATAATTATATTAAGTTGAAAATGAAAAATAAATTATGAGAGTTATGAAAGATAAGGGGAGATGAACCATGCTGGGAATGAAGCTGGTTGAAACCATAGGATTCGGTTTAGCATCTCCCTTAAGCATTTTGTCAAACAGATCATGAGCATCCACAATTTTACCATTTCACCTTTGCTCGAAATCCTCAAGCTTTCCCAACGAACCCATTTTGCACCAAACCAACAATAAAACCACATGTTTAAAAGGTGTTGGACAATAAAGTTTGGAGCTCCCTCAAGATAGCCAGCATGACTAAGACATCCATACATACCCACATATAGTATGTTTGGGTATATTCCATATGACCACATCTCCTGAGGCATTTGCAAATACAACATCTGACAAAAATTCCTCAATATTTTATGCTTTGTTGGAAGTTCATCCCTATCCTAGAACTCACATTTGGCATAGGCCGAGAAAGGCAGGAAAAGGAAGTCAAATTTCCATTATGCTCTGATGGATGTCTACATGTACTGAACCCGCATTTTACGGTAAGGAGGTTACCTGAAGGTTTCTAAACCTTTTCAAAAAACCCATTCGTGTATATCATTCTATCATTGCAGTCTATGATGCCACATTTATGTCAGGTGTTCAATCAAGCATTTCACATGCCAAATGCATGCTTCCACCATTGCATACATATATGTTGTAGCACTTGCAAAAAAACATCTAAAAACCCATTATTATTTGAAGTATATCACTATGTTGCTCAAGAGTTCCCATTGCAGTGCACGATGGGAGGATGTTGGTGAAGGAGAAGGAAACCAAATTTGCACCTACAATCACATTTTCTTGAAAATCTCTAAGCTTTTTCAGCAAACCCATTTCATGTATCCTATAGCCATGGTAGACCCAAAGGCCACATTGTTTTTAGGTATTCAGTAAAATAGTTCGTGTGTTGTGTGTATGCTCCCAAGTTTTGCATCCATCTCTACCCGAGGAGCAACGTAGCGACAAAAATGACAAAAAATACCCATTTTGGCACAGGCTGGGAGAATGTTGGAAAGAAGATAATATTTCCATTATGCTTGACATGCATAGCATGAGACTCATTCTGTGCCACTCCATCCTATAGTTTGTTTTTCACGAAACAAACCACATGGCCAGCGAAAACATTAGGGTGAGCAGGTCACTAGTAAAAAAATTAGGGTAGATACATTAATTTAAAACTATAATAATGCATGTAGCCAACAACCAACAAGGAAAACAGAGTTTCATATGCTCAAAACATATCCCAAATCAAGCAATAATAAAACCATAAAATTTGAGCAGGTGTCCAGCATCCCATGCACTCACAAAACAACAAAAAATAATTAAAAAAAGACAGGGAATCCAATGCTGGAAGGGATAAGACATGTGTGCCTAGAAAAGATTAAGGGTAAGTGTCAGTGGATTTAACTCACTGCAATTATCCAATAAATGATAAATTCCAACGTTGACCTAGGTACCTACGTGTTAAACAAATCGGATCTCAAATAAAGTTTTTGTATTATTATACAAAGAAAATGGCAGGTTTGAATGGATGTGGATGGGATTGCATGCCCTGTCCATCTCCTGACATACACCACTTCTGAAACAAGCTACCTCCCCTCTTACTCACCCACCAACCTTCTTCAATTCTCCCCCACGTCACTTCATAAATTATATTATTTATTTTTAATTCTATTTTAGTATTATTTAATTATGGGTACTACATTTCCCTCCCCTTATAAGAGCATCATCCTCGATGCGACACAATATCGAAGCTCGAAGCATAGGTAGGAAAACAAGTCAATAATGAGACATGTCGATTAGCAAAACAATTTTTGTTATAACATGACCACAAGGAAACAAACTAAATTTTGTGATATCATAAATTTTAACGTCCTATGAAGATTGGCATTTCGCTTTTACTTTATTACTTAGTTATTTTTTTCCTTTAAAGTATTTCTTAATCTCAAAATCTTAGTATTTCAATTCTTAGGATTTTCATGGACTTATAAATTCGAGTTCCTTTTGTCTGCTCAAAATTCCCCTCTCTAACAAGAGCAAATTTTGAAAATTTTGAGTCTAAGTGCTTTTCTCTGAGGTACCTAAGTCATAAAATTGAAGAAATCCAAGTATTGGGCCTTTCTCACATGTATTTCGGGCTTGTCGGACATTTTTGTCCCGACTGTCCCAAGTTCCAAAGTGCAAGTTGTTCCCCGATCGGCCGAAATCCCCGAAATTGTCCTATCTTCGGGCCCGTCGGAAGTTTTTGTTCCAAGTGTCCCGAAACTTTTGTGCAAGTCATTCCAATTTCGCGTGAACCACCGAACCGCGTACTTCGCACCTTTTTGTCCCAAATATCCCAAAGTCAAAAGTACGAGCTTTCTCTTTTTCGGCCGAAGCTTCCTAGTCGCGTACTTCAAAATTCTTTGTCCCAAACCGAAAAAATGCGCCCCGCTTCATTTTCGGCCGAGCCGGTCAAACCGCGTACTCCGGAACTTTCTGTCCCAAAAGTCCCAAGTCAAAGCAGGCCCCATTGTTCCAATTTGGTCGAAATGTCCGAACCGCGTACCTCGCGCATTTTCGTCCCAATTGTTCCAAAAGCTTTTTGTGCATTCTCTCTCCATTTCACCCGAGCCGCGTGTTTCGCGCATTCGCGTCTCACATGTCCCAAGCGTGCCTAGTGTCATCCATACTTAGACGCTTTTCAAATTGGTGGTTGCGTAATTAAATGCGCATTGAATTCACTCCGCTCCCCAAACGGCTATATAATGAACATTTCCCCTTTGCATTTTCTCACATCTTCCTTGTTATCCTTTGCTCAAACCCTTGCCGCTTACAAACTTGCGCACGTTCCTCTGCTTCTGTAATTCCATTCCAAGTCTAGTTTGCAACCTTGTTCCCCTGAAACTATCGACATGAAGATCAAATTTCAAGGACAAGAACAGATTTCTCCACTCGAGTCTGCTGTAAGCAACATTGGAGATAGCGAGGCCCGACATCTCGATTTCAGCGATTTTTGGGCAAGGATGGAAGATGCAAATCCCTCACCGATGGCTCAGACAATTCATGACAGTGGTTTGGTGTCTGTTTGGAGGATTCCCAATTTCGATCGGTGTCTTTGTCGGTGCTTGCATGCGGAGCTCACTTCGACCCCGCCTCAAGTGAATTGACAAACGTACATGGGGAGCTCATCGCCAGGCTAGACGCTGCCGCCATTGCTGCCGCTCTGAGGATCCCGGAATTGGACAATGCCATAGTTGTTTCCCAAGCCCAAGCGCAAGCCATGTTCGATCAAGACAGTGACAAGTACAGAGCACGAGTGGCGAAGTCCTGGCTAAAAAACCCTAAGAAGGGAGCTTCCCGCCTCACCAAAACCCTCATCCGAGCAGACTTCAACGAAGAACTGTCAGATTTCATAATACTGCTGGCTCGGGTCATGGGTTTGCCTTCCACCAGCGAGTTCCATTTCTGGATGTGCCCGCTCATCAGTATGGTGTGCGAGGGTACACAAAATATCAACTGGGCTGAGATCATCAGCATGAATCTGGCGGAGCAGCTATCAGCGTCTTTATGCAAACAAAGAAGTTTTCATGACTTCATATCGATGTATACTCTAGCGACATCAAGGCAATGGTTTGGATTCTCATATATAGACGCCCTGAAAAGGCAACCCGGTGTATGCCTATTGCCCATAATTTACCTTGGAGACCAGCAACCGTAATTTGAAGGGTTAATGATGCTTTCACTATGTGCGTGGTCCGATTGCTCAAGGGTGACACTTCCGGGAGGTTTTGAAATGAAGCCATGAACTTGATATCACGGTATGGGGCCTACTTCATCCAATTCAGGAAGTTCTCATACATCAGGCTTGCTGGTTATGAGAGTACTCCTCTGCGGCTTCCCATGTTCTGCAATGACAAGATGGCCTTGATCGAAATATGCAGGCAACTGGACAAGTTGCACAGAACTTGCAGAGACAAGAAGATTTCTGGCTTGCACTTTCCCATCTCTCTGGGAAATTACACATGTAAAACAGCCCTGGATGCCCAGAATATAGAAAGAACTTTGGTCCCTATCACCGTTCATTTCTTCAAGCCAAGAACCTGCTTTGACTTGAAGAAGTTTATTGAACAGAATATCAAGATAGCCTATCACCATGTGGCAGATGCAGAAGACTCTTTGGAATTTGGCTGACTGTGCAAACGACTTTGAGGCCAGAAGAAGGCATTATGGCAGGTTCTCCTTACAATTGATTCAAGAACTCGGTCTGTACCAAGTTCCTGAAGGCCTCGAAGATGATAATTCTGAGCTATACTCATATGAGTATGAAAATGTGATCAAGCACACCCCTCTGGAGGACCTGGATTGGAACAGAAAAGAGAGGGATGATTTGGCTGAGATCCTTGCTCCAGTCTTAGTCGGGACTAAGGTTTGGTTGATAAGAAGGTCAGAGAATTCGGGAGGCACTCGGGAGAATCCTCCTCCGAGGATGAATCGACACCAATAAGAGAAGCACCGGTTCAAGTCGAAACACCAAAGAAAACCCCTCTCTGCCTCGGCGGCTCGGGGACTGTGGAATCTACTCCTTCTCCATCCACTTAGGTATATAAGAAGAAGCTCAAGGAATTAAAGAAGGAACCGGTGGAAAGAGATCTTCGGGAGAAATAGGTAGAATTGCCTATCGGACCGAGAGAACATCATCATCCTCGGTGAAAGTGAAGAAAGTGAGAGGCCAACTCCTACAAATGTTCTGAGGACCCAGCGAGATAAAGACAAGGAGGTCAGAGCTTTGAACTTCCAGTGCTATTGATTCTTCTCTTGCCATTGTCTCGGTGCTCCTTCCACATCGGCTTGAGTCGGCATTGCACGGACACGAGTGTCATGAGCTCCTGTCTCTTGGTCCCCTTGCTTCTCCTGTGATTCTTCTTCCTCTTTTGCATGGGTGCTGACCCTTGGTTGACAAAAGGAAGAAAACCATCCTCCCAAAACTTGGGACCAAATTTTGATCTTTGTTGCAGCCATGTTGGGCACCACGCCTTCCGTGCCAAGAAAGCAAGAACCACCTCCGAGAATAGTATCGATACTCGAGGTCAGCAATTCTGGAGATTGTCAAGCTCTGATGGACAAATCGAACAGGACTTGCAAGTATCGACTTGGAGCTGCGAGAATCCCAATGGGAGAATCTACCCCTGAAGGTGAGATCCATAACCTCCGGGAAGCTTGATCACTGAGGTTATTGGGAGAGTGGAAAAGGACGCAAACTATCGAGCATTTGGAAGAGCAAGCCCGAGTTCTTACAGGTTTCATCAAGTCTCTTCTATCTAAGGACAAAGTTTTGGATCCCACCCCTTTGATTGCTCTACCTCCTCCTGTAATACTAAGCCAAGATGAAGTGCAAAGTATAAAAGATATGCACAAGTATTCTTTCTATGGTAGAGCTATTGAAGCCATGGTGGATGACATGCTTGTTTAGGGCTAAACTTCATCGATGAAGATTTTAAGCTACATGGAAAGGTAGACAATTTGCTGTGAAGCTATCCTCTACCATTGAGGTTATGGATAAGGAGCTTAAACTGCAGGGCGGTTGCATTGTAGACCTTCGCCTCATGGGGGGACAGACAGATGAGAACATCTTCTTTGGCAAATAAGATTTTCGATGATGCAAAGATAATCTATCAAAATCCTGGGTCTACGGCGTAGAGTGGAAAATCGAGTCTGGAAGAAGGCTGTAGGAGAAATGAAGAATAGGCGGCAAAAGGAGAAGCTTTCAAGATGCTAGCATTTCTTTGCTTTGAGATATGCATTGTCATCTTCGGGATGAAAACTCTGGCGTTCCCTTGTCCTTGCGCAAGAAATCAAAGCTCGGTTGAGCTTTTGTCAAAGATAATCTTTTTGAGGAAGACTCCATCTCTAAGGACAAGATAAAGGAAATTTGTTCCCTTGATGCCATTGAAGAAGCAAACAAAGACTATCATACTCACGTCGAGTTTGATAAAGAGATGGAGAAATGCACAGGATTTTGGACTCGGCTGCAACTAACACATCGGTCCCTCGTGGCGAGAGATATAGCGAGTCATTGAAGAAGTTCAGGCGGTGGATTCAAAGGCAGTGGGTCCCTCCCGATGGTTGGCCACCTATCTCCTTCTCTTTCCTTTCCTCTTCTTTCCTTTCTTTTCGTATTCTTTGTAATTAGTTAAGGTATTGCGATTGGCGGTACTTAACTATTCTTAGTTAAAAAAGCGGTTACGAAGAGTAACCGACTTGTAAGCTATATAATGGCCTTTCCATGCCATTTTGAAAGAGGAGGAAGAACTTGGATATTTCTTTGAAAGTGTAAATAGATCTTAAAAGAAATCAATACAAAAAGGGCTTTCCGTTCTTTGTCTATCGATTCTTGTTTTCTCTGTGTTTTCCTTTAATATTGTGAAGATCATTTTGTTCTTAACTCGTTTGGTCTCTCACGATTGCATCTTTGTCGAGTTTTACAAATACGGCGATCTTGTACTGACAAGAAGGAACTTTGTGTCCTTGACTAATAAATCCGAAGAAGGTTATTTATGGAACTTTGTGTCTTTAAATTTAATCTCATTCAAATGATCTTGTCTTAAATCTTTTGAAGCTTCGCATACATGAAGAATTATTACTGCTATCTATAATTCTAAATGTTAACATTACGCTCATCTTCTTATTCTTTTTCCTCGGTCCTTACGTGGTGATGATCTAGTGGAAAGCACTTTCGTAATATCAAGTTTAACCATAAAATAATATTTTGTATACTTGTAAATAAGTTCATTTGAGAATAAGGAACCTCTCCCATTAAAGAGGAGGGACTTTTCGTCTCACATGTCATTGCTCTCTAAAAAGTCCTATTTGTGACAGAAACGGTTTTGGCGACTCATTTGGGAAAATCGCATTCCAGTACTATAATTTTTCGATCATCCTTTGATCTGGCGACTCCGCGTTTCACTCGAGGGAGAAGGGCCCTTGGTATCGAAGATTCTCAGTTTCAGCTTTTGGAGCAACAGGGTTTTCCTTTCCCTTCAAATAGAAGAACTCGTTGATGAGCACTCCACCTTTTCGAGAAAGAAGTCCTACGTGTGGCGTTCCTTCAGAACCTGCTAGTCCTAATCTACAAGCTTTAATCCTTGCTGGTGTTACAGTTCCCCTCCGAACCGTATTTCCAAGAAGAATGGCACAAGTACCATGGGGTCAACGTGTCGGGCCCCTGGCCCTCACTCAGCCTTTGCATGAGTTACCTAGAGGTAAGAAAGAACTTCCCCAAATTCAAAGCGCGGCAAAGTGCACCACTGATGAACATATTGCAGCCTTCATAGTTGCGTGTGGAGTCTTGGGGTTGAACATGAAGCGTCTCGGTAAGGCCATTCGTCGAGGCGTTACGGGACAATCTTCTTTATTTGGTTCTATCACCTTCCATTTGGTGCCATCATCATTGGAATACCATGAGAACTCGGTTCGAAAGCCGTTTCAAGCGGCGAGAAGATGTGCATGCCTTGCTTGCCTGATTTCTCAAATAAAGAAAGATCATCGGAACCCATGAGAGAATTTGTGTACGATTCAGCAGAGGTGATCAACAAAATTCCTGTGAATACTCGGCCGGTTGATCAAATCCAAAAATGTTTCTTTTTGAATGCCCAAACGCCTAAAGTCAGTTATGCTCTAAGAAGGGCTAATCTTGGAACGTTAATTCTGGATCAAGAACTGGCTGTTAGTGTCGAGGATGACCTAATCATGTCAGGGAAGTTGAAGAGAGATCCTCCCAAATCTAAATCTGCTGCTTCTTCCTCTTCCACCTCTGGACCCAATACTGATCCATTAGTCCAGAAACTTGCAAATGATCTAGTAGCTATAAAGAAACAATTAGCTCAGCATGCACCGTATGCGAGATTTCGAGAAGAAATTTTCAACCCGAAACCGTTTGCGGCTCCCCACACAAGGCGGCACTTGAAGGACCTCCGTCAAAGTTCTGTGAATGCAACTTGCGAGGTTGAAGAGCGAGAAGATGATAACTTGAAGCTTGTGAGGAGTTCTGGAGGAATTCGATGATGAGGCGAAGAACCCAGGGATCTCGAGTCAATTTCTTTACCTTTGAAGGCATTGATGATGTAGATGACTATGATGAAGTGGTAGCGAGATATGAGCAGTGAATCCTTATTTGTCATGACTCGGAGCAGAGACACATCGGAGGAAAAGGTGCGCTTGACCCCTGAAGAAGTCAAAGAGCAGCAACTGCTGACTATTCCTGTAATTGCGAGAAGAGGATCTCCTATTCCTACCTCATCTGCACCAAAGGTAAATCTTGCCGATCCTGCCCCCAAAGTTGCTTCTTCTTCTTTTTCTCCTAGGGTTGATAAGCCTAAGATTCCAAATGATGATGGACCATCCACCTCTAGATCCTTTGACATTGTAGATCATCTAAAAGGACCAAAGTTCAAATTTCGGAGAGGTGAATATTACCAAACCCATCCAAAAGCTTTTGCAAGATGATCCAATTTGTAAATTCCCATTCCAAGACCACCTCCAAAGGCCTTTTGCCCACACCTCATACGCACCACCTGACCTAGTCTAGTAGCTGCTTTGTCACCTCGCACTTTGGTGACAAAATCAAGCCTTTCTATGTAACACTCCTTATAGTGGCCACGAGGCTCGATAAGCGTGTGTCATAGATTAGGAGCCTCGAGATAATGTGATGCCCATTAAAGTAGCTCATGCTTTAGGCTTGACCCTTACTCGTACTTATGGATCTTGCTACTCCATGGAAAGTAAGGAAGTACCTTTGGTGGGAAGGATTAAAGATGCACAAGTGGATTTTTCTTTGCTTTACACGAAAAAAAGTCTTGGCTACCATACTAGTAGTGACATTCCTCCTTCTATGGAATGTTGCTAGCGAGAAACTTACGTAAAGATGTGGGTGGAGAGATTCAAATGGATTGGTCACACGCTCTCATACTGTCAATGGACAAATGAAGAAGCTACTACGAGAAGCGATTCGAATACATTGTGCGAGAAGACGAGATGATCCCAAGGCACAAATACTCTATGAGGATAGGGGCCATGGTAATTACATGATTTTGTCCCTGATGAAATCGACCTGTAAAATATCACCTAAAGATCCCAATGGTGTCTGGATTTTAGAATTCGATGGCAGTTGTTCCTCGGTGGCTCTGGAGCTGGTGTTCTGCTAATATCACCTGAAGGCTTCCTGCACCCCTTTTCATTTAAATTGCAGTTCGAGAACACTAACAACACGGTGAGTATGAGGCTCTCATCCTTGGGGTGCAAGTGGCCAAAGAACGAGGTGTTAAAAATCTTTTGGCTCGTGGTGATGCGAGCTGATTGTGAAGCAAGTTAGAAGCTGTTTCGGGTAAAGAATGTGAGGTGAAGCATTATCGGAATCAGGTTTGGGATTGATTGAATTCCTTGATGCCTTCTCCATTGAAGCAATTCCCGGAGAAAAAAGCAGAGAGCTGATTCTTTGGTTGTCTCGGGAGTCACTTTGTTGATTCCTCATCTTGAATTCTCTCGGGATAAGTTCACTATTGAGATGGTCCACCGACCTAGTGTCACTGACAATACTAATAAGCGGCAAGTCTTCAAGCGGCGACCAGCATTTGCTTTCCTTCTGGAGCTCGAGGCAATTTTGAGCAAGCGTATTTGAAGAAGTGAATGACTGCCTCGTGAGCGTGTCTTGACCAAGCCGTCACCCAAGGAGAAAAAGCGATCGGGAAGGGTGCATTAAGCTAAAAGGAAATAAGATTCCCAAAGGTTTGGTGAGTTTGGAGGAGTTGTTTGATAAACATGACAGATCGTGAGATCTAAAGCTTCCACTTGGACCTCGTGATCAGTGAGTATGATAAGATTGATATTGGGAGTTCTGATGGCCCGAAGCTGGTAAATATCGGGAAGTGTTGCACATCAGATGAAAGGAGAAGAGCAATTGACCTTCTAAGGAAATATAAGGATGTGCTTGCTTATTCTTATGAAGATCTAAAAGCCTTCAAGCCAAAAGAAATGCAGCACTCTATCCCTCTCAAGCCAGGAATCAAGCCTTTCAAGCAGAAGCAGAGGCAGTACAACCCAAAGATAGCTGACACCATATTTCAGGAGATTCAGAAACTGCTGAAGGCTAAAATCATCTTTCCCATTCACCATTCGACTTGGATTGCAAACATTGTACCTGTTAGGAAGAAGAATGGTGAGATCCGCATCTGTGTTGATTTTAGGAACCTGAATCAGGCCTCTCTGAAAGATAACTACCCTCTACCTATGATGGATCAGATTTTGCAAGCGGTGCGAGGCTCGAGATGTTATCATGCTTGATGGTTTTTCTGGATACAATCGGGTAGAGGTTGATCTCTTGATCAACATAAGACAACCTTCACAACTCCTTGGGGTACCTTCGCCTCAAGAGAATGCCTTTTGGGCTGATTAATGCGGTGCCACTTTCTAGAGAGCTATGGATCGGCTTTTGGGAGCTTGAAAGGAAATGTATTGTCATATACCTTGATGACTTTGACAGTGTTTTCAAAGACAAGAAGCGAGATCATTTCGATCACACTGGAAAGCTTGATTCTGCGAGAGATGTAGAGAGCATGGAATCTCCTGAATCCTAAAAATACATCTTACGTATTTACGAGAGGAAAGCTATTAGGACACATTGTCTCAAAGGATGGCATCAAGATTGATCTGAGCGAGTTCAAGCCATCCAAGCAGATTCCTCTCCCTACTAGTAAAAGGCGTGCATTCCTTTTCGGTAAGATCAATTTTCTAAGAAGATTCATCACTGATTTTGCTGAATTAACTTTGAATATTTCTCGGATGATGAAAGGAAAGCAAGAATTTGGTTGGTCTTACGAAGGAAAGGAATCCTTTGAGGGTATCGAAAGCTATTGCTAAAACTCCGAGTTTTGGCACCTGCCTTTACGATTTAAAGCAAGGATTTCATTATCTATTGCTACGCTACGAGATAGTACTCATTTGCCATCTTAACCCAGGAAGATTCTGATAAACATGAGCTACCAATTGCCTTCATGAGCTATATCCTGAAGAACCATGAGCTAAAGTACACCATGATGGAGAAGCATGCCTTTGCAGTAGTCAAAGCTGTCAAGCAGTTCCGTTTCTATATCCTCAACTCTCACTCTACGGTGCTGGTCCCAGATACGACTGTAAAGTCAATTCTCACGCAACAAGAATTTGGATCCAAGAGGGGAAACTGGGTGGCTAAGGTCCAGGAGTATGACCTTGATATCAAGCCAACCAAGCTGGTTCGGGGAAAAGGTCTTTGCGAGCTCATTGCTGAAGGAGCCCAACATGAGTTATTGGAGAAGAAAGCTGACCTTCCTATTGTTCTATTCCTGAGTTCAGTTGATGAATGGTATGCTGACATCGCCCATTTTCTCACCTACGGGAATGCCCCTCTCATTTAAGCTGCTAAAGAAAAGAGAGCATTAAATTGAGATCAAGCCACAATATGTATTGTGGGAAAATGCCTTGTTCAAGCGTGGTTTGGACGGGAGATTTCGAAGTGTGTAGACAAGGAACAACGAGAGAAAGTTGCTCTCGGCTTTTCATGATCAGGCATGTGGAGGGCACTATTCATCATGATCCATGACTCATAAGATACTCAGTGGAGGGTATTCTTGGCCTTCCTTGTTCAAATATGCATCAGTGGGTGGATAAATGTGAGGCTGTCGGACTTTCGTGGGAAGACCTAAATTGGCTTCTTTGCCTCTCAAGCCGGTTGTGATTGAGGAACCATTTCAACAATGGAGTGCGGACTTCGTTGGTGCACTCAACCCTGTTTCTAGCTTTGGACACACTCATGTGTGCTAGCTCTTGACTACTTCACCAAATGGGTGGAAGCTATTCGATCAAGAGCACCACTTACGAAGTAGTATGCGACTTCATCAAAGAGAACATCTTGGTTAGGTATGGTGTACCTAACAAGATCGTAATAGATAATGCCTCAAACTTCTCCTCAAGTGAGATAATGGATTTACTGCTACGGGTATGGCATCTCTCTAGCTCATTCTTGATTATTATCCCGGGGAAATGGACAAGCGAGAATCTACCAACAAGAATCGGTGACTATCATAAGGAAGTTGGTCAACGAATCTCGTGGCGGCATAAGAAGCTTTATGATGCTCTTTGGGCGAGACAGGATCACACCTAAAGAGCCATTGGAATGTCCCCCTTTCAAGTAGTGTATGGAGTAGAGGCTCGGTGCGGTGGCAGTGGAACTACTGACCTTGCACTGATGAAGGCCATTGAAGACACTAGTTTCAGTGATGCTCTGGACAAAAGGATCATGTACCTGCACAAACTGAACGAGGATAGATTGGAGGTTGCTGACAGAATATCTGCCCACCAGCAGAAGGTGAAGATTCTGTTTGATAAGAAAGCTAGGAGCAGAGAGTTCCAAGTTGGTGATACCGTGCTGTTGTGGGACAAAAGACATGAACCTCGTGGTAGCCATGGAAAATTTGATTCTCTGTGGCTTGGACCTTTCAAGATAAGACACTTTGCTGGTAAGAACTCTTTCTATCTTGATTACATGGATGGTTCCCCCCTCCCACTTCCTTATAGTGGGCAGTATTTGAAGTTGTTCAAGTCCTAGGTGACTAGGGAGTTCCTTTGTATATTATGTACAGTGTTTCTACTTTTCTGCTTTTGGTGTGTTTCCCTTCTGTTGTTGTGTGTGTTGCCCTTGTATTGGTTTGTCCTTGACTCCTTTTGCCCAATGGATAAGGCACTGGTCTGCTACACCAAGTTTTTCTAAGTTCTTGCCTTGTTTCATTCAGTGAATTTATGTCAAGTCATCCCCAGAAGGAGCCAGCTGTTGTCTGCTCAAAATTCCCCTCTCTAACAAGAGCAAATTTTGAAAATTTTGAGTCTAAGTGCTTTTCTCTGAGGTACCTAAGTCATAAAATTGAAGAAATCCAAGTATTGGGCCTTTCTCGCATGTATTTCGGGCCTGTCGGACATTTTTGTCCCGACTGTCCCAAGTTCCAAAGTGCAAGTTGTTCCCCGATCGGCCGAAATCCCCGAAATTGTCCTATCTTCGGGCCCGTCGGAAGTTTTTGTTCCAAGTGTCCCGAAACTTTTGTGCAAGTCATTCCAATTTCAGCCGAACCACCCGAACCGCGTACTTCGCACCTTTTTGTCCCAAATATCCCAAAGTCAAAAGTACGAGCTTTCTCTTTTCAAGTAGAAGCTTCCTAGTCGCGTACTTCAAAATTCTTTGTCCCAAACCGAAAAAATGCGCCCCGCTTCATTTTCGGCCGAGCCGGTCAAACCGCGTACTTCGGAACTTTCTGTCCCAAAAGTCCCAAGTCCAAAAGCGGGCCCATTGTTCCAATTTCGGTCGAAATGTCGAACCGCGTACCTCGCGCATTTTCGTCCCAATTGTTCCAAAAGCTTTTTGTGCATTCTCTCTCCATTTCGCCCGAGCCGCGTGTTTCGCGCATTCGCGTCTCACATGTCCCAAGCGTGCCTAGTGTCATCCATACTTAGACGCTTTTCAAATTGGTGGTTGCGTAATTAAATGCGCATTGAATTCACTCCGCTCCCCAAACGGCTATATAATGAACATTTCCCCTTTGCATTTTCTCACATCTTCCTTGTTATCCTTTGCTCAAACCCTTGCCGCTTACAAACTTGCGCACGTTCCTCTGCTTCTGTAATTCCATTCCAAGTCTAGTTTGCAACCTTGTTCCCCTGAAACTATCGACATGAAGATCAAATTTCAAGGACAAGAACAGATTTCTCCACTCGAGTCTGCTGTAAGCAACATTGGAGATAGCGAGGCCCGACATCTCGATTTCAGCGATTTTTGGGCAAGGATGGAAGATGCAAATCCCTCACCGATGGCTCAGACAATTCATGACAGTGGTTTGGCGTACGCTGGAGGATTCCCAATTTCGATGCGGTGTCGCGTACTTGCTTGCATGCGGAGCTCACTTCGACCCCGCCTCAAGTGAATTGACAAACGTACATGGGGAGCTCATCGCCAGGCTAGACGCTGCCGCCATTGCTGCCGCTCTGAGGATCCCGGAATTGGATAATGCCATAGTTGTTTCCCAAGCCCAAGCGCAAGCCATGTTCGATCAAGACGGTGGACAAGTACAGAGCACGAGTGGCGAAGTCTGGCTAAAAAACCCTAAGAAGGAGCTTCCGCCTCACCAAAACCCTCATCGAGCGAGACTTCAACGAAGAAGCGCCGATTTCATATCTGCTTTGGCTCGGGTCATGGGTTTGCCTTCCACCGGCGAAGTTCCATTTACGGATGTGCCCGCTCATCGGTATGGTGTGCTGAGGGTACACAAAATATCAAGCTGGTGAGATCATCGGCATGAATCGGGAGCAGCTATCAGCGTCGTGCCGCAAGCAAAGAAGTTTTCATGACTTCATATCGATGTATACTCTAGCGCATCAAGGCAATGGTTTGGATTCTCATATATAGACGCCCACAAAGGCAACCCGGTGTATGCCTATTGCCCATGATTTACCTTGGAGACCAGCACCGCAATTTGGAAGGGTTAATGATGCTTTCACTATATGCGTGGTCCGATTGCTCGAGGTGACACCGCTGGGAGGTTTTGAGATGAAGCCATGAACTTGATATCACGGTATGGGGCCTACTTCATCCAATTCGGGAAGTTCTCATACATCGGGCTTGCTTTGGTTATGAGAGTACTCCTCTGCTGGCTTCCCGTGTTCTGCATGATGACAAGATGGCCTTGATCGAAATATGCGAGGCAAGCTGGACAAGTTGCCTGAGAACTTGCGAGAGACAAGAAGATTTCTGGCTTGCACTTTCCCATCTCTCTGGGAAATTACACATGTAAAACAGCCCTGGATGCCCAGAATATAGAAAGAACTTTGGTCCCTATCACCGTTCATTTCTTCAAGCCAAGAACCTGCTTTGACTTGAAGAAGTTTATTG
This sequence comes from Taxus wallichiana var. yunnanensis, assembly GCA_018340775.1. Taxonomy (NCBI): domain Eukaryota; kingdom Viridiplantae; phylum Streptophyta; class Pinopsida; order Cupressales; family Taxaceae; genus Taxus; species Taxus wallichiana. The sequence goes on along the minus strand of CM031239.1, from coordinate 246,812,691 downwards.
AACAGAATATCAAGATAGCCTATCACCATGTGGCAGATGCAGAAGACTACTGGGCTGACTGTGCAAACGACTTTGAGGCCAGAAGAAGGCATTATGGCAGGTTCTCCTTACAATTGATTCAAGAACTCGGTCTGTACCAAGTTCCTGAAGGCCTCGAAGATGATAATTCTGAGCTATACTCATATGAGTATGAAAATGTGATCAAGCACACCCCTCTGGAGGACCTGGATTGGAACAGAAAAGAGAGGGATGATTTGGCTGAAATCCTTGCTCCAGTCTTAGTCAGGACTAAGGTTTGGTTCAATAAGAAGGTCCGAGAATTCAGGAGGCACTCGGGAGAATCCTCCTCCAAGGATGAATCGACACCAATAAGAGAAGCACCAGTTCCAAGGTCCGAAACACCAAAGAAAACCCCTCCTGCCTCAGCAGCTCAGGGACCTGTGGAATCTACTCCTTCTCCATCCACTCAGGTATATAAGAAGAAGCTCAAGGAAGTAAAGAAGGAACCGGTGGAAAGAGATCTTCAGGAGAAACAGGCAGAATTGCCTATCGGACCAGAGAACATCATCATCCTCAGTGAAAGTGAAGAAAGTGAGAGGCCAACTCCTACAAATGTTCACGAGGACCCAGCAGATAAAGACAAGGAGGTCCAGAGCCGAACTTCAGGTGCTATTGATTCTTCTACTGCCATTGTCTCCAGTGCTCCTTCCACATCCCAGCTTGAGTCAACAGCTGCACAGACCCTGAGTGTCATGAGCTCCCTGTCTCTTGGTCCCCTTGCTTCTCCTGCAGATTCTTCTTCCTCTTTTGCATGGGTGCAACCCTTGGTTGACAAAAGGAAGAGAAAACCATCCTCCCAAAACTTGGGACCAAATTTTGATCTTTGTTGTAGCCATGTTGGGCACCACGCCTTCCGTGCCAAGAAAGCAAGAACCACCTCGAGAATAGTATCGATACTCGAGGTCGGCAATTCTGGAGATTTCCAAGCTGCTGATGGACAAATCGAACGGGACTTGCAAGTATCGACTTGGAGCTGCGAGAATCCCAATGGGAGAATCTACCCCGAAGGTGAGATCCATAACCTCCAGAAAGCTTGATCACAAGAGTTATTGGGAGAGTGGAAAAGGGACAGCAAACTATCGAACAGCTGGAAGAGCAAGCCCGAGTTCTTACAGGTTTCATCAAGTCTCTTCTATCTAAGGACAAAGTTTTGGATCCCACCCCTTTGACTGCTCTACCTCCTCCTGTAATACTAAGCCAAGATGAAGTGCAAAGTATAAAAGATATGCACAAGTATTCTGTCTATGGTAGAGCTATCGAAGCCATGGTGGATGACATGCTTGTTGCCGGGCTAAACTTCATCGACGAAGCTTTTAAGCTACATGGAAAGGTAGACAATTTGCAACAGAAGCTATCCTCTACCATTGAGGTTATGGATAAGGAGCTTAAACTCTGGGGCAGTTGCATTGTAGACCTTCGCCTCATGGGACAGAGACAGATGAGAACATCTTCTTTGGTAAATAAGATTTTCGATGATGCAAAGATAATCTATCAAAATCCACGGGTCACGGCGTAGAGTGGAAAATCGAGTCTGGAAGAAGGCTGTAGGAGAAATGAAGAATAGGTTGGCAAAAGGAGAAGCTTTCAAGCATTTAGCATGTTCTTTGCTTTGAGATATGCATTGTCATCTTCAGGATGAAAACTCTGGCGTTCCCTTGTCCTTGCAAGAAATCAAAGCTCAGTTCAGAGCTTTTGTCAAAGATAATCTTTTCAAGGAAGACTCCATCTCTAAGGACAAGATAAAGGAAATTTGTTCCCTTCAGTCTGCCATTGAAGAAGCAAACAAAGACTATCATACTCACGTCGAGTTTGATAAAGAGATGGAGAAATGCAGGATTTTGGACTCGAGTCTACAACTAACACATCGGTCCCTCGTGGCGAGAGATATATTTGAGTCATTGAAGAAGTTCGGGAGCGGATTACGAAGACAGTGGGTCCTCCCATGTGACCACCTATCTCCTTCTCTTTCCTTTCCTCTTCTTTCCTTTCTTTTTGTATTCTTTGTAATTAGTTAAGGTATTGCAATTGGCGGTACTTAACTATTCTTAGTTAAAAAAAGCGGTTACGAAGAGTAACCGACTTGTAAGCTATATAATGGCCTTTCCACGCCATTTTGAAAGGGGAGGAAGAACTTGGATATTTGCTGAAAGTGTAAATAGATCTTAAAAGAAATCAATACAAAAAGGGCTTTCCGTTCTTTGTCTATCTGATTCTTGTTTTCTCTGTGTTTTCCTTTAATATTGTGAAGATCATTTTGTTCTTAACTCGTTTGGTCTCTCACGATTGCATCTTATCGGTTTTGCAAATACGGTGATCTTGTACTACTGACAAGAAGGAACTTTGTGTCCTTGACTAATAAATCCGAAGAAGGTTATTTATGGAAATTTGTGTCTTTAAATTTAATCTCATTCAAATGATCTTGTCATAAATCTTTTGAAGCTTCGCATACACGAAGAATTATTTACGCTATCTATAATTACAATATTCTTAACATTGCTCATCTTCTTATTCTTTTCCTCATCCTTGTATGTAATGATGATCACAGTGGAAAGCACTTTCGTAATATCCAAGTTTAACCATAAAATAATATCTCGTATACTTGTAAATAAGTTCGTTTCGAGAATAAGGGAACCTCTCCCATTAAAGAGGAGGGACTTTTCGTCTCTGTTTTGCTCTCTAAAAAGTCCTATTTGACGACCAACGATTCCCAACAAAGCGATGTAACAATATCACATCAGGGTCACACACAACACTAATGGTTCACTAGACATCATGATATGTACCCTCACGACTATATCACATTACAACAATTCAACAGAACCATGGAAATAACATACATATCCCTAACAACACAATACTTGTCACACATGCTTCTGACACAAAGGTACTTGTAACATAAACAGACTACAACAACATGGAATTCCCAACATGTACACATACATGGGTTTCATGCAACTAGGGACAATAATTGTAGCTACATAGTGTCATGATGGAAACAACATCATGCCAACAATGAGGAGCATCAATCCTCAACAAAAAAAAACACAAACAGACTCACAAGAGTACACCTAACTCACTATACCAACTCCACACCTCACAATACATCACAAAACAATCTCCATATATCTCCCAAAGCATCACTAAACAATTAAATATACTTCCCAAGAATCATAGAACAACTCCATATACCTCCCAAAGCATCAATCACACCCACACAAATCTCTTATGCCTCCCCAAGTCTCTTATGCCTCCCTCAAGTGTCTCTTATGCCTCCCTCAAGTGTCTCTTATGCCTCCCTCAAGTCTCTTATGCCTCCCTCAAGTAAAATGAAATAAATATAAATTTTCCTTTTAGCTCCACAAAAGAGGTTGGTCACCCTATGGCCATAGGCACATAAGGTCCAAACACCTCTAACCCAAGTGACATAATAACTCATGGTTCAACAACCCGCTAGTTATCTATAACTCCTTGGGGCGTACCCCTATATAACGAAGTGGGTCCATAGGTCCCACCACTCCATGGTGAATCCCATGACCCTATTCCAATACATTACGACATTAGAACCAACATAACAAACCATTCAAATGCCAAGTGGCAAGATCTAAAGCCTTGGGCTAGGCTATAAAATTTTAAACTTAAAAGAAAATTTAAATCTAAGCAAAACAAATGGCCAAATAACCATAGTTAGTGCAAAAATTTGCATGTTAGTGCATCAACCAAATAAATGCCCAAAATATAAGAACATGTCAATCAAGAAAAATTTTGGTTCTAGAAAGAAAAGGGAAAGTTTCAATTTATGAATAAAATACATGTATAAGAATAACACATTACAATAACTATGTGGCCTTATATGGCCACCAGGGGGGTACTCAACGAGTTGCTGGCACTCAAAACATCGAGCCTCAACTCATAAAATAACATGTAAAATAATACAACTGTCATCATCTCTATCTGAATCATCCCGCCACCACTTCGACAAGGCTCATCATAGTCAAAATCACATAGGTTGAATCCATACGATAACCATATTAGGAGAGAGAAAGGAGTACAAGTCGCCATCTACTGAGCCTAAGGTGTCGCATGAAACACAATATGCATGACACCCATTGAGCAAGTGTCACACATACCAAATGAACAAAAGTGGGTTTTCAGCCTATGTGAGGCTCCACTTCCTATCTTGTACTCAGCTCGAGTGACTAGTCAATGGTACACATTTCCTCACTCCAAACATACACATTTTACCAATTTCCCTTAGGGTCGGTTAGTGTAGGGTCCACAACATAACATATAACTACATCACTAACACAATGGTGATTCACGCACATTAACCATAGCATATTATGCATGGTATATATACAGGGTATAACATAATCATTACTTTTATGGGTTATGATACATCACATTACCACATTATGCACCCAAAGTGCAATCATTGTACACTAGGGATCATACATTCACCATATTCCCCTAAATCATGACATGAACCATCACATTTTACATGAATTATATGTATGAGGAACACAATGTATAACCTTACAACATATAGTCAATTCCAATTACAACATGGTGACATGCATGATTTGTCACAACATGGTGATGACATCACAAAAAATCCAATTCACTTTTAAACTAGTCTTGTCATGCAAAACATCATTACACCTGCATATCACATAAGGCCAAAATACTCCAACACTCCGTAATCCACATTAACACTTTTTTAACACAAAATAAGGTGGTTCATCACCCATGAATTCCCCATTGAATCCATGAAATAGAGAGTGAATACTCTCATCACAAGCACATCAACATGATAACAAATATGCACTAAGTGACATGCACCACATGTGCTTCCATAAGGTCACAATTACAACATTGTTCACATTACAACATATATCACATTACTCTTCCAATATCCATCACCATCATGCAGAATTATCACAACTCCAATCCATCCCAGAGGTTCGAGAGTATGAACCTTGCTCTGATACCAAATGTAACGCCCCAAATTTTAACAAGAAAAAACAACAATAAAATACCAGGATAATTTTTTTGACTTACAATGCTCACTACACAACACCGCAAGGGCTCCAAATACAGAAACTCAACAAAACATTCGACACTTACATAATTCATCAACTCACATAGACACACGAAAACACCATAGACATGTCGATGCGACACTCTTCCCAATGAATGAATACTAGCAATGACCCAGCCACAAGAAAAGGACTCAAGGATTGGAAAACCCACAACACATCATTTCTTTAATTGCATTTTAGTTATGATCAACATTCCAAGAACATTATGGTGCAAGGAAAACTTTATCCTTTCTCCATCTACAGATTCTTAAGTTCATTCCACATTTTATTTATAGTTCGACCATTTTAAGTTGGCTTTTTATCCTTTACGAAATTTCCATAACTTACATACTTATTTGGCATAATTCAAATTGCATATAAAGTCCTTAATTATCTTGTTCTTATGTTAAGAATATTCTTCTCGAACATTTATTCGATGTCTACATTTTACCCTTACAACTCAAGTGAATCAGACTTGATGTCCATAAGGCAATATTAGGATTTAAGGGAGATTTAGATACAAGATAGCTTTTTCCCAAAACATTCTTCGATCACGGTATAGTTATTTCCCTACAATAGTTATTATAGTTCAATGACTTGTGGAATTCCATTTTGATTTATATATATACATACATACATATACATATACACACACACACACACACACACACACACACACACACACACACACACACACACACACACACACACACACACACACACACACACACAGATATATATATATATATATATATATTCTTGAAGTTTGATCACACCAAGGCAATTCGTATTATTTATAACTCAAGAAATTATTTCATTAAGTTATAAGGACTCCAAGAGTTCCCTTAATCCTAACCTCAAATCATGTTTTCAACTTATATGATGTACTCTTACCATGCACTATGGTCTCATTATTAGCATTGTCTTGTAAAAGGAGTTATAGAAATATTTTACCAACATCTTGAAGATGTATAAGATTAGAAGCCTTGAAGCTACACACAAACCCCAAGTTAACCTCCTAATCCAATGAGGTTTAGATTAAATCTAATTGCACCTAAGGACCTACCCCTCAACTGTATATGAGTTTAAGGTGAGAGGACATATTTATGCTAAACCACCTTCAAGAAAAGACCAAGGTGTTATGTTGATAGAACCCAAGGTAACACATTTAATACCTAGAAAAACTATTTCACAATATCCAATTATGTCGTCTAGATCCAACAAGGACTCTATTTGCTGATGAAGTTAATTTCTAGATCTTTTCTTGAAACACCTGACAATCCAAAAGGACACTAAGGGGGTATTAGCTCTACTTACCCCACAGATGGTAAGGTTACATTGAATAGTCATTTCTTGAACAAGGACTCATAAGGTGACTTCCAAGGTGGTCTTGGCCACTCAACACGGTGTCATAACTGAAGAGAGGACATTCTCCTCATGGTTACCAAAACTAGAAGGAAACCACACTCCTGAATAAATTAGACCATGTCATTCCTAAAAGATGGGATTCACAACAAGGTCACTAAATATAACGACTATGATGGTAAACTCCAACTATGGGTGTTATTTACCTAAACTAGGAGGTTCCACTGAGTGTAAATTTTACATTCATTCTACATTTTCAATCTCTTCTATGGTAAAAATATCACATGTGAAGACATGTTATGCACCAATCTTATACTAGGGCTGAGTGTTTCAATTAAATCTCATTATTACATTTACAAGGTAAGAATACAACAAAATAATTAATTAATGGTTTATTGAACACCTTTGAAAGATCACTACAATGTATTACTTCAAATTTATTTACCTTATTTATATATCAAACCTTTTTACCATGTGTACTATGAATCAAATTGAACCTATGATTAAATACACGTCCTAGATATCCTTAAAAACTAGCATGTCATACATTTTAGCAAATTATTAAATATAACCTTATGAAACATAAGACTACATTATACATATGTTCATTTATAATGAACTATATAAATTACAATGATATTTAATTAATTACACATCACCTTTTGCCATCATTCTCGCGTCTGCAAAACCACGTGAGCATGAAATCGGTGATAAATCACGGCATGGCATCCACCCTAATCTAACATAATTAACATTTCTCATTTTCCCATTTACATATACTAATAATTAAAATTTGTAATAGAAATAAGAAGTTTAGAGACATGTATTCATTACATTTCATTTGACTTCATTTCGTAACCCAAGAGTGAGAAAGAGAAGGGAAGAAAGAGAAAACACCATTTGTCAAAAATTGTATTTCACACAAATTTGAGTATAGAGTTTTTTTAACAGTTATTTACATGTGTCAAAATTTTCAACAGTGGTTTGGCAACCCGACGAGTGTCCCACAACTTTCTATTTTTACATTTTCTTACTACCTACAAAAATGTTCAAAACGGGCTCAAAGGCTAAGAAACCACTTTCAAATGTTGTCTTCTGAGAGAAAACACACCATGATTAATTTTCTACGTGTCCACTTATATACCAAGAGTTCATAGCAACTAACGGAATTTGGAGCTGGCGAACGATTTACGTTTGGCGGCTAGTTTTCCGGGGCCACGGGTCAAAATTGACCCGGTTACAAATGAAAAAAAAGTTAGGTCGATGGCTCAAAAAACCCATTCCAAAACTGACATTCGATGGATGAATGTGTAATGAGAGACTTCCTACAAATTCCCCATATAAGGAGAATTCATCAGAGTTGATGGGACTGAGAACTAGAAAACCATTTTCAAACAGTGACAAGTTTTTTGGAGTGACAAGTCATAATAAGTCCAATTTGACCTCGTCAAACTGTGACCAGAGGCCTACAAAATGGCTTTGCCAAACTATACAAAAAAAAATTTTTTTCCCTAAACTGAATGTTCCATGTAATTGTCTAGTAAGAACACTAGAGGTTTGTGAAAATGGATACTAATTTCTCTATCCAATTTTCAAATGGCGGTTCAAAATGAAAGCTAACTATATAGTTTTGTAGCTTCTTACAACTACAAAATGATGTAACATTGCTCTCGATATTGCATCAAAAATATCACAAATGTTTATTCAGTGGTCAAACCAAAGGTTAAGGTGACTCCTCACATAACCAGGTACATGAATGAAGCTTAACATCCCATTTTCGAGTTACAAAGGGTACTTAACAAGTCTCTGAAATATGCAAAATTATCTATTTAAACAGGAAATGGTCAACATTTTAAGCTGGGAAGTAAATTTCTTCTTTTCGATAAAACAATATTGTAGAGATCTAGTGGGGTAGAAATTTTTCTAAATCACCTAAGAGTAAGGGTTGAAGTTCATGGTTTAATAAAAAAGGGTTATTTTTATTTCATGAGTTATGACACGACATTTTATTATTTTGCAACAAGTTAATATAAAACAATTAAATGTATTATAATCCTAATATTTTAAAATTATATTAAGTTACAAATGAAAAACTAAAGTACGAGAGTTATGAAAGATAAGGGGAGATGAACCATGCCAGGGGAATTAATTGCGTTCAAAATTGTGGGTTTGATTCAAAGCATCTCCCTTAAGCATTTTTTCGAATAGATCATGAGCATCCACAATTTTACCATTTCACCTTTGCTCAAAATCCTCAAGCTTTCCCAATGAACCCATTTTGCACCAAAACAATAATAAAACCACATGTTTAAAATGTGTTGGACAATAAATTTTAGAGCTCCTCAAGATAGCCAAAGATAAATAAGACGTCCATACATACCGCATACGATATGTTTGGTATATTCCATATGACCACATCTCTCGAGGCACTTGCAAATACAACATCGACAAAAATTCCTAAATCTTTTATACTTTGTTGGAATTTCATCCCCGCCCCGAGAACTCGCATTTGCACATGAGCCGAGAAAGGCAAGTAAAGGAATTCAAATTTCCATTATGCTCTGATGGATGTCTACCTGTACTAAGCCAACATTTTACACAGGCGGGAGGTTACCTGAAGGTTTCTAAACCTTTTCAACAAACCCATTCGTGTATATCATTCTATCATTGTAGTCTATGACACCATATTTATGTCATGCATTCAGTCAAGCATTTCACATGCCATATTCATACTTTCACCATTGCATACATATCTATTGTAGCACTTGCAAAAAAACATCTGAAAACCCATTATTCTTTGAAGTATATCACTATCGCTGCTCAAGAGTTCCCATTACGAGTGTATGATGGGAGGATGTTGGTGAAGGAGAAGGAAACCAAATTTGCACCTGCCAATCGCATTTGCTTGAAAATCTCTGAGCTTTTTCAGCAAACCCATTTCATGTATCCTACGGCCGTGGCCGTAGGTATTCAGTAAAATAGTTCATGTGTCATGTGTATGCTCCCAAGTTTTACGTCCATCTCTACTAGAGCACTATAACTACAAAACTGACAAAAAAACCCCATTTTGGCATAGGCTGGGAGAACGTTGGAAAGAAGATAGTATTTTCATTATGCTTGATGTGCATAGCATGAGACTCATTCTGCACCACTCCATCTTGCAATTTGTTTTTCACGGAACAGCCTAGCGCCAAAGTGAAAACATTGGGGTGAGTAGGTCACTAGCAAAACAAATTAGGGAAGATACATTAAATTAAAACTATAATAATGCATGTGGCCAACAACCAACAAGGAAAATGGAGTTTCATACCCTCAAAACATGGCCCAAATCAAGCAATAATAAAACCATAAAATTTGAGCAAGTGGCCAGCATCCCATGCACTCACGAGACAACAAAAAAATAATAAAAAAGATAGGGAATCCAATGCTGGAAGGGATAAGACATGTGCACCCAGCAGAGATTAAGGGTAAGTGTCAGTGGATTTAACTCACTGCAATTATCCAAAAACTGATAAATTCCAATGTTGACCTAGGTACCTGTGTGTTAAACAACTCTGGATCTCAAATAAAGTTTTTGTATTATTATACAAAGAAAATGGCAGGTTTGAATGGACATGGATGGGATCACATGCCCTGTCCAGCTCCTAGCATACGCCACTTCCTGCAACATGCTACCTCCCCTCTTACTCACCCACCAACCTTCTTCAATTCTCCCCCACGTCACTTCACAAAGTATATTATTTATTTTTAATTCTATTTTAGTATTATTTAATTACAGGTACTACACCTTCACATATCATTACTTTTATTGATGTTTAATTTGATGTCATTTTTGCATCACATATATTACATATTGATGTTTTTATTGGTATTCATGTTGTTAAATATGTTATGTTGAATCCTACTTACAAGTGCAATGCATGTTCAATATCTTTCTTACAAGCTATCAATTTTCCATTATCTTAGATGACCTATAGATCACCTACTTCTCATGGGCATGTCATTCTTCCCATCATTGTTGGGCCCCTCACTATATCTATTCCTTTCTATATTGGATCTATAGTTACACATTGTGACATGGTCTTAGAAATACCTTATATTAGGGTTTTCAAAGTCATGGCATCCATAGTTCACTTATGCCTTAAGTTTTTACATGAGCATCATGTCATCACTATTCAAGGTATCCCTCTAGAATCTATAGATCTTACCCTTTCTAGTGTTACTGTTGTTGCAAATCAGCGGCAGACCCACGGATGTTGATCACATTTCTAGTTTGATCACCCTATGCATCTAGTGTGATTGCACAACATTGTATCCTCTTCCCAAGTGTGGGACTTGAAAAATGGAAGAGGAATCTCCAGATTAGAGATTGGTTCCTCAACTCCTATGATCAGCTATTTCACTTGCACAATTGCAGAGGTTTAAACTCCTAAATCTACTCTAAATTCCAAGGAGACAGAGATAGAGAATGCAAAAAAGAAAGAACTAATGCTAATAGGTGATGCACAAAAGGAGTTGTAGACACCTGATGCTGCATGAAATACAAAATCCATAAGGAAACACAACAAAAAACATGCACAAATGCTCAAAATGTAATGAAAGATCAAGAAATCAATGATAGATATATGAAAGGATTGAGGGATTTTAATCACAGAACATATATCAACATCTCAGATCCAATACAGTACATTACAGTGATCCAGAGGCAAGAAAAGGTGTTGTATTACATGGAAAGGTAAAATTTCTTCACAAATTCGATAAGGAGGAAGAAAAAGGAAGTTGTAGAGCTGAAAAAGTGTCTCTCCTTTGCAAAATGAACTCATTCGGCTTTTTACGGTGCAAACCACGACCCCAAGAGAGAGAAACACGAGAAAACGTGCAAGGGTTCAACCATTGACCAAAATACCATCAAAACAGCATGGGCACCCTAATCAGACCCATTCCCGACATTTTTAACCATGTTAGGAGAGAATGCGAGCCATTCTTCATTAAAAACGGTGGTTGAAACATCATTTATGTCCATGACCACGTGCCAGAAGATTTTTTTAATTTTCTCTCTCCAAAATCCACCAAAATGCAAAAATGACCCTGGAATCTTGTAGAGAATTTTACCAGCTTTCCATTGATATAAATAACGTGAAAAACCAAGCTCTGGATCGAAAGATATGGTGATTTGAAGTTTTAGGTCAAAACAGGACCAAATCGGGTCGGTGGGCAAAAATTCAAATTTTTGCACCTTTTTGGTCATTTGGAAAATTTTCCAAAATTTCCCCGCACTCCACCACTCTAGGTGCCACGTGGTCGGCATCTCATTGGCCGCAGCCTTTCAAGGAAAATGTTTCCAAAAACTCGCCGAGCCATAACTTCAAAAATACATGGAGTTAGGAGGAAAAATTTACCTTTCTGGAAAGCTGAGAAAGATCTCTATCCAATGGTGCCATTTCTAGAAGGTTTTGAGTTCTGAAAAGAAAAATTTTGTGACTGAGGCACAAGAGAGGGAAGAATGAGAGGAGTTAGCCACAAAATGAGCAGGGGGCACATTTTGGATAACAATTTTGGCGACTCAGAGGGGTCATCTACCTGCTGGATGAAGTTACCAGTTGCCTGAAGCATCCATTGGGCATGGAGTCATGAGTTGTAGCCTGCAAACTGATCTAAACTTTGAAAACCTCCTCTCTGAGCCACTTGGAAACCCACTAAAATGGATTGTGCAAGAGCAAAACTAGCACCACAAAAACTATGTACAAAACTAAAGGTCATACATGCTCCAAAATGGAACATGCAGAGTGTGCACAAGCACTTCTTTTACTAAAAGAAAAACTACCTATCCTACTCTAACTGGAAGCAAAAGTGGGCTAAACAAACCCTGCAACTGGTTGGGAGAAATAGCTTCCCTTTCTCAAAAGTTGCAACCATGCAACTGATTTGGCATTGAACATGGCTGATTGGATGAGTGGAAAATCAACAAGAAGCTGGTCTTCTACCCAAATCATCAAGGTGTCAACTGAAAACAAATCCAATACCTCTTTTAGTTGCTCTACATTTGGATTGAAGAGGTATGACAGCTGATCCTTGGTACTTTGTAGCTCACCCTCATGCTTAGAAGCAAGCATGACTGGTTGTGACTTCTCCTTTGACTCCAATGAAGTCAAATACCTTATTGGGAAAGGTATGATCCATTTGATATGCCCATAGCTCTGATTTTCAACTCCAAAAATGGAGTCTTCTTGTAGACCTTCTTGGGTGGGTGATGTGGAAGCAATGGTAGGACTTTTCTACCCTTTCTCTTCCTTCATGGCAACATGGAACTCTTCTATAGTGTGCAACTCCTCGTTATTGATTGCAACATCCAATGAAGTTGATTTTGCATTGTTGTTACCTGCTACAATACATTGTTGGCTTTGGAGCTCCTCCATTGTAGCTTTTGGAAGATCAAATTCTTCCAGCTTTGATTCAAGAGGCATGTTGCAAACTGTAGGTTGTTGTCCTTGAACTCTTTTGTCCATGGCAGCAAGTTCTTGTTGTTGGAGAACAAATGGTGAAGAAGGAAACATGGTAATTTCAGCTAGCTCTTCATCTAAACATTCTTCTAAGTCTAATGGCAAATCAAACTCTTGAATGTCTTGCTGCAGCAAAGTCTCTCCCTCTTGTATGGTGGCCTCCAAATCTGCATTTTCTTCACCCTGTATAACTTCATTTTCAAACATGAAACTTGTCAATCCAAACTCATCCCAAAAATTAGATTGTTGGAGAGATGAAGTGGGAGAGAAGCATGAAATTTATTGTGCATTTTGCTCACAATTTGGACCTATTTTGTTCACCTCCATAATGGCTTCATCAATCAAATCAGTCCCTTCAAATGAAAGAAAAAACGTATCAATAATGCTTCCTTCTTCTACTGTTATAAAAACTGACTTGACCTCATCCATTTTCTCCTCAAAGATGGGGTTTTGAGATGGTTTTCCTTCCTTCTCGATGGCTGATTTTGCAGTGCAAACTGGATCAGCATTTTCTTTGGGAAAAGTGCCAACATGGACACCCAACTCATCACCAACAAACTGTTGTTTTTCTCGCTTCACTACTGTTATAAAATCAGCCTTGTTTTCCACTTGTTCTCCAACTTCAACATCCTCTATTGGTTTCACCATCAAGGGGATTTTTGTAATCCCAAATTTAAGAGCCCAACTCTTCAGACTTTGAATTTCTTCATCCTTGTTTGGCTCTTCTTTCTGCTGCTGTTTTCCTTGATTGGAATTCTGATTTTTATCCTCCCAACATGGATTTGGGAATGCAAGAGGAGAAGTGGATTGTAACTCAATTGATTTTACAATTTTTTGTGGTGGTGGAGGAGGTAGGAACTCTTGTTTCTTTGGAGGAGGGAGTATTTACGTTAGCTTTTGTGGAGGGGATGACTGTTTGGAAGGGAAAAGGACAGAAGAATTGAGATGGGGTGGAAGACTAGGGAATGGAGAAATGGATTCAACACTTGGGACAGTAGATGGAGAGTTTAAAACTTGACACTGCTGAGATAAAATAGATTGGGAAAGAAGGAGAGAAGAGGCATGAGATGGTGTGCTTACCTGTTGACAAGGTTGTTGAATACTCCTCTCATACACCTTTATTCCTTTAGTCCACTTTGCAAGCAATGGTAGTGTTGTAATCATGAAGTCTAGCTTCTCTTGAGGGCTGTAATGCCTTGGAAAAGGTCCCACCCATGGACAAGGTGCTCTACAACTGATTCTAAATGCTTTCATTTGTGCTTGAGCCCTGGATTGCACCATGTTTACCTCCATCTTTTGGATTTGTTCCAGCAGATCTACATTTTCTTCTTGACTTCCCTCACAACTAGCATACCCTTGTGCTTGACATGCTTCATATCCAAACTGACTTTGGCACTGCTGCTCATATGGGTAGACATGCTGATTTTGAATTTGATCAAAATGTTGATTTGGAGGATTTGTAAAACATGTTGGAGGTGTGATATACTGCTATTGTAAATGTGAATTCCATGATGGAAATGAAGTCATGATTGCACAACTTCATGGAATGGAAAAGAATGAAAATGATGGAAAGAAGAATGGATGGAAATGAATGGAAAACAGGTCTACAACTTAGAGAATGAGTTGTTTACCAGATGGAGTCACTAGATGTGCTTTTGAAAGTGCCTCCAAAAGGCTGAATCTTTAACAGGAACACACCAACCTATCAAAGATAAAGTGGAAGACCTCTAAGGTCCCACCGGGCGTGCCAAAACTATTGTTGCAAATCAGCAGCACCCCCTGGATGTTGATCAGATTTCTAGTTTGATCACCCTATGCATCCAGTGTGATTGCACAACATTGAATCCTCTTCCCAAGTGTGGGACTTGCAAAATGGAAGAGGAATCTCTAGATTAGAGGCTGGTTCCTCAACTCCTCTGATCAGCTATTTCACTTGCACAATTGCAGAGGTTTAAACTCCTAAATCTACTCTAAATTCCAAGGAGACAGAGATAGAGAATGCAAAAAGAAAGAACTAATGCTAATAGGTGATGCACCAAAGGAGTTGTAGACACCTGATGCTACATGAAATACACAATCCATAAGGAAACACAACACAAAACATGCACAAATGCTCAAAATGTAATGAAAGATCAAGAAAGCAATGATAGATATATGAAAGGATTGAGGGATTTTAATCACAGAACATATATCAACATCTCAGATCCAATACAGTACATTACAGTGATCCAGAGGCAAGAAAAGGTAAAATTTCTTCACAAATTCTGCCAAGGAGGAAGAAAAAGGAAGTTGCAGAGCTGAAAAAGTGTCTCTCCTTTGCAAAATGAACTCATTCTGGCTTTTACAGTGCAAACCACGACCCCAGGAGAGAGAAATGTAGGAAAACATGTAAGGGGTTCAACCATTGACCAAAATGCCATCAAAATAGCATGGGCACCTGACAGACCCATTCCCTGACATTTTTAACCATGCTGGGAGAGAATGCAAGCCATTCTTCATTAAAAACGGTGGTTGAAACGTCATTTCTGTCCATGACCACGTGCCAGAGGTGTTTCTTGATTTTATCTCTCCAAACTCCACCAAAATGCAAAAATGACCCTAGAATCTTGTAGAGAATTTTACCAGCTTTCCATTGATATAAAGAACGTGAAAAACCAAGCTCTGGATCGAAAGATATGGCGATTTGAAGTTTTAGGTCAAAACAGGACCAAATCGGGTCGGTGGGCAAAAATTCAAATTTTTGCACCTTTTTGGTCATTTGGAAAATTTTCCAAAATTTCCCCACACTCCACCACTCTAGGTGCCGCATGGCGGCATCTCATTAGCCGTGGGCCTTTTAGGGGAAATTTTTTCCAAAAAACTCCGCCGAGCCATAACTTCAAAAATACATGGAGTTAGGAGGAAAACGTTACCTTTCTGGAAAGCTAAGAAAGAGCTCTATCCAATGGTGCCATTTCCAGAAGGTTTTGAGTGCCTGAAAAGCAAAAATTTTGACTGAGGCACAAGAGAGGGAAGAATGAGAGGAGTTAGCCACAAAATGAGCAGGGGGCACATTTTGGATAACAGTTACTTTGATATATACACATAAATCTCCTCCATGCGTGGCTTACACTTCTCAATGAATACATTGATCCCATATTCCATATCATGGGTATAGGTATCCATACAATACATTAACTTCCCATGACACATATAGGGCCACTTTTCACTCTCGTTTTCCACATGCATGATATAGTCCTACCCAACATAAATTTCCACATGTACTTCCTCGAGACCATCAATTCTTAGACCATTTTCACATGTATATCTCCTTCAAAGTAGAAGATTGTGGCCCATATCCTCTATCCTCATTGAAGATATCAAGATGGAATTCAAAATTGCATACATATTATCCCCCTTATTCCTTGATGACACACTCTTGATCTAGATTCAAACATAACTATTGAGGGGTCACTTACTATATGAGATAAAAATTGCACCTAGATTTGATCATGGAAGATCAATAAGTATTTGTTAACATGGGACTATCTCCAAGTGTGGGACTTGCGACTTGAGACATACCTGTGGAGAAGGTTGGATTCCTCTATTCTTTGGGTTAGGAGAATCCGTAGAATATAACTTAACATAATATAATAATTTCAAGGGGACATAGTAAGAAGGAGGGAAAACTAAAAAATGGGGGAGGTGATGCACCAAACTAAAATGGATTAATTCTATCTTTAGAAGGCATAGATGAAAAAATGTAAAAATGAATATTTAAAATATGCAAGTAGTTGAAAGAGAAATAAAAATAGTGCAGGTGTGTAGGATTATATAAGTATTTACATCAAATGCATAGTATTCAAGGAATGAGATAAAACTTGCATAAATATTAACATCTAAGGATTTTATAACATAGAGCCAAGGAAGGAAATTTTCATATGAGAATTACATAGGTCATGAGAAAGAGTTTTCAAACTCAAAAGGGGAGCTTCAATTCAATAGAAAAGAACCCTTCTAATATTCCTAGGAACTTACACAATGGAAATTTTTAGAGAAAGAGAGAGAAGGGGAAGTGGGAAAGAATGACTACCATCCTAGAGTAATAATCCATAAAATATAGTTGAACAAGAATGGGTGACAAGAATTTGGTAGTGTTAATTTTGAGTATAGACATGGGAACCATCCGAAAAGAGACAACTACCATAGCATGGGTGTCTTGATTCAATCATACGCCTATAATCTATATAGGAAGACACCATAATTCATTAAATCAAAGTAGTTGAAATAATTTCAAACATCATGAATGAAATGGAACACGTACGGTTTCTACATCCTCTATGAAATTATGATGTTATTATTTATTCTCGTGGATTTATTTCAACTACTCTTGCAGATTGGAAAATCCATAGTTTTTGGTACTACATAGATCTGTTGTGGTTTTGGCCTCACATTCTTCCTCACCTTGAAATTTCTGCATGGATTCTTCCTTGGAAATGTCTTTGTGGATTTTGAAATTTATGAGACAAAAAAATTTCACCATTCATGGAACTCTTCTCTCATGCTACCTTAAATTCTATCCTTTTGCACTCTTAGCTTGTCGTGCATACTAAAAGCCATAAAAGAGTTTCCTTTAGCCTTCCTTTCTCATTTTTGGGAACACTTAAAGTGTTCATGGATTTTATACTTATCCATTTTAAATGTTTCATCTATCTTGGGGCCGAGATAACATTTCTCACTCGCTCAATGACCCTTCACTAAGTGGCTTACATGTTTTGTGCACAAAATTATCCACTTTTGTGAAACATACTATTTTCTAAGTATGTATAACATTATATTTATCCAATTATGAATCACTAGGATTCCATGATTTTACACTTTGTGTTACATTTAATTTTCTCCCAAGCCCACACAAGACTATTTTCCAATACTGCAAAAGCAAAAATTGGAATTTTGTGGCTTTTATCCTTTATCTTTTCCTAAGTCTCGAGGGATCATTATTTTGTTTAGAAGGGTAGGAGAACCCATTAAAATTTAAGTTCTTGCACTATGTGGAATAATTTATAGTGTTTCATGGATTTCTTGAGAAAAAGTGGCTAAGTCCCTAATCTTAGATAAGTTACTCAAAATTAGATAGGGTGAAATTTTTGGCAATAGTTTGGAACCCTCTACGAAACATTTGCCTACTAAATGTAAAGACCTATATCCTTGAAGCATCGATTAGGCATGGAGTCAAGAATGAAACATGAATATTATCCTTATAATTTTAACTATCCTTAAATTTTAAAGAATTTAAACACCGATTTCCATCTTTCCTCCGAAGTGACACTTTGGGAATTTAAATAAGAATTCGAACTATCACAAAATTTCCTTATTTCTTCCATAGAAGGAAGAAACTTAAATACCATGTGTATGAATACAATGGACCTCCAAAACCTATGTAAAAATACACACATGATCTAAGCGAAACTTGCAGAGTGTGCACAAGAACATATTACAAACAATAATGACCACCTCAAGGATTGAGGAAAAGGAACTCAATTAGTGATAAACATAAAAAGGATGGAACCTCCAAAAATATAGAGAAAGGGAACAAAAACTAAATTTAATACACAATGAAACCATTCATGGGAATTTTTAAGATAAATCCCATTGATGGGATTTTAAATGCTCCTCCATCGGGGTTAGACAACTCAAAGAGTTAGCTTCTTTGCAAGAAGTGATGATGTATGTCTCACTCCAAAGTGAATCCAACTTATAGTGACACATTGGTTTATCTCTTTCCATGTCCCATTTGAGAAATAGATCACCTACCTTAAAATTCTGCACCTTATCCTGTTAGAATTTGACGATTCTAATAAATACGGATTTAATCAACTTACATATTACATAATGTTATAATAAATATTACATAATAACATAAGTAAATAAAGAAATACTTATAGGAAATAAATAACACAGGTGACCCAAAGATTTATAGTGGAAAACCCCGATAGGGTAAAAACACTTTGAAAATAACCTTTTACTTTAGAGAACTTATATTACATCTAATAAGATCACCTCCCCTTTAAAACCCTATTTACCAAGGGTAAAAACCAATCACTTGCTTTGCACACCTTTGATATATTTCTCGAATATATCAAATGAGGACCTAAATTCCTTTTTATATAAGGTGATTGGGTATGTCTCCCAACCCACCTTTTCAACTGGAATGGTTGACACATACACCTATGTTTATAATATTTAATATTAGAAATATAATCATTTCATGATATTAAATATTTAACTTAAAGTATATACCTAGGTTAACATATTTAATAATATAAATATAAATATTTCATATTATTAAATATTAACCTACATATTAGTGATGGACCCATATACATTAAAGGTTGGCCAGACCACTTAATCATTATGTTCCAACATAGCCTTCCTATAAAACCATTGTTTTCTTGATCATTGGTGCTTCTCTAACTTGATCATTGCATATTTTCTTAGTTATTCAATCTTAATCAATTCTTCCATTCTAATTTCTCTTTGATCCATAGCTTCCAATTATAATTATTGATCCAACTCCAATGAAGGAAAATATAGAGATAAAGGAATTGTGGCCTATTTACCATAAACAAGTTTGAAAGGGGGATTTCTAGTTTCTTTCTTTGATGTAATTCTATCGGGACATAGAGAAATGTTCACCTTGGTATGCCATTTCCTTTTATTAATCTTCATTACTCTTTTCATGATTTTTATCAGGTACTTGTTATTGGATTCCTCCAAGCCATTACTTTGCAAGTAGTAGTTGGAGGAAGTCTTCAAATTAAATCCATGTATGAGATCTCAATAAGAAATCTTAGAGCCTAGGAAGGTTTTTGCATTATCAAAAATAATGGTTTGGGAAACCCAAAAAAAATTTCAAGGATGGATGACTCAGTTTCTTCCTTGAGTGCCACACCTTCCATCCACTTGGTAAAGTCATTTATTGTTGTCAAGACCCATTTATGACCCAAACTTCATAGAGGATTGATTATACCTATAGATTCAAGTCCCCAATGAGAAAAAGGCTCATCCACCTAAATGGGAGGGATGTCATCTTCTTTTACCAGTTAAGAGAGCACATTATTTACATTTTTGACCCATAAATGAGCATTTGCAAACAATATGGGCTAGAAGTATCTCATTTTTATGATTTTCATAGTTGCAGCCTTAATCGAGTAATTTCCACCAGAGAAGCTATTATGGAATTTGTTAGGTATTAGAGAACAAATATACAAAAAATCCAAAAACAAGAGAAAGGGAACAAAACAACTATATGCAAGGTGCAATGAAACCATTAATCAAAATTTTTAAGATAAATCCCATTGACTAGGATTTTAAATGATCCTCCATCAAGGAACTAGAAAAATCAAAAGACTTATCTTATTTTCTGGAAGTGATGATGTATGGTTTACTCCAAAGTGCATCCAACTTGGAGTGACACATTGGTTTAGCTCTTTATGTGTCATATTTGAGAAATAGATCACCTTCCTTGAAATATTATGGTTTAGCCTTCCTGTAAAACCATTGCTTGCTTGATCATTGGTGCTTTCTCTACTTGATCATGATAGATTGTCTTAGTTCTTCAAGCTTAATAAATTCTTACATTCTAATTTCTCTTTGATCCACACTTTCTAATTATAATCATTGATCCAAATCCAATGAAGGAAACTCTAGAGCTAAAGGAATTATGTTCTATTTATCATAAATAAGTTTGAAAGGGGATTACTAGTTTTTTTATTTGATATAATTCTATCAAGACATAGAGAAATGCTAACCTTGGTATGTCATTTCCTTTTATTGATATCCATTACTCTTTTCATGATTTTGATCAAGTTCTTAATTGTGGATTCCTCCAAGCCATTACCTTGTGAGTAGTAGTTGGAGGAATTCTTCAAATAAAATCCATGTATGAGATCCCAATCAGAAATCTTAGAGCCTAGGAAGGTTTTTTCATTATAAAAAATAATGGTTTGGGGAACCCCAAAATTTGTCAAGGATGGATGACTCAGTTGCTTCCTTGAGTGCCACAACTTCCATCCACTTGGTAAAGTATTCTATTATTGTCAATACCCATTTATGACTTGTACTTGATGGAGGATTGATTATACCTATAGATTCAAGTCCCCATTGAGAAAAGTGCTCATCTATTTGAATGGGAGGGCCATCATCTTCTTTTTACCAATGAAGAAAGCACATTATTTACATTTTTTACCCATTGATGAGAATCTTCAAACCATATGGGTTAGAAGTATGTCACTTTTAAGGTTTTCATTGTTGTAACCTTAATCGAGAAATTTCCACTAGAGAAGCTGCTATGGAATTTGTTAGAAGTTAGAGAAAAATATGTGGAAAAAATTCCTCAAATCACAGTAGTAGGAAACTATTTATAAGAATTGTACTTATATAAATATAAAAACATATATAAAAATGCACAAAAGAAGAAAAAAATATCTAATGTGGTTCACCCAATGTGTTTTCAAATCCTATTTAAAGTTGAATCTTCATCGAGAAGAATGGACTTAATCAAAACACAAAGAAATACTAGAAGCCTGCGGACACTGCTAAGTGTCAGGAAGGTACAACTTCAGAAGTCAAAGAAGGTAATGAAGTCTCAAACTCCCGTAGGACTGACACATAGAGACAATGAAGGAGTAGGAAAATGATCCCGTGGATGGTGCCAAGTGTCCACCTAGTGCTTTCCCAGGAGCCTTAAAGGAAAGCAGAGTCTTAAGGATGCATGGACCTTCCACGTGGATCTTGTAAAAATGGACTCCATCTTCAAAGCATGCCATAAATATGACAAGCCATCCATCACATATAAGTGATTTTGGGTCTGATCTGTAAGATTTAATGCTCAAATGTTTTTTTAAGATTTGAAGTGAAGGGTCATTTCATTACAAAATACGTGTCGTTTGAATCAAGAGGCTGGGAACCAATGCATAAAGGGTCGAAATATCTGGTTATGTAATAAATATCTAAAAGAGTTTCTTATCAAAAGGAGAGTCCATCTCAAGGGATTCGGATGTAGGATAATTAAGATGCATTAAATGGTCACTTTTCCAAAGGGGTCAAATTGTGAGAAAGATTTGAGGAAATTTTTTTATTTACTTCATATCATTTAGAATAATTAAGGGGAAAATGGGAAGGAGTTTTAAATTTATTTCTTACCTCTTCCTCAAGCTATAAATTATAATCTAATTTCAAAGAAAGATATGGAGAATTTTAGTTAGGTGTTAGGAGAGTAAAATCTTTTCTTCTCTTTCACAAGTTTCTCTTCTGTAAAAGGTAGAGATCATGGAACTATAGCCTTCTTCCTGGGTTTCTTAATAGAAATATTGCTTCTTTATAATGTAATATTGTGCACAACTATTGGAGTGATATATATGTCTTGTGGTGTTTTTTTATATTCATCATTTTACATAGCTTTATTGTCTCTGATCACCTTTATTTTCATGTAGAAACTGTGCATCTCTCAATGTTGTTACTATCCTCAAGTTGTGCTTAAGTAGTTTGAGGTAGTGTTCTGTGTGAAATTTTCTAACTTGTGGTGCATTTTTTCCACCCTTCTTCAGTTATTCACCATTTCCCTTCTCAGGCAGTTGCGGACTCGATTAAATTTCCTAGCAAGCTTGTTCGGTGCATTGCCATAGCTTGTTTTACTTTTTTTTTTAATTCTTCTCACCCCTATCTCCCCCAATAGAGAAGAGCCAACTTCTTTAAAATATGGAGGTCTCCTTAGGGTACATGTCCCACTAACCTAAGGATTCCCATGACTCTGATGGCTCAATCCACCAAGGATGGTCGTCAATAATTTTCTGGCATGCTCGGTGGGACAACTCAGAGTGATATTTTATTATGACATCAACTCAGCCAATTCTAGATAGAAATCAAGATTCAATGAAGATAATTGCAAAGCACATCAAACAAATCCATAGGGTCTAAAAAAATTGTTACAAAGGATTACAGATCTCCCTCCATGCATTTTCATTCATCTGTCTTTCCACGCCTCTCATTTCTCTTCATCCTATGAGGTAGTGCAACCATGATTTCATTACTACCAAGGATCATCCCTTGTCATATATAAGCCACCTATTCCACCCTTCCCCTTTCTTTGAGCAGCTATACCCCTCACACCAATAAGAAATGGCTCTAAATCCAAAAGAAGAGGAGTATATGGTGAGAATTGATACGAGTTAGGGAAGTTCGTGTCACAATTTGAGCAGAAAAAGGATGCAGAAGTTTTTCGTTGTTTGTCCTCCCCACAAAGAAGGTCCCCTAAAAAATCCCTTATCAATAGGCTTCATTCTACAAAATGAATCCATACATGATGGATAATATGCAGATTCAAAAGCCATCACATCAAAGCATAAATATTTGACAGAGGAGGAAGAGGATAAGCTCGAGTGCTTATCAGATTTGGGGGGATGGCTCGATGAGGAAGATCTTGTGGAGATAACACTCTTTATCACTTTATCAACTCCGCCACAAAGGAAACCTTTCGCACACAAAAATCACCTTAGAATGATCCTAGGACTCTAGAAGAAAGCATTATTGAGAGATTTTTTCTTTCAATCGAAGATCCTAGATTCACTAATGAAGCTACTAAAAATGGAGAAGGAGATGATAGGAATGAAACTCATCAAAAATCCTGCAAGAAAGCCCCATCCCAAAAAATATGATCCAGAGCCACAAAAAGGAACAGAGAATCAAACTGACTCTCACCTGGAGAATGGTTCTCCTTTAGAACAAGGAAAAATTTCAGACTTGTCATGCTCACTACAGGGCATGAGGATGATTTTCATGACCCCGAAGGTCAGCTATATTACCTCCAACCAAATATGAACAAGAGGAGGTATGCATAATGTTCCTTGATACCAATGGCGGAAGAGTGAAAGTTACTTTTTCAATCTTACTACAGGCCGTGTCACTAGCCAAATTGATTGCATGGTCATGTTTTATAAGAAAGGGAAGCTATTTTTCCTTACTTTTTTAGGTTTTGTTTAGCATGCACTAATTCGGTTAGACTAGGAGTATGATTAGATTTTCTTTCAGTAGAATAAGTGCTTATGCACACTCGCATGACTCATTTGATCTTTTGTATAGGCCCACACTTATATTACTCTATTAGGAAGGCACCATATCTGATGAAGACTCTGACTCAATTTAGAATCAATAGTAAAGCTGAGGTGGCTGCAAACTTTACTCTGAGAAAATACATAGAAATTAAAATCAGCCAAAGGTTGTCATTGGCCACCCTTTTCAATTTTCTACTCTCAAAAAAAATAAAAACTTACTAAGTTTCAATATGAGAGTGGGAAGGAGCTAGAGTCAAGTGGCAATTATGAATACTCCATAGAAAGATTAAAGGACTAGGCTCGATTCGAGTAGCTTTGAGACACAAGTACCAAATTAATTTGATAGCAGGAGATCATGGGTTATTTCCATTTAGCAGGCTAATGGTCCTAGTGAGTCACTAAACTGCTATTTTAAAATCCACATACGAGAAGATTCCTACATTTTTGAAGCCTATTTAAAGAAGAATCTTCGCTGAGAAGAAGGGACTTAATCAAAACACAAAGAAATGTAAGAAGCCTACGGATGCTACCAAGTGTCAAGCAGGCGCAACTTCAGAAGTCAAAGAAGGTGATGAAGTCTCAAACTCCCATAGGACTGACACATAGAGCCAATGAAGGAGTAGGACAGTGAGCCCATGGACGGTGCTAAGTGTCAACCCAATGCTTTCCCATGAGCCTTAAAGAAAAGTAGACTCTTAAGGATGTGTAGACCTTCCATGTGGATCTTGCAACAAATGGACTCCATCTTCAAAGCAGGCCATAAAGATGATAAGCCATCCATCACATATAAGTGATTTTGGGTTTGATCTGTAAGATTTAATGCTCAATTTTTTATAAAATATCAGAGGCGAAGGGTCATTTCATTACAAAATACATGCCATTTGAATCAAGAGGTTGGGAACCAATGCATAAAGGGTTGAAATATCTGGTTATGTAATAAATAGCCAAAAGAGTTTCTTCTCAAAAGGTGAGTCCATCTCAAGGGAGTTAGTTGCAGGATAATTAAGATGCATTAAATGGGCATGGCTCTCACTTTTCCGAAGGGGTCAAATTATGAGAAATATTTGAGGAAATTTGTTTCTATCACTTCATATCATTTATCATAATTAAGGGGAAGATGGGAAGGAGTTTGAAAGTTCTTGTTTACCTCGTCCTAACCCTATAAATTGTAATCTAAGTTCAAAGAAAGATACAAAGACTTTTAGTTAGGTGCTAGGAGAGTAAAATATTTTCTTCTCTGTCACAAGTTTCTCTTCTATAAAAGGCAGAGATCTTGGAACTCTAGCCTTCTGCCTGGGTTTTGTAATAGAAATCTTTCCTCTTTCTAATGTAATACTATGTACAACTATTGGAGTGATATATATGCCTTGTGGTGTTTTTTCTGTTCATCATTTCGCATAGCTTTATTGTCTTGATTACCTTTATTTTCACATAGAAACTATGCATCTCTCAATGTTGTTACTATCCTCGAAGTTGTGCTTAAGTAGTTTGAGGTAGTGTTATGTGTGAAATTTTCTGACTCGCGCTTCTTTTTCTACCCTTCTTAGGTAGTTACAGACTCGATTAAATTTCCTAGCGAGCTTGTTTGGCTCATGATCATAGCTTGTTTTAATTTTTTGTTTTAATTCTTCTCACCCCTATCTCCCCCAATAGAGAAGAGCTAGCTTCTTTAAAATCTAAAGGTCTCCTTAGGGTGCACATCCCACTAACCTAAGAATTCCCATGACTCGATGACTCAATCTACCAATGATGGTCATCAACATGGGCCACGTCCCACAAAAACTTGCTTAGATTTTATTATCAACAAGAGTAAAACTAAATTTCATAGTCTTCTCTCAATTACAATTGCACAATAATCACTCATGAAATCACAACATAATTCCCAAAGATGTTAAACCACATCTAAGACATAATTGACATCCAACCGCTTTCAACCTTGATTACTCTTGATCACCTATTGATGTTATAAGACCCAAGATATCTTAATCACTCAAGATACATTAAGACACCCCTAACACCTCTATTTATAAGATTAAAATACTTATAGGAATTTTTATAGCTGACCTTAGAAGTTTGAAAGTCGTGACCTTTCAACTTATCACGAATGGAAAATCCGTTACTATGACAACAACAAAATTGCATTAAATACACAACACAGCACATGAAAAAACACATGACTACGTGAATGCTCCTTAAGTTTCAAAACTTAACCATTAAAACTCCAAAACTTTAATGTTAATTCCGAAGATCCAATAAAATATCCACACCACAACAATTTCCCACTTGGAGATTGTTCCCACCGATCAAATTTCTTAACCCTTCATTATCATCCATGAAGGCCAACTAGAGCTAAACACAACTTCAACGCCTCCCTTATGACAAATGGCATTAGTCATCATATCTATATAATTATGACTGGTATGAATCGTTTCCATCATCAACTTATCTTCTTCCAAAGCTTCCCTGATGAAATGATATAACAAGTGAATGTGCTTCTTCCAAGAGTGGAAAGTAGAGTTCTACCAAATGAATAATGCTCTTACTATCAACATGTAATCTCCTAACTTCCTACTTATGCCTAAACTCATCAAGAAATTTTTGTAGCCAAATCATCTCCTTTCTTGCCTCTATGGAAGCAACATTCTTAGCCTTTATGGTTGACAAATCCATAACCTTTTGTAACCATTAAATCCATCTCAAAACTATATCACCAACTGTAAATACATAACATGTTGTTCTCCTCTTGCCATGTCGGAATCTACATAGCCACACAATGTAGTGTCTCGATCTACCAAAATAAAATGCTACTCCCTTGGTCCCTCTCAAATACCAAAGGATGTACTTCACTTCATATTAATTATCTCTTCTTGGATCACTCATAAAATTTCTCACTTCTCCCAATGTATGGGAAATATCGGTCTAGTGCACACCGTAACATACATCAAGCTACCAACCCACTGCCGATCAAGATGGTACCCTAGATATCTCAATTCTATCCTCCTTAGAGTTTGGACTCTACTCCTTTGATAATTTAAAGTGACTTGCCAAAGGAGTACCAACTGGTTTAGTATCTTACTTACTAAACCTCTCCAAGACATTATTTATGTACTCTTCTTGAGATAATACAATCTTCCTCTCCTTTCTATTCTCGAGTTATTCTCATACTAAGGATTTGCTTTGCTTTCACCAAATCCTTCATAGAAAAGAGTCACCTAGCTATTTCTTGAGTAAAATTTATTTCCTACATGTTCTTCCCTGTAACAAGCATATCATCCACATACAGGCATAAAACAATATAACTACCATCAAGAAACTTCTTGATGTACACACAAGGGTTTGAGTGACACCTAGAGTAACCCTAATCCTACATAAAATTGTCAAAATTCTGATACCACTACCATGGAGCTTATTTCAGGCCATACAAGCTCTTCTTCAATTTACACACTAACCTATTATTCCTTCGACATCATAACCCTATGGTTGTTGCATATAAAATTCCTCCTCCAACTCATCATGAAGGAAAATAGTCTTCACATCCAAGTTCTCTAATTGCAAGTCTTCTACCGCTATTAAACCAAGAATAATCCTAATGGAAGTTATTTTAACAAAGGATAAAAAATTCATCAAATTCTATACCTTTCTTCCGTGTAAATCCCTTGACCACAAACTAGGACTTGTACCTTTTTTCTACCTCCATATTCTCTTTATTCTATACACCCATTTTTTCTTCAACGCTCTCTTCCCCTCGATAGCTATACCAAATACCAAGTACGGTTCTCCTAAGAGATCTATGCTCTTCATATATGGCCTGCTCCTACTTCATCCTAACATCCACTTGCATTGCTTCCTCAAAACACTTTGGCTCTCCACTGTCGGTGAGAAGAAATAATTCAAAGATGGAGTAAAATGTTCAAGGTCCTTTATTACCCTAGAAGACCTTCTCACCTCAAGATTTTGGGATTCATGATGAGAAGGTTCTGAACTGGTTGTGCCAAAGCATGCTGCACCTAAACCAACCCCTTGGACACCTTGCCATCAAAAATGTCCTCTAACACTATGTATTATTTATTTTATTCCTTGTTATGTTGTTGCAATCGATCATTATACATGACCATTTCATTAAATACAATATCTCTAAACTGAAATATTTTCTTGTCCTTAAGACTCCTAACATGGAAACAAAATTCATCCTCACCATATCCATTAAAGTTGCATCTCTCATAATTAGCCTCTAACTTGGTCCTATCATCTTTATCAATGTGACCAAATACCTCAAATCCAAATAATCCAAGAAATGAGTAATCAATTTTCTTACTGCACAAGCCTCCTTAGGGATACCTCCATCCAAGGCCATAAAGGGTCCTCTCGTTAATTAGATAATCTATTATGCTCACCACTTTCACCAAAAATACAAGTGAAATCCTTGCATGTAATGTCATGCACCTAGCATGCTCTATGATTTGTTAGAGTAGGTATTTAACTTAACTCATGTTCACCTAGGTACTTTATTTACCTTTATTGTATTTATCCTCACCCACTTATGTGTGTGGATATTTCTTTTATCTTATTTAGATATTAGGAGATATTATCTAGTTGTTAGGTATAGTTCTTTCCTATATCTATGGTATTAACTAGATCCTTGATGTCTAGTTCTCTCCTAAATCTATGGTCTTGACTAGTTCTTTGATGACTAGTTATTTCCTTTATTTATGGCTTGATCTACGACCTTGACTAGTTCTTAGATTGTTATTCCTTACCTATTTAAGTAAGGATCATTCTCAATGTATTGCATTGAGTTCCATAATAATATATGATATTGCTGCTCATTTGTTTGCAAAAGTTTATGCAAAGTTTTTCTCGCAAATTACTTTCATCTTATTGATCATGGTGTTTGATTAGTATCTATGTTCTTGGCTTGGTATGATCCGGTTATCATTCCTTTCATGGTATCAAAGCTAGAGATTGATGTTAGCATCTGTTTGTAGGTTTTAATTTATAAATAAATTCACTATATATTCATATATTTGGGATTTGGTTGTATTTTGTTGTTGCGTGCATTTTTATGCAAAACGGAGGATTCCATCGGATCTAGAAGGTGGGGAAACCCTAAGATCCATTGTAAACTTGACCATTTTTGGAGGCAGTCATTTTTCTGGGTTTTTTGTATTGTTGTAGGGAAACACACCATTTTGCCTTAGGATTTGTGCCAAGAAGAAAAGGAAACTTGAGATTCTTTGTTGGGTCCTGTTGGATTTCTCTAGATCTGCACGGGGTAATTTTTCTGTTGTGGAGTATCTATCTTGGCTTGCGTGCAAGAAGTTTTTCAGATCTTTCCTTTTTGGTAGGGGTCCATGGATGTTGTGTAATATTTATTTTAAGACTTGCACTATAATTATAAAGTGCCAAATATGGAGGAGTGTTGTAATCAATTGTGGACATAATTTTGGTGAGCTCGATGTCCTAAATTTTTGGGAGTTAGGTTTTACCTATCATGGATTCTCGAGAATGATATGATTTTCTTTGAAGTATGTGGAATTAAAAAGGATATTGTAAAATTTGTGGAAGAAAATAGATCGGAAGCGAAATTATCTTCTACAATCACTCATTCACGATAAGGATACAATAATACACTCCCTGTAGAATAAATTTGCTAACCTACAACATCACCATCATATTGTGGACAGCCATATCCGTGCTCCTAGTCCACTTTCAGTTATTTCTCCCGAACCCACTGACATTTATCTATTAGTCTTTGAGTTTGTTCTGCCTACGATTAATGCTCATAGACCTATGAAGCTTGTTATTGCATGCTCTTCCACATTTGTGCCTATTACAATACCACATGTTGTGTATCCTACTTCTACTCAGTTGTATGGATTTTTTGAGAAGCATACCACTACATTCAGTTCTCACATGCTCCATTCTATGGGTCTCACTAGCGGAGTCATTGGCAGACATTCATAGGGTATTATTTCCTCTATTCCACATGTTAAGTGGAATTCTCATCATGACATTGGTTTTCAAGCAGATACTTCATTGGGATCACACATTGACAAAGCTCATTTTTTTGTTCACTTAACTCTTTCTAAGGATCATGAGCAACACATGAGTTCTGCACCTTCACTTAGGCTTGAGAAACCTAATATTTCAGCTATCAGACATGATCAACTTGACACACATTTTGATGTTCTTTTTGCATGCACCCATTATGCATTGTGCACCAAGTCATATGAAATCATCTTCTTCATCCATCCGTGTTGATTTGGGGTGGATATCTGATCACTCATGCTGGTGACATAGGGATTCATTGAGAGGACTCTATAGGCGTGGCTCCTCCACCATTCAGCCTTTTACTCCACTTTATATACCTTCTGCATTATGATGCTTTTTGTTTTGAGCATTTTTCTTTAGTAGGTGTAGTGTATCTCTCTTATTTGTTGAAAGATTTTGTATCTATTTTTTTGACACTTTTGAAATGTTGATAGTATCTCTTATGGGGGATCTACTATGGTGAAGTCTAGTGTTATTTTATCAGTGTTTGAGTAGTTGATTTTGGGTAACTCATACAGATTTTTAGTGTCACTCCACTCATTCAACAGTATGGGAGGGTGTGGTGTTGATCCTTCTTCTTCGAGTTTCATGTCCTTTCCTTGTTACCTTGGCTTTTCTTGGATCATGACACTCTAGAGTTTGTGTCCTTGCCTTGTTGCTTTGGTTATTGTTCTTGGATCATGGCACACCTATTTGTGATTGATCGAATTATGTTTGGTGTTTTTTTTTGCACTTTTGACATCACTCCATTGACAATCTCCTTGTATGGAGTTATTACGAGTGAAACCGGTGTCGCTTTTTTTGAGTTTTGTGATTGAGAATGGATTTAGACTATAGTGCACACCAAACTTCTTCAGCATTGTACGATTTTTTTGAGCCGAGCTTCTTGGGATGCCTTATAGTGGGTCTTTACTCTCTTTACTTTGTTGTTACTGGTTTTGGGTACCTTATAGTGTCCCTTTTTTCCTAGTTATTGTACATGAGTACCTCATCAGGCCTAGTTGTCGGGACTCATACTATGGACATGCCACATCTATTTTGGCCCCTAGCTTCACTTGAGGGGGTGTTAGAGTAGGTATTTACCTTAGCTCATGTTCACCTAGGTACTTTATTTACCTTTATTGTATTTATCCTTACCCACTTATGTGTGTGGATATTTATTTTATCTTATTTAGATATCAGGAGATATTATCTAGTTGTTAGGTATAGTTCTTTCCTTAGATCTATATATTGACTAGTTATTTCCTATATCTATGGTATTAACTAGATCCTTGATGTCTAGTTCTCTCCTAAATCTATGATCTTGACTAGTTCTTTGATGAATAGTTATTTCCTTTATTTATGGTTTGATCTATGACCTTGACTAGTTCTTAGATTGTTATTCCTTACCTATTTAAGCAAGGCCCATTCTCAATGTATTGCATTGAGTTCCATAATAATATATGATATTGCTACTCACCTATTTGGAAAGGTTTATGCAAAGTTATTCGGTGAATTACTTTCATCTTATTGATCATGGTGTTTGATTAGAATCTTTGTTCTTGGCTTGGTACAATCTATTTATCATTCCTTTCATGATTTTCCTATTCCTTCTCTTTGACACTCTATTTTCTTATGGAGCCTTTAGAACCATCCTTTGTCCATGGATCCCATTTACTGAATAATAATGAAGAGATTCATTACCGTAATACCCCTCCATTATCCGATGTGAGACATTTAAGCTTGAGACATGTTTCATTCTCAACCAAGGCTTTTCATCTTTTGAAAGTTTCAAACAGATCATATTTATTTCTAATGACATATACCCAAAGTTTTCTAGTTGTTTCATAAATGAAAGTGACATAATAACATGAACCACTAATAAATTTTACCTTAGTTGGCCCCCATACATCTGTATGCACCAAATCCAACTTACCCTCCTTCCTGGTAGGTCCAACTTTGAGGAATATCACCCACTTTTGTTTCCCTTAAACATGGTCCTCATAAAATCCCAAATCTAACTCCTTTAATCTGGGAAACATGTATTTTAGAATATGCATGCCCTTTTTACTCATATGACTAAGTCTCTAGTGCCAAAAAGTTACATCTCCATTTGTAGCAACTAAATTACAATAATCAACACTACTGGTTAAATACAAAGTATGAATTTTCTTACCTCTTGTAACCACAAGAGCTCATAGTTCCAAGAATCCATAGTAAAACCGGCCATACAACCATCACTATTTAACCGACCTAGTGATATCAAGTTCGAGTGTCAACTTAGGCCCATGTCTCGATGTCCTTAAATAGCCACGTGTTCCCATTCTATATTTTCACCTCAACACAAGCTTTCCCTACTATTGTGCATGGTTCATCACCACCAAGATACAAATGTCCAAAATAACCTTGAACAAACTCAGTAAAGTAATGTCTATGTGGGGTGGCATGGAAAGAAGCTCATGAATCTAACACCCAAAACTCAATAATATTATCTAAAGAAAGAATTAAGGAATCCTAACAAAAATCACCTATTGCCACATTTACCTTCTTAGTTTCCTCATTATTTTATTATCCTAAAGATCCCATCAATATTTCTTAGCATTACTAACCTTCCCATAGTGCCAACATTCCAACTTGCTCTTGGAATTTAACTTTGCATGATCATTCAACTTCCCATAGTTACCTTTCCCTTAATTATTTTTTCTCCCTCCGATCTCCACCATCAAATCATTTCCATAAGTGAAGAATCCCTGATATATTCCTTCATATTTCCTCGCTCAGGATCACACCTATCACATCTTCAAATTTCAACTTTGATTTATTAGATACCGAGTTACAACCATAACCAAGTTGTCCCATTTATTTGACAAGGAGCACAAAATCAAAAAGCCCCGACCTCATTATCAAAGTCAATTTTCACTGAGTTTAACATACTCAAAGCCATATTAAATTCATTCAAATGGTTACCAACAACCATTTCTAGACATCTTCATATTAAATAACTTTTTCATCAAAAATATTTTATTAAAGGAAGAGGGTTTTTCATATAAATTCCCTAATGTATTCATAAGACTTTTCTTGGTATTCTCCTACGATATGTTGAAAGCAATTGAAGATTCAAGACATAACTAAATTTCCTTGAGAAAATTTCTATCTAGAAATCCAATTCCTCATCCGACATGGTTGTAGGTTTCATTTCTTTTCCAACCAAAGGAACATTGATGTCCTTTGGATAAAATTAATCCTCCATTTTAATCTTCCAAAAACCAAATTTCTACCCATTGAACTTCTCAACCCTCGATCTTACCTCAACTACCATATCTCCCACTCAAGCTAAAATTTCCCTATGATTCACCACTTTAGAAATAAACCACCAAAGCTCTGATACCATATGTTAGGAATTAGAGAACAAATATGTGGATAAAATTCCCCAAATAATAGTATTAGGAAACTATTTAGGAGAATTGTACTTTTAGAAATATAACAACATATATAAATACTTTGCAAAAAAAGAAGACAAAATATTTAATGTGGTTCACTCAATGTGAGCTACATCCACCAAGAACTTTCTCAGATTTTATTATCAGCAAGAGTAAAACCAACTCTCATAGTCTTCTCTCGATTACAATTACATAGTAATCACTCATGAACTCCCAACATAATTCCCAAAGATGCTAAACGACATCTAAGACACAATTTAAATCCAATTTCTCAATCTTGATCACTCTTGATCACATCTTGATGTTCTAAGACTCTAGATCTCTTAATCACTCAAGATGCATTAGGAAATCCCTAACATCTTTATTTATAAGATTACAATCCTTCTAGGAAGTTCTGTAGTTGACATTAGAAGTTTGAAAGTCTTAACCTTTAAACTTCTCACGGATGAAAAATCTTTCACCGTGACAAAACAAATACAAAGCACAAAAACAATACATGACCGCAAAATTCTCCCGAAGTCTCCAAACTTAACCGTTCGATCTCCAACACTTTAATGTTGATTCTAGAGGACTAAAAATAGGATCCACATCCCAAAATAATTCTTCCAATACCCTGTTTACTTTTTCCCTCAATACACCTTAACAACACTCCATCGTTGTTGCTTTTAAAAATATCTCGTAATCAATGCATAAGGATTTGATTTTAATTTAAGATATCTTCATTTTCTCTAATGAAAGAAGGAGGCTAATGATAAGTTATAAAGAATTTTCCCATGTTTGATCCAACCGTTGTGGATAAATTGATCTCCTTTGTCTTGTGGAAATTTTGTGTTGCACGAAAACTTTACGTTTTGTTTATTCTCTTAGTTATGTGGAATTTGATCATTTTGTAGATTTTTTCTTGAGTATCCTCCAAGTTCCACATATTCTATATGGTTTGTTCTCAATCTTCTTCAGCGAATAACATGACTTCTTCATTATCATATATATCCAAGGAAATTTGTTTACAAAATGTTATTCCTCTCACCAACTTTTTGGCTTTGATGGTCACGTCACACTTAATGATTTTGGCTACCCATCTAGCTCTCTTCTTATTTATTTCCTCCCCACGATGAAATATATCATGCCAGGATATGAGACTACCAATTTTATGTGGATGGAGGATAACATGGGAATGAATTTATTGAGATTCTACAAAATGGTGAAGACTGTTTCTCTAAATGACTATACTTGAGCTCAAAATATTTCAGTTTTTAGATGAAAAAGCCTACATGTTTCCCTAAGTTAACATTTTTCTTTTGTGTCAAAATTTTGGAAACACTAATACCAACCCCATAGGTATAAAGGATAAAATACTTTGTAAAATAAAAATTGACAAGCATTGGTGTTTAGGTAATGTTGGCGAGAAAATTTATTGGGTGGACAAACTTGTCGATTTCTTGTCGATGCTCTTAGAATCTATGTCCCTCTACTTAACCAAAGTAATCGCCATATATGCATGTGCATGAAAAGGTGGATTTATGTGGTAGCCTTTTGACTAAAGGGTACAATAAGGACAATACATTGACCTTGTGGAAAAGCTAGCAGAGATACCTATAAGAGACAAATTTGTGTGAAGAGCAAGAAAGGGGAGTGAGAAAATACTTAGGAGAGCTAATGTTGTAGGTAGGAAAATATATTCCTTCACACACTAGTTAGAAGTATCATCACATGCATTTATGAGAAGAAACAACTTTGTAAGAATCATTAAGACCAAATGAAATTTGATGAACACAAAGTATCAAGAAATCTCTTAGTCAAAGAAAGATAGAAACTCCTTGTATTAATTTCTCAAACAAAGTTGTACATAGTCAAGAAATGGAGGAAATTGAGAAGGGGGAAATGGAAGAAAATGGCTATCTCCTTTGTTCTCTTAAAGTACAATATACTCTTGAGTTTACAAGATCAATCACCAACCCCTTGAAATGGGAATGGTGTTTACAATTTATAGAATGAGAGGTGACTTATTGTATTCCTCATGACCCTCCATATTCCTTATTTCTAACTTTAGACTATTCATATTCCTTTAAAATATTTAAGTCCCTTTTATAAAATCAAGGTGAATTAATTTACATTATGCTTCTAAATTCAATTTTAATTGACTTAAAGGAATATCAAAAATTACAAACCCCAATGAAGAATTATAGCATTTGAAGGGAGAGAAATTTGGTGGAGATGGAAGAGAGAGAAGAGGATAAGATGTTTTCTGATGAAATTCATTGATCCTCGTCGATGGAAAAATAAAAATGTAGTGAAACTCTAAATATTTTAATTCCTTGCACACTATGAAACCTTTAAATCAGCTTGTGAATGATAGCCAAGTTGAATGAATTGTTATGTTGATGATCGCAACTCCTAGCCTATGTATGATAAACTATTTTTATTGAGAGGTGATTTTTATCTCTTCTCGACCATTGTGATGTGATGAAATCCCTCATTTGAGGTGACTTATTATTGTTAGTAAGTACCTATATAAGGGACTTACTATTTTTAGTGAGTGGTCATTTTCACTTTCGTTGTCTACTCGAATACTCATTCTAGCCTCCTCATGATCTTCAATTCCCATTGCCTTTGTCACATCTACTTTTGATGATGACTTTTCAAACATAGCAAGTCTATGTAGGAAAAATTACTATTTTTAGAAAGTGTGTTTTCAATGATTTATTTGAGAAAAACATACTTTTTTGGACTCATCTTGTTGTTACAATCACATCCTCTGAATTTCACATAGTTTTGCCACCTAGAATGATTGGAAATAAATTTAGAAATTTTGACCTGACTGGTGGCTTGCACCGAGCTACCATGACGACCATTAATGGAGCTTAAAATTTGTAGGTTTAGTGTTTTTCTTCATTTTCAATGAAAACAAATCCATTGCGATAGGTTTTTTATTTGGATCCAATTTACAACTTTTTAGTTCATTTCCATTTCCAGAGTGATGGGAAATTCGACAAATGTGAGTTAGTGCACGAAGTGAGGATTTTGTTGGAGAAAATGATTATGGGAACCCTTTGACCTCTTTTTTTTGCATCTTTATTTTCTTGTGAAATTTGAAATTCTACAAAATATGGCATCTTGATCTGACTTGTACTTTGCAAGATATGAGGATTTTTCGATTGGGTGGCTTCATAGTTATCTGGCAAAAAATCTCCATTTTCTCTTCATTCTTCATCATTTCACTCCATTTTTCTTTGAGGCCTGCATATTTTTGTGCATTCATGGTGTGGAGAGTTTGGTGATTATGATGGATCTGGTTTGGATCAGCAATGGCGGACCGGGTGTCTGAACAAGCTTGAGCAAAGCCATGACATGGTGAGGAGCTATGGAGGAGAAATGAGAGGAAGAAAATGGCTAAGTGCTGGATTTAAATTTTCAAAAAATGCACATTGATATGTTGGGTGAATTATTTTTTCCCTCACCTCAGGGACATGAGGGAAATCAATTTCCATGGTGGTCAAGAGGATGACATGTGTCCTCGATCCGAAGACAAGGGAATTGCTTGAAAAATACAATTGGGCACTAAAAGTCAGTCACGTGGGTGACCAAAAGATTCCCCATAGGGGATGGGAAAATTTTTCCATTTTTATTGTCCCTTACTTCAAAGGGATGCTAGGGACATCAAATTCCATAGTGGTCCTGGAGCTAACACGTGTCCTAGATCTGATGACAGGGAGTTTGAGCTCCAAAATTCACTTAGAAATTTGAAAGTTGGTCACATCGGTGACCAAAAGAATCCCCATAGGGGATGGGTGAATTTTTAAAGGGCTGATGTACCTAACCTTAGGGACTTTGGGGACATAAAATCTTGCCAGGATCCTAGTGTTGACACATGTCCTCCCAAAAATTGACTAACTCCTAGATTGTCTCCAAGAGGGTGACTTAGAATGATGATAACTTGAGCTCCCGATGGAATTTATTAGAAAAAAATTATGTTATTCTGATTGGAAATGAAATTTTTAATCCAATTTTGGGGTTATCATGTCTTGATTCATCCATGTAATTCCTGAAAATTTGAAATTTTGATCTAGTACTCCACATGTTTCTGAGAAAATCTTCCGCATACCTAATGTGCCAAAGTTTTGTGAGAACCATAATTTCACCATATTGTAGGAATTGGAATTGTATTTCATGTGATGTTTTGTTTTATGTCTAACTCCATCTAGAGCTCCCAGAATCATATTTTGAAGCCCAACAATTTTTTTAGGCTTGTGTATTGCCTAGGCTCGTGAACCCTAATTCTGGCGAAACTTCCCCATCTTCTCCGAGACCTTCCAAAACCTTCCCAAACCATCTACATGATGTCCCAATACCTTTGGATCACCTCCACATCCAATTATTCTCTTGCTCCACTCCATGAGGGTCTTCAAGCTCTAAGAAGGCTAATGATAGCCCTTCCCACAACCGCTGTAGCTTGCAAATGAACTCAGGAAATCACCTAGGGGAATGAATGAACTTTCCTAAATCACCTATGGGGATGAGATAAAATTAATTGGGAGGTCACTTGAACTAACTTGACAAATCCAGGGTGTCTTAGAATGATAGGAATTGAAAAAATGGCAATTTCTTTGTTGTACATTTGCACGAAAATAGTTGGTTCTAGCTTGGGGACATGACATGGAATGAGTGCAAAGAATATATGGCACGAGAACTCCTAGAATATTAACTTAAAATAGTTTGAATAGTGCCTTATCCATTTGTCCCTATGGATTCATATAGAACTTACAACAAGAGAAAGAGAGAGAGAGAAAAGAAGGAAAACACACATGCACACAGGAAGGAAAAGACGTAGAAAACAGGAAGGGAAACACATGCAATAGTAAAGGGAAACATACCTAGAAATCACCTATGGTACAGGATGGGGGAAAACCCAATTTCATTGAAGATCTTTTCATTCCTTAAAATTTACCCCTGAATGGGAAACACTGAGTGAAGTTGTTTTGTGAAGATGTTAACTGGTTCAAAAAGTATCCTCCTCTCCTTAGCTATTTATGAAATCTAGGTGCATTCACAATTGTTTGTGTACTTGGTATGAGTGATTCTACATGATCTTAATTCTTAGGCCTTCTCTTATAAATTTCATTTCCTTCGTCCTCTTTGAAATTGGTTTCATAAAGCCAGTTGCATTCCACATTCATCCACATAGATGATTCTTCACTGAGCACACTATTGCTGCCCTGGGCTGATTTTCATTCAAATTTCTTGAATATTCTGAGTTACTTTCTTTCATAGGCCTATGCTCATTGATATCTTTTCCATGAGAAACCTTGTACTTATCCTTTTCCTTTACTCCATTGTGATATTCTTGAGTACTGATGGAAGGATTGGATGCGACCTCATACTTGTCTTGTATGTCCATGGCATGAGTGAAGAGATTAAGAATTAGCTTGGGGTCTTCCACAACTTCTACTGCATCCAAGATTTCTTGCACGGATTTATGATTCATCATTTCCTATAGATCCTCATTGTACACCTTTGAAGAATCTTTATTTTGCAGATCAAGGAAAATATCTAAAGGGATTACCTCATCAACTCGGGAATCACTACATTTTATCACTCCTTTGTCCAAAGGAGCTTCGACTTCAAAGGCCTCCAAACTTCTTGATTTAATTAACTCATCATGGAAATATTCTTCCTGTTCAAGTGGGAAAGAAAATACCTCAATTTCATCATTGTATCCACCAACCATTGGCTTGAGAGGGAAATCACATTTCTCATCTAGATTTATCTCATTATGTCTAACCTTCAAATTGGTTAAGGCTTCAAAATCAGCTTCACGCTTGTCTTACAAATTTGTGGCTTACATCAGAGCTCGAGACAGAGCTCAGGATTTTCAGTTTCTTTTGTGGCTCTAAGAATTTCTTTTAGATATGGTTCTTCCCCATTGTTTGAGGGTTTATTATGGATTTTATTGGTCTCATCCTAGGTGACATGATCAAGGGATTCCTCATCTTTGAATGGGAATGAGAAAATTTCTTTACCATGGATAAGAACATAAGGTGATTTTCCTATTTGAAAATCATCAAGAACCATTTCCTCTTCTTCACAGTTTGCATCATTTGGCAATTTGGAGCTGCCCTATTGTAACTCGAATCTCATCAATGCTTCTTGAAAGTCAAAATATCTCTGGGAAGGCATGTTTGGATCTATCAAGATGGGAATATCCTATTGGTACTCAAATTTGTTCTCTTTATCAACTCGAGCGTAATCAAAGATATGACATGAAGCTTGAAGCCGGATAGATCATGATATGTGTCATTTGTAGCCGGGATGTCATCTAGCGGCACATAGATTTATGGAGAGATGGATAACACTCAAATATGACTTGATATTGTCCTAACTGTTTTAGGTTGTGCCTTTCAACCAAGGTAAGAGGACCTATTTTTAACCCTCAAATGGT
Organism: Taxus wallichiana var. yunnanensis; assembly: GCA_018340775.1. Classification (NCBI taxonomy): domain Eukaryota; kingdom Viridiplantae; phylum Streptophyta; class Pinopsida; order Cupressales; family Taxaceae; genus Taxus; species Taxus wallichiana. The sequence continues at coordinate 246,772,692 of CM031239.1, read as the reverse complement.
GAAGGAGATGAAGATATCCCTCAATATGTGTAAATAGTATGAAAGGGCCTTGGGAAAATATGATCAACACTCCAAATATGCCTTTCACAAGTTGTCACTCCCAGATTATGGAGATACTTTCAGCAAGGCAAGGGTTATCGAAGACATTATAGGATCCTGATTTTTTGTATGCATTTTTGTAAATGGATTGTATTCTTTTGTTGACACACAATGCAATGCAAGGGTAGTATGGGTAGGATTAGTTTGTTTGAATGAATTTTTTGGTGGGAGATTTTAGACAAGACTAACCAGAATTTTCCAAATTCTTTGAGGACCTTTGCAAGAAATTTGTAAGACCTAAACAACAGGATGCTTCAAATGGGTTAAGGTACTCCTTCAACTAGGATATGTGCAATAAATGGAAGCCCAAATATGCACTCTTCCACACAATATTTGACAACCTGCCACAAAATCTTGAAGTAGATGAACCAACAAAGTATCTAGAAATCTCTATTTTATCATGACCTAAGGTGCACCCAAAGGTTTACAAACAATCTCAGAATTCAAGGAAGGTAAAGTGATTTTAAATCTGTTTATCTCTTTATCAGATGAAATCTCTTCTGAATGTGAGATTTCAAATGCCACTAAAATATCAATAAGAAATGAGACCATGTATGATCAAGAGAGATATTGAATACAAGACTACAATAGGAGCAAGAAACACAAATTGAAAACATTTTGAAACATAAGTGCATGCAAATTTTTGCAAAGAGACAACACAAAATAATCCAGAATGAAAAAATTTATCAGTAGGGGAATGTTATAAGAACAATCTCAGAGATTTTTGATGGCTTTAAAATGAAACAAACTCAACATGATACAATCTGATGCAAAAAGGAATTAGAAATGGTTCTCGGTGGTTTCTCAAAAATGGGCTTCTTCCTAGATTTTCTCCAACCTTTTGCATGTCAAAAACATGCATTATATAACATTCGATTACATTTGATCCTTCTTTCCCAAGAAAATAATATTCCAAGCATAAAGTTTGTTATAGAATCCCAACATGATTTATAGATAGGGACGTTTAACATATTTTGCAACAAAAGTTACCGATTATTTCAAAAAGGTGAATCATTACAAAACATTCATCATTATCCATTGTGGAGGCACTTTTTCATCCTCAAACCATACGAGACCCTTTCATTTCATTATTTCATCCTTATCCATCCAAAATTTGATTCTGCAACTTCTTGATTTGATCTTTCACATTTTTTCTCGAGCCCAAACAAAATTTCATTTCAAAAGCACCCCAAATCTACAAATTGAAATTTCAAATTGATCCCATTGTTCCTTGAAGGCCAAAATGACATGAATTTGCCAAAGATTCGATGAAAATTGATGCAAAATTTGCATCTCCAAGCTTCCTGGAGCAAAAATGGTGGCCAAACTGAAGAATGCATAGTTACCATTGATTTGCCTTTATCCCTTCAATTTGAGCCCTCCACGTGTCAAAATGTGATTGGAAATGGATTTGGGATCACTTTTTTGACTTTTTAACATTTTTGGAAAAATGTAAAATTTTGACAATTTTCTCCGCCCCTCCGCCCTTGAATTTGGTGCTGACATGTGGCACATTGTGGGTCCCATTGAAGTCACGGCTCAATTTTGCACATTTCCACCCTTTTTGGAAATTTGGAATTTTTTCACTTTTTTCCCCATGGGCCCGTGCCTCCATCTCTATCCTTGACATGTGTCACCTTCTCTATCGCTGAGGATCTGCGGGCTCATTTCACATTTTAACTCCCCTTTTTTACTGAGGGAAAATTTCTCACTTTTCCTCCATAGACCCGTGCCTCCGGTTTTGTCCCTACCACATGTCTCCCTCTGCTTCATTGTGAGCCACTACTTCAAATTTTCATTTTGACTCATTTTGCATAAAGGAAAATTTCCCTTTTGCCTCCGGCGGCCCGCACTCCCTTCTACACCCACCACGTGTCTCCCTTTGCTCCATTGCGGACCCACAACCCTTTCCTCAACATTTTTCCTTTTTCAAAAAGGAAAAAATGTTCTAAGTTCCCCGCTAGCCTTCCATCCCACCTTTGAATGAGAACATGACACGTGTCCTCCTCTGGGACCTGCGGAGTTGTGGGGGAAAGTTGCACTTTTTCCAAAAATAAAAATGCTAAGTTTTTTAGAAAAAACCCATGGATCCCTATCCAACCAGAAACGGCCACGTAGGAGATGATGTTTGAGATAAAATTTGACAAGAAAAGTATGCCCGTATGACCGTAAAAAATATAGAATTTTCCAGAGATGCCCGAATTCAATTTTTTTTGTGGGTGAGGATTTTTTTGGTCAAAAAGCAAATGGAAAGTGATTTTAGGTAGTTTACGACCCTGACAAAGGATTTTTGAGGGGAAATATGCATGAAATGAACAACTTCAAGCTCCAAAGGCCGGGAAAAGTGGAAAAAATGACAGAGGCCCGTGGATTTGGAAAACTAGGGCACAAAACAGGGCATACATGTATTTTTCTTTCAAGTTGGGGAAAAATAATAAGTTTATGAGCTTTTCAAAGCACCCAATCTAGAGGAAAGTTTGCAGACCACCAAAATTGAAATAAAAATGCATTAGAGCACGAAGAAGAAAGGGGAAAGATGGTAATATAACAGAGGATCAAAATGGGCACCAACATATCCTATTCCTCCTCGTTACCACAAAGTGATTCATCCCCATGCTAACCTGGTAAAAATGTTAGCTTCTAGGCTTAGGACTTTCATGTGTACCTCATCTTATATTCGAGAAGAAATTTCTCCATGTCTCCCTTCACTGGTATAGTTGTACAAGACCAATTCATTTGAATTTTCCCTCCTATTTCCTGGCAAAAATTTGTACTCAGCAACATTCCAAACGAGGTAGGGACATTTACTACCAAAATAATCACTAAAAATTTCTTGTTTGGCAATATGGTGAGAGTCACTTGTGCATATTTGAACTTCCATACAAGTGAGGTATACGTACCCAAAATTGTAAGGTACTTTACTACCAGAACAACGTGAAAAGTTCCCCAATGATGATACAGGTCTCCTCGCAAGGTGTTCGGGATCCGGAAAATCCCTTGGAGTATGCGTTAACATCCCGCATGCCCCGCTTAGCCCCCACGTCCTTTATTTTCCCCTCTTTCCCTCTTTTCTTACCATTTTTGATCTTCAGTGATGAAACTTCCACCCCGCAGGTGGCGGTCTCAGAACCGCCGCCACCGCTCAAAGCTTACAGGTCTGCAAGTGTTTTCCAGAAAGCGTTTTGACGTGACTCACGTAAAAGATCAATGTTTCACTAGCTTTCCTTGCCGACTTGGGCATGAATTTATGTTTTTGGTCCCCTAGAATAGTGTTTGGCCATTGTTTATGGTTTTTAGAGTTCAGTTTGGTTTTGATCTTTGGGTGAATGAAAGCTATAAATAAATGGTTTGTGCAAAAACAAAAGGCACGATCTTTTGCTCTCATTCTCTCATTTTCTGAGTTTAGTTTATCATTTTGCTTAGGGGCCATAGTTTCAGTTCTTTTGTAGGCTTAATTAGTATTGTGCAGCTATTGGTAAGCCACATATCCACCTTGTGCAAGTGATGTCTGCCAGGTCTACCCCTCATTCACTTTCAAGCTCTCATTTTCATAGTTCAGTCTTTTGTTCTGTTTAGAGCCATAGTTTTAATTCTTTGCATGTTTATTTAGCATTATCCAATTTGTTGGTAAGCCACATATCCAGCTTGTGCAAACTAGTGTTGTTGTTTTATCCATTCCATTGGAGTAGAATAGCTTAGGAAGCCATTAAAGTTGTAGGTTTTGCTCTTCAAACAGGGTAGTTTCAGGTTCTGGTCACTTTATGTTGCATGACTCACAATAAAATCCCGCTAGGAATTGCATAAGCCAAGCTCTGTACTCTTGTGCTATCCCTCTCCTACTCGCATTTTTCAGTCTATATTTAGCGTGTCCTTGTCCCAATATATCTATTTACGCCGATCTTTGGCATTACACACTTTTCTGGATCCACGTGAACACGAAAGAACAAGGAGATCACACTGAGGGGACAAGATCACACACACCATCGGATTCGCCACTGTTCTGCGTAATCCAGGTTTTAACTTTCAAAGTTCTAGTTAGAATCATATCAAATAAGGTAGTTAATGGTTTCATTTTAGTAATTTCTATTCTCGATATTGCCAGGGAAGATGTGAGGATTGATAGTTTCTGAGAAACTATGATTCACTCCTCACTTCTGAGGTAGGATCGAGAATCTTGCAAATAGATTAGGAAAGTTATTTCATTATTTAGAATAAATCTACAAATTGCATGAGACAAATAACTACACTCGGTTATTTTATTTGTTTTAAATTGTTATTTAGTTGTTATTTCTAGATATATTTAAATAGCTGCTTTTCTTCTCATAAAGTTAAATGCAAAAATAGAAGCTATATATGTTTTAGTTTTATTCCATGTAGTTAGAATTTGCTTTGTTATAGTTAGATTTAAATTTCACTTTGTATGACAATCACGGGACCCCGGGAGCCTAGGGAATACATATTTGAGCAATCGTGCCTCAACCAAACCTCGTCACAACAATAGTCGACATAGACCAAAATCTCGAATACAAGTCTTGCAAACAACAACAAATTTATAGTTGATCGGTTCCCGATTAAGAGGGTTAAATATAGAAGATGACCAAGTATACCGATTTTAGTAAAATCAACCGAATTACAGATTACCCTAGATAAACATTCACATGACTGTAGAAGGGTTCGAAAGAGAACAAACCTTTGGTTGTGATCCTTTGGTCCCACAGCCAGGTGCAGGAGACACTCTCACAGACATAGATACTAGTCTAAGGATCTAGGTTGCACGAACGCCTGTGAGATATTATGAGAAAATCACATAGTTGTTGGTCCTAAACATAGAAGCTGAGAAAGCATATGATTACTAGATACTAGGAATCAGGACTTGATTTCGTATATGACCATAACAGAACCGCAACAACCAAGAGTCTACGGTTGTGACCCACAAGTCCCACAGCCTAACGAATCCATAAGTCAATCAGATATAAACATTGGCCTACGCACACTAGTATTCCAATCCACTCCACTTCCACCCATCATCGTCAAACAATTTTCCTTACTAGATATAGCAGCTAACGAAGCTAGAGAATTCTGGACTAGGCCAGAGAATCGTCCGTAGAGTCAATTGTTTCCACCATCCACCATATGACCTTGTCTGGGGACGTACACGAAACTATCCCAGGTCATTTTCCACGTATTCCACAACCCATAGATCGAATCACGCCAGAGGTCGATATTGATTGGAGCCTTCGAGCAGTCATCCTGCTGATCGATCTATCACACCAGTTCAAGTTAGAAGGGCTTTCTTTGCCTTAGATTCGTAAATTCCATTAGTGTGTGTCGAAGACATTAGACTACCTAACTAGTTTGTCTACATCCCACGCATATTCCTTCCCCACCGGCTGTCTTGGCATGACCTCGGGAGGTCGGGTACGCAGAAGAGTTACCTGTAGATTCCCACGCTCGCTTGTCACTTTTCTAGCGTACAAAATTGGTGAACCCGATGTGAACTAACAACTATTTCACCTTCTCTTTGAGAAGTTTCATCTTATCTCAATCACCTTCGCTCCTTCCCATTATTCTGCGGGTATTCATATACCCCGAATATGTCGGGATCCGATGCATATGGCAGACCCCTCTTGGGTCTCAAGGCATACTATGCCCAGCAGAGTAATGACAATCTTCACCCTCACTCTCGGTATGGGGTGACAACTATTCAACTAATTAGTTGTCAACACAAACCCCAAGAAACAGATATAATTCATCTTTTCAAACTGAGGAGTTAGATCAAACCCCTTGAATGTAACCAACAGAGCCTTCGTGCTCGAACAATATGAAGCGTTTACCATAGAATCTGGTTTGTCTCCTCGAGATGCTACTTATACCAAAAATTAGTAGAAAATCTAACCCATACCTGGTCTTAGATGATGAACAGTCAATACATTATCCTAGAAGTGAACAACGCTCTTGGGGTATGTACCCATCTATAGGAGGTTTACAAATACAACCTGAAATCTCTTTTCAAGAAAATATCTCTATGCCACTGCATATAGGAAATACTCTCGGAGAAACTTGGCAAGATAGCGATCAGTTTATAGCAGGATATCACATGCCTATACAACACCATGGTATACAACAAATGCCGCTCAGGCAAAGCACCGTGACTTCACTAAATGAAGTCATTTCAACATTAGTAGAAAAAGTGAGAGGGTTAGAACTTGCTCAAGCAAGTCAAAATCCTCAGTTCATGCAAGTAGGAAGTTCCAATCCTCCATATCACTCTGGCCAAGTAGATCTCCTCACAGGAGTAGGAACATTAGGCATGCCTCCTCAGTATCCACAACAAACGCCAATAAGGCCTATCATCTCTAACATTATTTCTCTGGTCTAGTATCAAACAACCCATTACTAGACAATATCCCATCATACTTAAACATATACTCCAAATCACCACAGGAGATATGTTCTCCTCTCCCGCCCCTTTTTCTCAAATGCGGGGACTTCCCTATGTCCCCGCTAATGCATACACTGCGCCATACCAACCACCCATCCCACCACCACTCCCTCAAAGAACCACCATCAATGGTGAAAACTATGCGATAGGGACTTATTTAGAATATCTAAAGGAACCCTTAGACTTCACCATACGAAGCGTCATGCTTCCAAGAACTCTTCTCGATTTACCCAAGTACAAAGGCAAGGGAGATCCAAACATGCATATCAAAGCTTACACTATAGCCATACGTGAATTACTCCCTTGGGATGGGGTTGTTGCTAAAATATTCCCCAAAACCTTGGAAGGCATTGCTATCGACTGGTATTATAGAATCCCTGAGGCTTCCATACATTCATTCAAACAACTTTTGTCTAAGTTCATCAAGGCCTTTGACATGAACAAACTGTTAAGAACAAGAATCAGGGAGTTCTTACACATCAAACAAGAACACAACGAATCTGTCACCCATTTCATCCAGAGGTGGCGTACAGTTCTTTATTCTTCAGCAAGTGCTCCAAACATGGATTAGATGGAACTATGTGATTTATTCCTTCATTCTCTCAGCAAAGAGGTGAAGGAAGAAGTCCAGAAGTTCCCACTAAGAACTTATGATGAAGTACTTGAGAGCACTCTTCAAATAGACCAAGCAGCGATAGATAGTGGCCGTAAAACATATGGTGCAAATGGGAGGTTAATCACCCCCAATCAGAACACTACAAATTATCCCACTACCACAAACATTAATCAAGGACCCAAAATCCTTAACAAAAATCGGGGTGTAACAACGGATGGAGTAACCGACCAGCCCAAGAAGGTAAATGTTGTCAATACTCCATCACAAACAAACAACCAACGAAACAACTTTACCCCGACAATCAATACAGTGGATTTTAACCATCCACAACAACAACAACAACGGTGAAATCCTATACAAGGGCCAGGACAAAACTCATTTGGTTATCAAAACCAAAGCCAGAAACAACAAATGCAAAATTTTAATCCTAATAGGCAACAGTTTGATCAGAATTTTAGGCCACAATATACACCAAACCAACAAAACAGGAATTACAATCCCAATTCTTATTGTGGTTTCCACAAAATTCGGGGTCATGATACTAGAACGTGTCGTGACTACAATAAATTCATGCAACGTTTACCAGAAGAACAAAGACAGTTCTTCACAGATTTGTTTTTGGCAGATCCCGTGTCATCACCACCAAACACGCTAGCAGGAGCAGTTTCCCCTCAGAATGCTCCCCTCAAGATCTTTAACGATCCACTCCCAAATCATGATAATAACAGACTAAATCCAACTGGGACGAACAAGGGTGCAATACCGGGAAACAATGATCACGAAGCCTCGACTTCACTAAATCCATCAGTTGCGCCACAGTTGGGAAGTCAACCGAGACCCAAGATAGTCAGTTTGGTAGAGCTAGACGTTGAGCTACCTATCGAAGCTATAACAAGAACACGAGAGTATTTCTCTCAACCAAGCCCAAGTCATCTGCCAGAAACAAATAAGAGTCAGCAGATAGTAGAAAAACCCATCGGTGCCTATGATTTAATTAGTGACCTAACAAAGACCTTCTCACACATTTCATTTTTAGATTTACTAAAGAAATCTCCTCCTCACAGAGCTGCTCTTTTAGAAGAATTAGGTCTAGGTCATCTAATTAACATCACTCCACCTCCTGAAACACAAGTAAATCATGTAGATTTTGATATCCACCCTCCGGGGCAGCCGGACAAGGATGTCAAATTCATATTTGAAATAAGTAAAATTCCCATAGATGCTAAGATCGCACGCCGAGGTGATCCAACCTTACACTTACAAGTATGGATTTATAATAACTATGTAAAACGGGAAATGGTTGACGATGGGGCCGCAGTTAACATAGTTCCCTTCTCTTTCCTCCAAAAACTAGGATATGGGGAAACAAACTATTCCACCACTCGAAATACGTTGAGAGGCTATGATAGCCTTAAAGCCACTTCGATAGGAACCATAATATTTCCAGTCACCTTAGGACCCAAAACAATCTGATTTGAGTTTTATATTATAGATCGGGAAACTAATTATAATATGATACTCAAATTCGACCATGGATACTGATGAATGAAGGCAATCCCTTCTATGTTATTCTAGGAAGTAAGATTCTTGCATCTAGGAAAGGTATTTGTAGCCAAAGGTGATCCAAAATCTTTCAATTTGCACCTAGCTGATTTAAAGAAAAGACCGTGTGTGCATTCGAATTTGAACTTCCAACCAACCAACTTAATAAACCCACTGACCCAAAACCAGAGGAAAATTTGGTACCTACGACGGATCTTGAAGCTATCAAAAAGATAGCCAAAACAACCCCAACCCCAAAGATAAAGCTAAAGAAATGGTATCATTAGGGACTAATGCAAAAATCATTGAATTAATATAACAAGATTCACCAATGTTCTTACCATTTGATTCGGTAGGCATAGGATATTCCCTAGGTGTTGGTTCCCTTCCAGCAGAGGACCTCTGTATGGTAGAAGTAGAGTGCGCAAACGTAGTAGATGCCCCAACATCTATACTCCCGACTAAGTATTGGACTCTCCATTTCGATGGAGCTAAATGCCGTTATGGAGTGGGGGCAGGTATAATTCTTACTTCACCCGAGGAGAAAGTCCTCCCATTCACCTTTAAGTTAAACTTTGAATGCACAAACAACACGCTGAGTACGAAGCCCTCCTCCTTGGCCTCACCTTAGCCAAAAGAATTGGTGTTGATAACATCAAAGTCTTAGGAGACTCGCAATTAGTGGCAAACCAAGTTTCTGAGGTATACGAAACCAAAGCCGAACACTTGCAGCTTTACAAAAATGCTGTATTAAATTTAAGCAAGGCATTTAACTTCATATCCATTGAAGCAATCCCGCGAGAGAAAAATCTTCTCGCCGATTCAATAGCAACTTCAGCATCACGTTTTACTCCAAGCAATGAGTTAGAAGATACCCAGTTCACGGTGTCCATTCGTGATGAACCATTGATAAAAATAATGACAAATCCTCTTTCAAGCGAAAGTGAATCTACCATCCTAGACCGTATTGATAGTGATGTGGCTACTTTGGATTACTTAAACGCCTATGCAGCACTACATCTCTCCTATCATATGCTAGATTTGTCCTTAATTCCACATTCGTCTTCCTATTTCGGAAATCCCATGATGGATCTCCCCTCACAAATGGAACCTAGCATATACGTAGTAGAAAATGGGGATGATTTGGATTTACCTCCAGCACCACCTGAGTTCGAAGAGGGTAATGCCTCTTTGATCAAAGAGACAATTGATGTCAACATCGGGACAGATGACGAACCAAAAATCTTGAAATTAGGATCATCCTTAACCCCAGAAGAAGTGGAAATACATACGCGAGATCCTCAAAGAACATCAGAAGGCATTTGCATTTAATTATAAGGAGATGATAGGAGTCGCACCCCACATTGTGGTGCAAAACCAAATCACTAAATCAAATGCAAAGAAAATTAAAAAAATCAAGACCCATGAAGCCCAAAGTAGCTCTCATGGTAAAGGAGGAGGTAATAAAACTCCTTCAGGTAGGATTCATCAAGCTAGTCGACTATTCCCAATGGGTATCTAACATCATTCCTGTTCTCAAGAAGAATGGAAAGATACGCATCTGCATAGATTTTCGAGACATCAACAAAGCATGCCCTAAGGACGACTTCCTGTTGCCATCTATTGATGTCATTGTTGATGCAACAGCTGGGTTTGAGCTTTTGTCCTTCATGGATGGATTCTCAGGATACAATCAAATCAAAATATCTGAGCAAGATCAAGCTAAAACTACGTTTATAACTCCTTGGGGAACCTATTGCTACGATGTTATGCCATTTGGTCTCAAGAACACCGGTGCTACGTACCAGCGGGCTATGACATACATATTTCATGATCTAATTCATAAAATCATGGAATCTTACGTAGATGACTTATTGGCTAAAGCCAAGAAGCGTTGTGACCATCCCGAAGTACTCCGCGTCATTCTTTCACGCCTAATAGAATACGGAGTCACACTAAACCCAGAGAAATGCGTCTTTGGTGTAACGGGAGGGAAGCTCCTAGGTTATATCATATCGTCACGAGGGATAGATGTTGACCCAACCAAAATTCAGGCTGTCCTCGAAATGGTTCCACCTTCAGATGAATCTGGAATCAGATCATTTCTCGGAAAACTGGGTGCAATCCGAAGATTCATCCTGGACTTAAGCTTCACCATTCATCCAATCAACAATTTACTCAAGAAAGACTATAGCATTGATTGGACCAAAGACTGCAATGAAGCCTTCGAATCAGTTAAGCATTTCCTATTATCACCACCTACGCTGATGCCACCTAAGCTAGATCGCCCGTTAATTATATATTCACGAGCTACCAATGTCTCGATGGCCTGTATGTTGGCCCAAGAAGATGATAACAAGAGAGAATGCATGATTTATTTCATCAGCCAAATGCTGCTCGACTATGAAACACGCTATACACAGGCAGAACGAGAATGCCTTGCCATAGTCTTTGCTACTAAATGCCTAAGACATTATATGCTGAATCAAGAAATGAGGGTCATGGTAAAAACGGACCATTTACGGACTTTCCTCACACAAGGGTCATTGTCTAAAAAGGCTGGATGTTTTATAACCTTAATGGGAGAATTCAAATTAACATTTGTAAATCAGAAGTCGGTTAAAGGACAAATCATCGTAGATTGGTTGGTAATGACCCATTAGACGGAGGTGATTTGGTAGATTTAGACTTTCCAGATGAATGCGTATACTACATCGAAACCCAACCCTCTATCTCTGAGTGTCCTTGGTACACTAATATCATTAATTATATCATGGACCATACGTACCCAGAAGGAGTTACACCACAACAAAGAAGGTGGTTACGCATAATTGTAGCTAAATACGTCATTATAGAGCAGGTGCTCTATCGAAAAGCATTCGATGGAATGCTCCTAAGATGTGTCGACACAGAAGAATCCAAGAAGATTCTCCATGAATCTCATAGCGGAATATGTGGAGGCCACTTCGGTGGCCACGCCACTACTCGAAAAATACACCGAATGGGCTATTTCTGGCCCACTCTAGAACACGACGTGATAGAGTTTGTACGCAGGTGTCATAAGTGCCAAGAATTCTCCCATGAGATCCACATGCCAGCACAAGCTCTACAACCAATCGCTACTCCATGGCCCTTTTCTACATGGGGTCTAGACTTAATAGGGAAATTCTCTCCCTCATCCACTGACGGCCATAATTTTATAATCACGGCCACTGAATATTTTACCAAATAGGTGGAGGCCATGCCTCTTACTACTGTACCTAGTTCTGTGATCACCAAGTTCATTTTGAACCAAATCATTTGCAGGTACGGTATCCCACAAATCATTATCTCTGATAATGGAATTTATTTTAAGAATGAAGAGGTTCGCAAACTATGCAATAAATTTAAGATAAGCCATCATACGGCTTCCTTGTATTACCCCCAAGCCAACGAGATAGGCTGAAGTGACAAACAAGACATTTGAAAGCCATTCTCCTTAAAATGGTAAAAGAAAACAAATGAGATTGGCATTTAAAGTTATATCTAGCCTTGTGGGCCCACCAAACCTCAATAAGAACACCAACGGGAGTAACTCCTTTCTCACTGGTATTTGGGGCAGAAGCAGTTCTCCCGCTTGAGGTCGAAATACCCAGTCTCCGCATTTCACTACAAGGATTCTAGATGAAGAAACTTATAGAGAAGCACGTCTTTCCCAACTAGAAAGCCTAGATGAAACTAGGTTAGATGTTGAACTAGCGGCATGGAGCTTATGCTGACCGAATGTGCCGGCAGTATAACAAGAAGGTCTATGAATGCGACATATACAAAGGTGATCTAGTTCTAAGGCTAGACAACCAGATCGACAGAAGACCGGTGAAGGAAGGAAATTCCGACCCAAATGGTTGGGTCCATACCAAGTCATGAAGGAATACGAAATAGTGCTTACCTCTTATGTACGCTAGAAGGTGAGGAATTTGGCGAAGCAGTCAATTCCCTGCACCTCAAGCTGTTTCTACGCATAAGCAACTAGCACTACTTACATAATTATCTACATTTCATTTTCATATAGATTAAGATCATTTTGTCCGCTTGTTTCTTACATAAATTGTGATCAAGGAATTTATTCTCAAAGCAATTCACTACAAACTCATGATGTTTTTGCATAAAGCTCTTTAATCATACCTCTCCATCTTCATACATCATCGAATCATCTCGGAATATTTTATCAAATAAAGTCAAACATGACAAAGTCTTAACGGTAACCATACCAAGATCTCGCAAGCTTATTCTCGCTTTGATTTCTTCTTAGGATAGGTGTCTTGCCTTTGGTCTTTTCTAGAAGCTTCATGGTGTCACATCTATCCCATATATGCATCTCTTTGGAAATAAGCACATACTGACATTTTACTCAAGAAAACAAGTCAACAAGTGATTAAACAAAAAATTTAATTTTACACATTTCCTTGCCCCTGACCTTCGGTGATGAGCTTGCATCTCTTACTAGTGACGTAGGGTTGGGAAAGGATGGAAATGCCCTTACTCGCCTATGCCTTGCCCACGGTGATAAACCCATGCTTCTTACTAGTAACGTGGGGCAAAGTGTAGGGGTCATCTTGACAAAGCAAACGTTAAAGCATCATAAGCAAACAATTCAAACTATTGAGTCAAAAACAAATGAATCGGATGTTCAAAATTCCAAAAGAATTAAAATCCTAAAAACCCGGACCTTGTCTACTATGTGGCCATCTACGGGTCTAAGTCCTGGATAAACCACAAAACAAGTGCATTCTAAACTATGAAGTCATTCGGGTAGAGTAAGCTTGTAGTTTCCAATTTGGTACCGCCAAAGCTTTGTCTATATTTCATCACTATCATTTCACCACATTTCACAACTTGCACCCTTCTTGACTCTCGGTGATGAGCCCTCGCATCTTACTAGTTGCGTGGAGTTAGGAATGGGGAAATTTAATCTGTTCATCATACTTGTTATATTCATCACTCTGCAAAACAAACATGAGGTATCCAAATTTCTCACAGAAGCTAAGATTCAAAATCACAAGTATATCTACATTATCGTGTATCAGCATCATGAAACAAAAAAAGAAAGCAAACATTTGCATCATCTATTCTCCATTGCATACATTCTAAAAAGCATATAAACATACATCGTAGTATACACAAGGAAACTAGAAATAGAAAGGAAAACATGAGTACTGAGCTTTTGATCCAAAATGAATGCGTATATATAAATAATCAATGTTTATATACAATGCCATCATGCACTAGGCATGGTCAAAATGCTCAAAGAGCTCGTGATATACAAAAGAATATATAAATACAACATGCGAGGGCCAAGTGGCCTCTCAATCCCTATGCGACCCCTCCGAAGGTGCACGCCCATGCCTAGGACTCGGCTACGCCGGTGCTCTGAATGTATGGAGGGCTCAGGGTCCCGAGGGGCAGCCACGGTCTCACCATGAGAATGGCTCCTCATGAGGTGCTCAGCCATCCTATAGCCCGCTAACTCTGTGTGGAGGGTCGACACCATCCTGGCCACATGCCAAACGGGAGCAAAGACATCGGTATGTCTATTGGTCGCCGAGGGCTCCCGGCATCTACGAATGCTCTACACGGGTCCTATCCATGGGGATCATCAGGGAATCGGTACATACCCACGAGGATCAAATCCCGCCACTCATCAATAGTCTCTGCAAACAAAGGAGAAAAACAAATTAGAAACCAAGCAAGAGGCTAAAAGATACAACAATAAAAACTAAGGAGAGCCTACAAATAAACATTAAAAGGGAGAAAGGGTAACTTACTCGGATCCCCAGGCATCCAAGATGGGTCGCTGGGACCGCACTCGCTCTTGTGGACGCCTGCGCCGACCGAGGGCTACTCCTATGGTAGGAGCAATGTGTCACCTTGCAACGGACTCATCCTCTCCACCATGGCCCTGGGAGAGTGGCTCCTCTGAAACTAGAGTCACCCTCTCTACGCTCTGCTCAGCCCTCTCTGCCTGCATAATGTCCTGAGTGTCATGCCACTCAGGATCACTGTCATCAGTCTCCTCCTCTGACCCTCCCTCTGTGAGCTCCTCAGAGTCGGAGTCAATATCTATGGGGTCATCGCTACTATGAGCAGGACCCGCAGCAATCTAAAGCAAAGGTGCCCGAGGCGCACCGGCTCTCCCTCTAGCGCGAACTATCCTCCTGGCTGCAATGGGAATGCCAGGAGTGACCACTGTCCAACCTCGGCCTCTAGGCCCCCCTCTGGCCTCGCGAACTGATCTGTAAACTGGTGCCACTGGGGGAAGCATGCCCGTATATGGAAGGCCAAACTGCTGAGGAACCCGGCCGAAAGGATGTACCTCCACTCGTCCCACTCGATCAATAAGCTACCCTGTGGTGGAGCAGGAGATCAGGGTAAGAGTCTCCTCACCCCATATGCCGGCCATAAGCCGGTACGGTGTCACCTCCATGTCTGCAGTAGTAAGGGAGGCAACTGGCTGATGAGGTGCTCTGAGCACCGACATGTCCGTCCATCTGGCTGCCCTCACAGCCCTAGGATCTGCCACCTCCACACCCCTGCCATAAGGGATAAAATGCTCATACACCCAACTCATGACTAGAGTTGGGTGGCTCAATGACTATCCCTATAAATGGACCACCCTATATAGATCATGATAGGTGGTCCCAGAATATCTGCACCCCAGGCGTATATCTAGCCATGCCCCTCTATCTGTGTAATGATGGGGGCCCAGCAATATAACAATGTGTCCCCTCCCTTGTCCCCGATCAATCTCGAGGCAAGGATCCCCATGATGGCCTGTCGAAATATGGGGATAGGCAAAGAAGGAATGGATCAAACTCTCACCCCCTTCTTCGACCCCGTGGAGATGGCTGCATCTCCCATATAAGCTACCCACTGTGTAATCTGTGCCTGTGAGCCTGCTGTCTCTAATGTAAGTCACCTCCCGATGATCGGGACCCCCAGAATGTGGTAGACATCCTCTAAGGTGATGGTCCACTCACCACGGACCCCTGGCAGTCGGAAGGTGTTCCGATCTGCATCCCAATAAGAAAATAAGTCACAAAGGATGTGACTAGATGGTGCAACGTGGGGCACGCGTGATATACACAATATGCCGGCTCTCTGTAGTGTGTCCTCCTCGTCTGTGAGAGGGCATCCGACTACCCCGAAAGCGATTACACTCTCTCTCTCTGCTCCATCTAATGTACTCCTCTCTCGCCTACATACACCCAAAAACACACAAAACAAAGCAAGTTAATATCCGAACAACAGAGAGAGTCATAAAAACACGTAGAAAGGCTAAAAATACAAGTGCAATCTCAAATATAAGTTCCTTTTGCATTCTGTGCAAAACCGCCGCCCTGAGCAGGGAGGCGGTTTTGTAACCGCCGCCTTAAAGGCGGTGGTCGTGTAACCGCCGCCCTGAACAGGCGGTGGTCATGTAACCGCCGCCCTGGCCAGGGCAGGTCGTGGTCCGAAAACCCACGCGGGTTTTTAATCTAAAAAGGCCTAAAACAAGCAAAAAAATGACCATTTAACCTAAAAATGGAGCCTACCCAGTAGGCGCCCCCCCTAGATGGACCTTTTAACACTAGCATTTTCAAAAATGACCCCCCCATTACAACAAATTTAGCATTTCAAATTTAAGGGGGGAAAAACACAAAATTAGAAAAAACCAACATGTGATCTAGTGGGGCGGTGTTCCGCACGTGGAGGCATGATAACGATCTTGCTACGGACGTTTTGACTCTACTCACGCAAGAAACCGTCACCGTGGGTCCCAGAGCTCAAAAACAATCAAATCAACTCACGCAAATGAATAGCAAAACGGGCCCACTTTCATATATATAGCACCTGTTTCATTTTAAAAGACTTTTTTATAAGTTTGGAGTGCTAATGGAGGTAAGTTCCTATCCCCGCACGAATGGTACATTCTCATTCCCTATTATTTTAGTGTTTATTTTCCAGATTATTGTATCTATCTGCACTTGATTTCTCTTTTCATTTTGCAGGTAGCGGGAATTTTGGATGGCGTCATTTCAACACACAGACGTGTAAGGTATAACTTCTAAACTTCCCATTTCGGGACTGCCATACTCGGACCCACCGTTTTACGCCTCTTCATGGCTAAAACGCTTCTCCGAGGGGGAAATATGTACGTACCCAAAATTGTAAGGTACTGTACTACCAGAACAACATGACAAGTTCCCCAATGATGATACAGGTCTCCTCGCAAGGTGTTCGGGATCCGGAAAATCCCTCGGAGTATGCGTTAACATCCCGCATGCCCCGCTTAGCCCCCGCATCCTTTGTTTTCCCTCTTTCCCTATTTTCTTTCCCTTTTTGATCTTGATTTAAACCGCCACCCTACGAGGCGGCGGTCTTGTGACCGTGCCGATCGCCGAGCGCGGTCACCTGTAACCGCCGCCACCTTCCGGCGGCGGTCCTGCACGTGTTTTCCAGAAAGCATTTTGACGTGACTCACGTAAAAGATCAACGTTTCACCAGCTTTCCTTGCCGACTTGGGCATGCATTTATGTTTTTGGTCCCTGGAATAGTGTTTGGCCATTGTTTATGGTTTTTAGAGTTTAGTTTGGTTTTGATCTTTGGGTGAATGAAAGCTATAAATAAA
Organism: Taxus wallichiana var. yunnanensis; assembly: GCA_018340775.1. NCBI lineage: Eukaryota > Viridiplantae > Streptophyta > Pinopsida > Cupressales > Taxaceae > Taxus > Taxus wallichiana. Next base: position 246,755,346 of record CM031239.1, on the reverse strand, counting down.
TGGTTTGTGCACAAACAAAAGGCCTGATCTTTTGCTCTCATCCTCTCATTTTTCACAGTTTAGTTTATCATTTTGCTTAGAGGCCATAGTTTCAGTTCTTTTGCAGGCTTAGTTAGTATTGTGCAGCTGTTGGTAAGCCACATATCCACCTTGTGCAAGTGCTGTCTGCCAGGTCTGCCCCTCATTCACTTTCAAGCTCTCATTTTCATAGTTCAGTCTTTTGTTCTATTTAGAGCCATAGTTTTAATTCTTTGCATGCTTATTTAGCATTATCCAGCTGTTGGTAAGCCACATATCTAGCTTGTGCAAACTAGTGTTGTTGTTTTATCCATTCCATTGGAGTATAATAGCTTAGGAAGCCATTAAAGTTGCAGGTTTTTCTCTTCAAACAGGGTAGTTTCAGGTTCTGGTCGCTTTATGTTGCATGACTCGCAATAAAATCCCGCTAGGAATTGCATAAGCCAAGCTCTGTACTCTTGTGCTATCCCTCTCCTACTCGAATTTTTAGTTTGTATTCTGAGTTGTCCTTGTCCCAATATCTATTTCTGTCGATGCTGGCATTACATGCTTTTCTGGATCCACGTGAACATGAAAGAACAAGGAGATCACACTGAGGGGACAAGATCACACACACCATCGGATTCGCCACTGTTCTGCGTAATCCAGGTTTTAACTTTCAAAGTTCTAGTTAGAATCATATCAAATAAGGTAGTTAATTGTTTCATTTCAGTAATTTCTATTCTCGATATTGCTAGGGAAGCTGTGAGGATTGATAGTTTCTGAGAAACTATGATTCACTCCTCACTTCTGAGGTAGGATCGAGAATCTTGCAAATAGATTAGGAAAGTTATTGCATTATTTAGAATAAATCTACAAATTACACAAACAAATAACTACACTCGGTTATTTTATTTGTTTTAAATTGTTATTCAGTTGTTATTTCTAGATATATTTAAATACCTGCTTTTCTTCTCATAAAGTTAAATGAAAAAATAGAAGTTATATATGTTTTATTTTTATTCCACGTAGTTAGAATTTGCTTTATTATAGTTAGATTTAAATTTCACTTTGTATGACAATCATGGGACCCCAGGAGCCTAGGGAATACATATTTGAGCCAATCGTGCCTCAACCAAACCTCGTCACAGTAATAGTCGACATAGACCAAAATCTCAGAATACAAGTCTTCCAAACAACAACAAATTTACAATTGATCAGTTCCCAGTTGAGAGGGTTAAATATAGAAGACGACCAAGCATACACGTTTTGGTCAAATCAACCGAATTATAGATTACCCTAGATAAACATTCACATGAGTGTAGAAGGGTTCGAAAGAGAACAAACCTTTGGTTGTGATCCTTTGGTCCCATAGCCAGTGCGAGGGAGACACTTTGTGGGACATAGATACTAGTCTAAGGATCCAGGTTGTACGAACACTGTGAGATATTATGAGAAAATCACGCAGTTGTTGGTCCTAAACATATAATCCGAGAAAGCATATGATTCTTGGATACTAGGAATTAGACTTGATTTTGTATATGACCATAATAGAACCACAACAACCAAAATTCTATGAGTTGTGACCCATAAGTCCCACAGCCTAACGAATCCATAAGTCAATCAGATATAAACATTGTCCTACGCACACTAGTATTCCAATCCACTCCACTTCCACCCATCATCGTCGAACAATTGTCCTTACTAGATATAGCGGCTAATGAAGCTAGAGAATTCTTGACTAGGCTAGAGAATCGTCCGTAGAGTCAATTGTTTCCACCATCCACCGTATGACCTTGTCTCAGGGATGTACATAAAACTATCCAGTCATTTTCCACGTATTCCACAACCCATAGATCGAATCACGCCAGAGCTCGATATTGATTGGAGCCTTCGAGCAGTCATCCTTGCTGATCGATCTATCACACCAGTCCAAGTTAGAAGGGCTTTCTTCACCTTAGATTCACAAATTTCATTAGTGCATGTCGAAGACATTAGATTGCCTAACTAGTTTTTCTGCATCCCATGCATATTCCATCCCCACCGGCTATCTTAGCATGACCTCGGGAGGTCGGGTACACGGAAGAGTTACCTGTAGACTCCCACATTCGCTTATCACTTTTCCGTGCACAGAGACCTCTTCGATTCCAAAGAGTAACAACATCCTCTAGGTGGATTCATGGTAAGTTTGAGAGCCTTGGTGACCTTCAAAGGCATCACGTTGTCTAAGACACCAGAATCTATTATGTAATAGTTCAATACATATTCTCGAAAAAGAAGGGAGATGTAGAAAGGTTCAAATTTATCAATCTTTTACGCACTCAGAGAAAGCATGTTCTATGAGGGAGGTGTAGGTGGGTTTGGTAGTATTCCTTTAGGAAGATGAGCTACATCATTGGGTGTTAGATTACCATTCTTGATGTATTGAAAAAACCTCTCAAACCTGCTCTGTATTGGGACGAGGTCTACAAATATTTAGTTTTGGTAATCTACACTTTGGATTTGTTTGCATATTCTATGAAGTCAAAGGTAGCAAATGTGGACAAGGGGGTGAAGGGACTACTTTTGGATTTAGGAAAGGTTTGGAAGAAGAAGTAGATTTTTAGGAATAGAGGGTATTTTGAAAGGTACACTAGGAAATTTCAAAGTACTAAATTTTACAGTGTAGATTCAAATTTAGACTTGTAAGATACATTAGAAGACTTACATGGGATTGCAAGAGTATTCTTACTTATTACAGGTTAGGATACAACAATGAAGACTTCATGGAAGGAGGAAGTGGTGATCCTCAATTGATTATTTTGTTTTACAAAGTTTCCATAAGAGGATCATCAACATTATTTTTCTCTATAGCAGTGGAGGGGACGATCATTTCTTGGACTAATACGCAGTGAATATCACACATGAGAAATTGGGTGCATCTTCTTCGTCTTCTTCATAACCTCCAAAATACTCATAGAATCTAATTTGTGTATCGTTCTCAAACTCATCACTTTCTAGGAAACCACCACCTTCACTTTCTTGTTCAAACTCCTCTTCATTTTCCTTACTCCTACAACTTGCATTGATAGGTGGGGCCTCCAAGGAAAGCCTTCGGGGTGCTCCTGCAATCTGATTTTCATTGCTTCTTTGGGAAGAAACTTGTTCAAATAATTCCCTCTTCAAAGATGCTATCTCATTTGCCAAATTTTGCAGTGATGGATTGGTTCTCTCATCTCAAGGATGTTGGTTCTTGCCTTTTGATGGATTCTTGATTTTCTAGAGAGGATGAGATCATCATCAAGTTCAATGGCCATCCTTTGTGCTTCTACAACATTCCTCAATTAGGATCTTCTTAGATTAAATTCTACTTCGATGATTAAGAATTGATTAATAATCTCTTGATGTTGTTTTGAGATGGTGAATCCTATTCAAGTATCCTATGAAGCAACCATTCAAAATGAGCAAAAAGTCTCTCATGGTTTCATTTTCTCCTTTCTCTATTTGAGCCAACCGCACTGGAGGTCCTGATAGTCTTCATATTATTTTAATCTCTCTTTGAAGGCATCCTTGATGTCATTACGATCCGTGATGGACCGGGTAGGTAGGAGATAAAACCATTCTTTTGGTTTTTCTTGGAGGAAATCTACGAGCAGTCTCCCAACAACATCTTCATGTTGGACACCAAGAATTCCACATGATGTCGTGAAAGCAGTGATGTTTTATTTAGGATGTTGTGCATTATCACCTTTAAACTTTGGAAAGTTCTTGCAGGAACTTTGTTGGTAGATTGTGAAGAGGGGGTTCTGAGAGCAAGTGGACTGTATTTCTTCTCCATGCAAAAATGGGTTGAGATATATATACTTCATCTTCCATTTTCATTTTTTCTTTTGTTTTAGCTCTTGCTTCTACAAATCCTTCTTCAAATTCTTCTTCTTTTAGGAACTCAATGCTCAAGGGGTGATTGAAAAATGAGATAATTTAAAGGGGGGTATAAACTAATGTTTAGATAGGATTTCCAGGTGAACTTCTTGAAGATCCACATGAAGAGGAGGCTTGAGAGAAGAAGTATGGATTATCCCTAATTCATTATTGCTAATTTTGCAAAGCCTCGAAATTGGAATCAATAACACCTCTTGACCTTCTCAACCTGGTGTATTTTCCTTCAGCTAGATTTTGGAAAATTTTATAGTGGGAAAACCAAAGGACACTGGAATGTGAAAAGTCACGTACAAAAATAAGTAGTGTGTCTTTTAGAAATGGATCTTCGTGAACTCTTTTTTTTTAATATTTGAGATTTTTTTTTTAACTTTTAGACCTTGCGGTCATATTTTGGGTGCAGATGCTACTAAATATGCCCGATGGTGGGTGCTAAAACCATTGGCGAGAAAAATTTTTGGGTGGAAAAACTTGTGGATTTCTTACCAACACTCTGGGAATCTAAGTCCCTCTACTTAACCAGTGCATCTATTGTATATGCATGCATATGAAAAGGTGGATTTCTATGGTGGTTTTTTGACCTGGGATCCAACAGGGACACTCCACTGACCTTGCAGCAAATCTTACAGATACTTGCAAAAGATAACTCTCGTTGAAGAGCGGGAAAGTGGAGTGAGAAAATACGTAGGAGAGCTAATGTTGCAGGTAGGAAAATAGATTCTTGCACACACTAGTTATAAGTATCATCACATGCATTTATGAGAAGAAAAAACTTTGTAAGACTCATTAAGACCAAATGAAATTTGATGAACACAAAGTATCAAGAAATCTCTTAGTCAAAGAAAGCTAGAAACTCCTTCTTCTTGTATTAATTTCTCAAACAAAGTTGTACATAGTGGAGAAATGGAGGAAATTGAGAAAGGGGAATGGAAGAAAATGGCTATCTCCTTTGTTCTCTCAAAGTACAATATACTCTTGAGTTTTCAAGATCAATTACCAACCCCTTGAAATGGCAATTGCATTTACAATTTATAGAATGAGAGGTGACTTATCATCTTCCTCATGACCCTCCATATGCCTTATTTCTAACTTTAGACTATTTATATTTCTACAAAATATTTAACTCCTGTTTATAAAATCAAGGAGAATTACTTTACATTATGTTTGTAAAGTCACTTTTAAGTGACTTAAAGGCATATAAAAAAGTGAAAACCCCAATGAATAATTAGAACATTTAAAGGGAGAGAAAGTTGGGGGAGAGGGAAGAGAGAGAAGAGGAGAAGATGTTTCTCGATGAAGTCTATTGATCCTCGTTGATGGAAAACTCCAAATGCAATGAAACTCTGAATATTTGAATTCCTTGCACACTATGAAACTCCTTGAAATCACATCATGAATGACAGCCAAGCTGAGTGAACTATTCCACTAATGACCACAACTCCCATCCTGTGTATGATATACTATTTTTAGTGAGAGGTGATTATTGTTGTAGATACCTATAGTTTAGATATTGCACTATTACAACTAATATTGCACTAGTTGTGCATCTCCATGCAAACCAACAATACACCGCCGGTTCGACCTATATAAATTTCTTCCTACGACATCCCTTTTGTCATTTTTCCTCTTGTAAACCATTTAAAAAAGCTATAAAAGCTTCAGTCTAACTACATTAGCTTCTTACTTTCTTCTAGTCCACTTCTACCACCTTCCTAGCCTCTCAATCCATTCCATTGGATTGATCTAACCCTTCAAGGCTCTCCCCAAACCCTAATCACCTCCTAAACATGTTTAATTAAGCTTAAACATGGTTTGTCACTCCCTAAACCTAGTCAAATTAATTTTTGACTTGCTAAAAGTGTTTTTTGGCATTTAGTGTTTGTCCACGTGCACTCAAGTTTCCCTTTTTCCCAAATGGAAAACTATATATAGGGCTAGACCCCCTCTCTCATTTTCAAGAATTCCTCCCTTCTTCCTAAGCATAGATTATAGTATTTTGCATCTAGGTTCTAGTTTTCATTTCTAGTTTAGATATTGAGCTATTTACTTCACTTTTGCATTGTTAATCCAATTTGTAGAGTAAAGAGAAGAACCATTGGCTCAAAAGCCTATAATGGGGAGATCTCTTTCTCTTAATCACTAAAACTAATTGCTTAGGGCTTACTAGGTTCATTATTTTAAGCTTTCAAAGAATAGAGATAGTTTAATTAGCTTAAATTTGAGTGTTTACTTCATAATGCATGCTAGTTAGAAGATCTTGTTCATTTCTTATCGGATGGTCCACTGATTTTTTGCTTGAAGCCTTTGGGGATTCTTTAGGAATTCTTACCCCAAATCCATGGCTTTCTACAACTTTTCTTTGAACACATTTGGCATGCCCGGTGGGACACTTATGTCCATCCTCCATTAATGGAGGTCCTTTGAGTTCTTCAAAGTCATTTTTCAAGTTTTTTAGTGTAAATCACTTGTTATTTTCCTCATTTCTGTTTTAAACCTTGGATTAATGAACTCTATTTACATACATTTGTGGGTTTAACATAGAAATAGGAAGCTCGACTAACCAATAACCTATTTTATTTTAAAATTTTAAAAATCCATGTTTTTTTATAGGGCACGCGTTGGTGTTTTGAGGTAGCGCGTACACGTTGATATAGGCGCGTCTCCATCGGAAAGGCTGCGTACCCGTCAGGGTGTCCTCTGTGTTTTTGAATTTTTTTCTCTACAAGGATGCATCTGCGTCTCTGTTGGCCTATCTATGTCTCCACCTCTCTAGACGTGTCTGTGTAATTAATATCACTGTGTAAAATTTTACAGACTTCTTTTTGCTTGGGCCGCATATCCATCGGTAGGAGCACGTATGCATTGAAACCCTAGTGTACCTGTTGGATCAGGGCGCGTAGGTGTTGCTGACTGATTTAAATTTTAACATACCTGCATAGGTGTTGGTTTAGGCACATACCCGTTAGATGGGCGCGTACATGTTAGTTTGGGCACGTAGGTGTTCTATCAAAATTAAAAAAATTACAGTCTGTTTTAGCTATTTTTCTAACATTTTTTGTGCAGGTTTCTAAAAAGATTGATAAGTTTTAAAATAGGACTAACTCTTTAAAATTTGGTTTGCATGATTAAGTGTTTTTCATTTCTTAGCTTAAATTAGGGTTTGTGAAACATGCGTATGCTCTCTCCTCATGCTTTCCAAAGCGATCTTGGAGATCAAAAGCACTTACACAAAATCTATTTTACATGTTAAAAACACTTGCTTCTTAAGGATAAAGTAACATTTTTATGTGCTTTTTAGGATTTCCACTTTGCGTATGCTCTTCCTTCACGCTTTTGGGTGATCTTAGGAATCAAAAGCAAGTGTGAGTTCTCTTTTACCTCAATCAACAAAATGGGAAAACTACTAACCAACTTGTTGTCTACAGGACCTAACATTGGTCAAAGAAAGGTGTTAAGAATGAAGTGAAAACTTCTAATACATGTGTTTGCAGATTGCCAAAAGGTGTGCCACTTTTGAAACCACATTAAGATTAAAAAAGATAAAAAACACACCACATTCAACACATTGTATTGCAGGTTTCGGAAAAGCATAAGTCCCTCTCCGCTTAACTGGAACGTAACCCCTTTGGCATAAGGCCTTAAGCTATAACAATGGGGGTGGTTCAGGAACCCCAAAGTAGTCCACCGCTGAGTAACCTCGTGGAAAAAATGGGAAGCACCTCGCTTACCTACTTGACTAGTACACCTTGTGAGATAGTGTTACCGGTTGTCCATGTGGCGACCCCAGTGATAGTACACATAGATGCACTAGTTGCCTACTGTTCTTGAAGGGGGTAAAGTAAAGCGAGATACTCCCAAACTAGTCAGTGTGACTTTTTGGGTAAATCACGCTCGCTTAAGACAACCTTGTAACACCTAGTTGAGAGAGCTTATTAAGGAGACCATTTTTTCTGGAGGCCAACTTTACTAGTCCATTTGTTTCGTTTTCCATCATGAAGTGATAACTTGTTTGGATTCAGTGCCTTGTTTGTCGAACACGGTAACGAACCCATTCTAAGTTAGATCTAAGTGTTTTTCATCACAAATTTAGACAAACGTATTACTTAGCTTAGCTTCCTTCTTGTTTTTGAATGAGGTGAAGCTCTACCCAAAGTGAAACTAAGTCTATTTTCACATGTTCTTGATCTACACCCATGTGTTCGTACTTTCCACGTTGGAAGTTGAATAGAGGCATACTTTACGTGTCATGTCAAAGATAGTGCTAGCTACTTTTTTATACATTTACACTCATCCATGTTTGTGGTGGGGTGTTAAATGAATAAAGTGAGTGTGTACATTTTCACATCCTTGACATTCCTACAATCTTCATTTCGGGATCTTTGTCATTATTACGAGCTTGTTTTGTCATTCTATCTCTCCTATTTTGTCAAATTTTTATTGCATTTTAGTCATTTAGTATTGGAATTTATGTTGCATCTCCCATTCTTTAGGAACGTAGTATAGATCCCTCTATTACGCGGTTACACTACTCACATCGTCACAGAATTCTTGTTATACCTTCTACTTGGTTTTAGTTTTGACATCATCTAGGTTTTTTTGACGAGTGTTGATAACACATTATATATATCGTCATGATGTTGTCTTGATATCAACACCTTTCTTGCTTGGTTGAGATATCTTGATAGTGTTGTTGCACTATATCTAATTGTGACTTCTGATTTTCAATACACTTGGCTTGTTATCAGTACTTGAGTCAGTTCTAGGTATACCTTGTTAGGGGACTTTGTTAGTATTGTGCTGATATTCAAGCCTTGTTAGATTTCTAACTTTGGCCCACATATCTGGTACAACATTGTCATTCATCTTGGTATTTTAAGTATAGATTTGACATAATGTGACTTAGGTGAGTGATACATTTTCATCTGTCCATATCGACATCTTTTGAAAACTAGTAAACATAAGTTTGCATCTGAGTGTCAGCTAGTAATGCCTAAACTTTTCAAAATGACAAAAAAATATAATGAGCTTAATGCAGGAGCTAATCCCTTCGATGATTTCCCCTTTAGCGGTAACAATTTAGGACCACTCTTCTCTCAAGTCAAAGATACAGAAACGTTAATCGATCATAGTGGAGAAGAGTCGGACTCTTCAGGAGAACAACAAAGGTTAGACCTAAACAGATTTGATGAGCTCTTATATTATAACAAAGATCAAGTACTCGTGAGAGTCTTGGCATTAGGAGATAAAATTCCACACAAGTGTGAAGAAGAAACAAATATCGTTGACCCTAACTTAGGAGAGTGAAGATTCATCTTAGACACAGATAACCCTTTTGATGTGGGATATGCATCCACTTTTGGGCAACATAAGGCCGTTGTTGAAGGAGAAACATCATGTAAACATCCCTTTAGGGCTTCACGTAAAGTAAAAACTAAGCGAAGGCTTCCCCTCCTCTGAAATTTGATGAAGAAGAAGATCCCCTGGTTGAGGAGGAGACCCTCCAAAAACAGATCTTGAAGTTGAGTCAGAAATTAGCAAACCTAGGTACTTCAAAAAGAAACACAGGTAAAGACAAAGACAAAAGTAAACTTAACAAGTTTCAATTTGATCCGCATACAGACTATACCTTTAAGGAAACTCAGGCTCACAGGTCGATATCACCTACTAAGGAGCAACTCATTCAGGATGAATTGAAATCTATGAAAGATATGATCACAACATTACAACAGGGAAATATAGGCCAAAACAGAAAGTATCTCTACAAAGAACTATGTCCTTATCCCTTCAATAAAGACATGTTATTGCAGCCCTTTCCTAAACATTTCACTATTCCAAAGCTCGACAAGTACAAAGGAAAAGGTGATCCCCGTGATCATGTCAAAGACTTTTACATGGCTTGTCAAGAGGTCGCCTACAATGATAATTTTCTAATACGACTCTTTCCCCGTAGTTTGGGAGCTTTGGTGATTGAATGGTTCTGTAGCATACCTAAAGGATCTATAAAAACGTGGCGAAACTAGCGAGAAAAATTTGTGCAGCACATTCTTTCAATATTGAAAATGATTTCACGATGAATGACCTTTGCAGATGGAAAGCAAAAACCTAAATGATGGAGAGCGCTGGCTAGTCACTTCCCTTGTGCTTTACTTGAAAAACAATTAGTGAGCATTTTTATTCCTAATTTAAACTCAGAGATAGCCTTCCATCTTCAGATGCATTATGGATCTAACTTCGAGGAAGTTATAGAGAAAGGTAGCCAAATTGAAAAGGCTCTTATTACCAAAGGAACACTTAAACCCTTTGTCAAAGAAAAAATGAGGCCAAATCTGTAGACAAACCTAAGTTCTTTAATAAGAATAAACACATCATTGGTGATGGAATTACTGACTCCAAAAGAGTCCAAGTTGTGTAGACATGTCTACTTTTGAAGCTTTCGCAAGGACCTCATCCCAAGGAACCTACAAAATGTACATTCACAACATTGAGTGAACCCCTGACTGCCATATTAAAATAATTAGATGATGCTAAAATGGTAGAGTATCCAAGCACCACAGTACCATTCCTAGAAAATGCTCCAAAACCTAGTTGGTATAAAGACCATGAATACTGTGACTTCCATTGTGTCAAAGGACACAAAACATAGATAGATGTCTATGACTGAATCATTTCATACAAGACCTCATTGAAGAGGGCAAGATTTCTGTAGAATCACCTCTTGATTCAGGACAGGTCCTAATGAAAAAATGGGCATATACAAAGAACCTTTTCCCGATCATGTGGATAACAAGAAAAGGAAACCAGATCACAAGCAAGCCTCTAATGACTATCGCACTGCTGCGTATGTTTACCCTAGTAATAACAGTCCATTCGAATCCCTTATAGGTTGCATCCATTCACCTGATGACCAATTAAACACAATTTAAATTCTCAAAAAGAGTTATGTCGTTATAACATGACACGTTTGCTTAATCATACTCAATCCAATACCAATTACCCAAAGCTAGTATAATTTACTAGACTAGCTAGAGAAAACATCACTTAAAATATCCATTTTAGACCTTAAAATATCTACTACTCATAAAGATATATTGTACAAAATATTACTGAGAATTCCGAGTCTCTATTGAGGTAGATCCCGCAAAATTGTAAGCTATGATCACTCACCTTGAACCCACCGATCATATCACTTTTGATCACAACACTATCCTAATGCAACAACCAGAGCATAACTTGCCTCTCTATTTAGAAGTGATCATTACCCAACGTAAGATTAAAAGAGTTATTGTGGATGGGAGATCCGGTCTAAACACATGCACATTGAAGCTGGTTAGGCAGCTAGGCCTTTCAGAAATGGATCTGGGAGCTAAGACCATCACCATCACAGTGTATGATAATGAGGAGAGAGAATCCATAGGTACTATCATAGTGCCCATGGAAGTAGGTCCAACTTGTCATGATACGACCTTTCATGTCCTGGATTTAGATCTCCCATATAACATGCTCTTGGGGCATCCATGGATTCATGCCATGTAGGCTATCCCTTCAACATTTCATTAATGTATCAAGTTGTGCCATGAAGGGCATATAGTCACTATCTCAGGTGATCCTGAGCCATTCACTCACCGTCTCGACGTTGCATAGTTTCTCTCCCCGTAGCTTTATGTGTGCCCTTCCATGGATGTTTTCATCCCTCTTAAAATGGAAGCTATGAAGAATCAGGTGGAATCAGAGTCACTCACACCTTACAATCAGGACTTCCCTTCTTTGGTCAATCCTTTTACATCTTGGGAGGCTACATCAGCAAAATATGGGCCAGGAGAGCCATTTACTCTTGAACAAGCATTATTAATTTCAGATTTATCAGTGTCACCTAGGACACGGGGCAAGCCCTATTTTCAGTTCAAAAGTACATGAGGACCATGTTCAGAACCATTGGATAAATTTTTCCATAGTGGCCTCCTATCCGAAGAAAAGATGTTGGAGGATCCCATTAGTAAGGTACCGGAAGGAACCATGGCCTCATGCCATCAAGTGCCTCAGTATACTAAAGGACACCACATGATGTTTGTCATGGGTTATAAAGGATACGGATGCGGAGCCAATGCACAAGGCCGTCTAGAACCTATTCCTACTCACCATTTCAAATCTGACAAGCATGGTCTTGGGTTACAATCCCAGGATGCTCAACCCGTCGAGGTTGACGCTACCTTTTCTGAGTGTGAGGATGTTTCGTATAATGAGGATAGCGATACAAGTTCCCAATGTAGCCTCTACAAATATTTTGCTTCCACAAACCTATTTCTGAATTAGCCTTCCTTATCTATCTCGAATCCATCCCTTCAACCGATTATCAAATCACCCTAGTTTATCCTAAAATTTTAGATTGGGACCAACAAGCGTACGTACCACTTGATATCTTTGAGAATGATGAAGCATTCACAGAATTCATGGGACTCGTGGATTTTCTTCCTCTTTGGGGACCACAAGAAGGCATTCCAAATTTAGTTAAACACATGTACATATTTCAGAGAAGAGGCAAAGAAGTGTGGCCTATTGGGTAAGAATGTTGTGAATAAAAGTAAAAATACTTCAGAGTAGCCTAGTACAAAGAATAAATGGAAATCTCACAGTGAAAAACTCTTTGAAACACTTATAGAAGAACAAAATGCAAAGCACGTGGATAAAATAACTTATCCACTTGAAGATGATAAAGAGTTAGCTTAAGAGTTTGATCTCGCCCTCCCTCCTGATCCTACTAGAATGGAGGATGCATCTAAAATGCTCATTGAGGAAACCATTAGTGTTAACATTGGTTTAGAGGATTTACCCAGGATGATCAAATTGGGGGCTTCACTCTTAGCTCAGGAACATAAAACCTTTTTAGAACTCTTAAGAGAATATGTTGATATTTTTACATGGTCATATTCGGACATGCTTGTCTTGGAACCAACATTAGCTGTGCACAACCTTGTTGTGCACCCAGACGCCAAGCCCATTAAACAAAAACTATGGAAGATGCATCCTACAGTTGCACTTCTTGTCAAAGAAGAATTGGAGAAACTCTTGGCTACATATTTTATCAAACCTATTGATTAATTAGATTGGATCTCTAATATAGTTCCAAAGACAAAAGAAACTGTTGGCATTAGGATGTCAGATGACTTCTATGACATCAATAAAACATGTCCTAAAGATGATTTTCCCTTACAAAACATAGATATGATCATAGACTCTACTACTAGCTATGAGATGCTATCCTTAATGGATGGCTTCTTGAGTTATAATCAGATAAGGATAGCAAAAGAGGATCAGCACAAAACTACCTTCATCACCCCATGGGGAACCTTTTACTACAAAGTCATGTTATTCGGAATCAAAATTGTCGGGCTACTTATCAACGTATTTATGACCTGTCATTTTTCATGATATGATGAATGATATTATGGAGGACTATGTGGATGACATATTAGCTAAATCAAAGATCAGAAAAGAGCACCCAGAATTTCTTAGACATATCTTTTAGTGCCTCAGGGAATACAAGGTTCGTCTTAACCCTAAGAAGTGTGTCTTTAGTGTATTATCTAGAAAACTCTTGGGATTCATAGTATCATAGAGAGGGATAGAGGTGGATCCCACCAAAGTCACTACTATTACAAACATGCCTCCACCCACCACTCTTAAACAACTCAGAAGTCTGCAAGGAAAGATCCAGGGCTATTTGTAGTTTTATTTCTTAGCTTGCGAAAAATGTCATCTGTTTACACATCTTTTGAAGAAGGATGTTACTTTCAAGTGGGGGCCTGAATGTCAGAAGGAATTTTCTCTACTCAAGTAGTACCTTGTAAATCCACCTGTGTTGATGCCCCTACTCCTAGAGAGCCTCTCCTTTTATATATTTCTGCTACCCAATTCACTATTGGTGCACTGCTTTCCCAATACGATCTTAGCCATAAGGAGAGAGTTGTTTATTACCTTAGCCATACATTGATTTCCTATGAATTGAACTATCCACAGATTGAAAAGGCCTACTTGGTAGTCATCTTTACATTTCAGAAACTCCACCATTACCTCCTTAACAATAAAACTAAACTTATTTCCAAGGTTGACCCTCTTAAGTACCTCTTATCCAAACCCGCCTTAATAGGCTGAATGGCTAATTGGATCATTCTTTTGAGTGAATTTGAGATAGAGTTTGTAAATTAGAAGTCCTTAAAAGGACAGGTATTGGCAGATCAATTGGTAGAAGCACCTTTACTAGGAACAAAGCCTTTGTGTCTAGATCTCCTAGATGCATCTATGATGTATATTGAAGAATCCATGGAATGGCAGATCCATTTTGATGGATCATTTACTTTTCATGGATCAGGAGCAGGAGTAGTGCTTATTACTCCCACAGGAGATATTATACCAAGGGCATTCTGGTTGGGGTTTCCCTATACCAATAACATTGCAGAATATGAGGCACTCATTGCTAGCCTCAAGCTAGCTATCACTTGGAACATCAAACAGCTGCACGTTGTTGGAGATTCTCAGCTTATCATTAAGCAGGTCAATGATGAATACAAGGTCAAAGATGAAAAACTTATTCCCTATAAGAAGTTGGTTGAAACCCTGAAGGAATATTTTTCACATGTCATATTTGAACAAAAACCTAGATCACATAATAGATCTGTGGATGCCATGGCTACCATCGGGTCTCTCTTGTGCATCCCTCCTGAAGAGAGTAAGATGCCTTTCTTTGTGGAACACTTACAGATGTCGGCATATGATATGCCTGAATCCTATTTAGCATGTGAAGTTGTTGGTCCCCTATCCCCCTGGTATGACCCTATTTACCAATACCTACAAGATGGAACCTTCCCACCTGACATTACCCATTCAGATAAAAAGCCCTTATCTCATTGCATACTGTTATACCCTCCTAGGAGGCACACTTTATTGCCATGGCTATGACAGAACTTGCTTCATTATCTAAATGTTACTGATTCGGTTCACACAATTAAAGAGGTACATAGTGGTATCTGTGGGGCACACACTAGTGGAATGGTGCTAGCTAAGAAACTATTGAGAGTAGGCTACTATTGGCCTACTATGGAATCGATTGCTGCAACTTCATGAAGAAATGTGAACTTTGTCAAAAGTATGGTAATCTCATACATGCACCTGGCACAGGATTTACAGCCTATTGCCATGCCTTGGCCTTTTTCAAAGTGGGGTTTAGATCTCATAGGGAAGCTCCACCCTTCTTCATCAGATGGTCATACACACATCATCACTACCACCGAGTATTTCACTAAATGGGTGGAGGTCTGTTCCTCTTACCTATGTCACCGGTGTGCAAATATCCAAGTTTATCATGAACCATCTTATATGTTGTTATGGTATCCCCTCGGCCATTGTCACTGATAATGGTAAATCTTTCAAAAACAAGACAGTCAAAGCCTTGTGTCAATGCTTTCATATCCAACTTAAATGGTCTACCCCCTATTACCCTCAAGGTAATGGGCAAGCCAAGGCTACAAACAAAACTCTTGTGCGTATCATGGAGAAAATGGTCAGTAAAACTGGTCGTAATTGGCACTTGCAAATCCATCCCGCCCTCTAGGCTTATCGCACCTCCATCCGCACCCCTACTAGTGTGACCCCGTATTCACTTGTCTATGGCACTGAAGCCATCATACCTTTGGAAGTGGAGCTTCCCTCCCTGAGAATATCTCTTAGGGACTACCTTGACAAAGATGAAGACTACAGAGTTGCTCACTGGTAGAGTTGGAACTGTTAGATGAATGGCATATCAGAGCGCTTAATCACCTTAAAGTATATCAAAATAGAGTATCCAGAGGATACAACAAACACATCATTCATAGGGAATTTGATGTAGGTGATCTTGTACTGAAAGAAAATCAGAAGAATACCACCAAAGATAGAGAAAAGAAAGGTAAATTTGAGGCCAATTGGCTCGGTCCCTATGTGGTGACCGCTAAATATGGATCAGGGGCATATAGACTTGCCTATTCAGATGGTGAAGAGCTTCCAGAGCCCATGAATTCCATTCACCTCAAGCACTTCTATGCTTAGGCATGGCTGGAATATTGAGATAAGAAACTAAAAAGTAGAAAACAAAGAAAAAACAAGCAAAAAATTTAAATTGAGAAAAATAAAGAAAAAACAGGTCGTCCTCATGTGAAAACCATGCAATTGTGGTGCAGTGGGCATGTCCTTTTGTGAAAACTGATTTCTCGGTGCTCAAGGAAGGTTTCTCATACACAAGTCACTCTTGCAACAAGATGGGTAACTCTTGCTACTTGCTAAAATTCCGTAGTACCCTGGCTAGGTCTAGGGATCTGACCTCGAGCTCCCTTATAGGACCTGTGATCTAGTTTACTTACGCTATATCTATGTGATGGATGTGGCCTATTTGTATATTCCCACATCATGTCTGGGGGCACATTCACATTCCACTTCATTATACACTAACACGTGGCATTTGACCCTTTGTATATTCCCACATCATGTTGGGGGCATTCCATGTTTCTTTAAAAGCTTGTACATTGCTTTCAAAACATGACCTTGAAAATACAAAACATTTAAAAAGGGTACACAAAATCCTAAACATCTAGAAAATTTCCCTTTTTAGGGATAAAGCTACATTCATCTCACAATGTCATCTTAGGGAAACCTAGACAACAATGACGAACACAGCTACAAAACTTATCCTTCGTGATAAACTCAAAAACATTAGAAAATATGTCAATACTGTCCCACAAAAACAAAGTGGTAGTTAGATTGCTTTTAGTTGTTGGTTTGTATAGTTTTGATGTACTTAGCTTGTTGTGTTGTTCATTCTTTGAATGATTCTTTGCTTACATTATATTAGATCTTGTTAGGTTTAATTATGTGTTGCACTGCGTTCATTATTAGGACTGTTATGCTTGTAATTAATTGTT